>VZQC01010091.1:1963133-1981215 GCA_009823505.1 Rhizomys pruinosus
TCTGTATGTGTATGAATGTACTGTCTGCATGCAAGTCTGTGCACCCGTGTCGTGCAATGCCGCGGAGGTCAGAAGAGGGTGTCGGATTCCCCTGGAACTGGAGTTCTCCTGGAACTGGAGTTTCAGACGGTTCTCAGCCGCCATGTGGGTGCTGGGGATCGAACCCGGGTCCTCTGTAAGAGCGGTCAGCGCTCTTAACCGCTGGGCCATCTCTCCAACCCCTGTCTACTACATTTTATTTATCCATTCACCCACTGATGGTCATCTAGACTGATTCCCTCTCACATAGAAGTGAGAATTTTCTGTGATATGCTGACTTGGATTCCTTTGGGTTTATATCCAGGAGTGGTATGAAAGGTGTTGTTAATTTTTGGTAAAACCCGCATCTTATTTCTATAGCGATTGTACTAATTTACACTCCCATTAGATGGTACCTGAGTAAATAGTTCCACCTTAATTGTAGGTAAATAATGAAGTTTCAGATAGCAGAATCATGTATGGAGAAAACACTATAGCATAATTGAGCAGAGTGGTTTAGGGGAGCACGGAAGGTATTGGATAGGTTGGTTAATGCTGCTGAGAAGATGGCTTTGAGCTGAGAACAGAACAAAATCAAAGTGGAGAGAAGAGCATTTCAAGTAGAGGAGACAGGATAATGGGGGCCTGGAGATGGACAGCAGCTATTTAGGGAACAGAAAGGGGGTCCCTGTGGCTGTAGCAGGGTTGAGCAGAGCCAGGGATCTGTGATCTCCACACCCCTAAGCACGAAACAGTTTGGCTCTGGCAACAGCTTCTTAAGTGAGGACCCCGTCTGAGGCCTATTGCCCGTTCCAGACCATGGAGGTGAAGAGGTACTTCTAGCCAATAGAGCAGTTTTTTGAGTACTGTGGGCCATCATCAAGAGAGGTGCCTGTCCCTGTTTGCCAGGAAATGGGGTGGCATCTCCATGGATGGAGAGGTGGGCCCTCCCCCTGGCCTTTGTGTGGAAGGCCATGCTGACTCTGGAGCTGGTCCTTCTCGGTGTACTGCTTCTCCATTGGCATCACGTTCTACAACAAATGGCTGACAAAGAGCTTCCACTCCCCTCTCTTCATGAGCATGCTGCACCTGGCTGTGATCTTCCTCTTCTCTGTCCTGTCCAGGGTTCAGGGCTCTAGCCACAGGGCCCACGTGGTGCTGAGCTGGATAGACTATCTCAGGAGAGTGGCAACAGCACTTGATGTGGGCTTATCCAACTGGAGCTTCCTCTACATCGCTGTCTCACTGTACACAATGACCAAATCCTCTGCTGTGCTCTTCAGTCTCATCTCTCTGATCTTCAAGCTGGAGGAGCTGTGTGCAGCCCTGAATCTGGTAGTCTTCCTCATTGTTGGAGGCCTCTTCATGTTTACCTACAAGTTCACACAGTGCAACACCGAGGGCTGCTTGGTGCTGGGGGCCTCCTTCAACTGTCTAGGGCTGATCGGAGGTGATGCTGTAGCAGTGATAAGAAGTCGGATCCTGTAGGTTCTGTAAGCTTTCATAGTAAGTTTGGATTTTGTCCTAAGGGAGGTTCTTAGATTATTTTAAGACAGGAAATTATATGTTTCAAATATGTCTTTGGATATTATATTGAGAAGAGTTTGTGAGGGGGAAGAGTGACAAGGAGGAGATCAGTTGAAAGTTACTTTTTTAATGTGATTGTTTTCTTTTTGTTTGCATTTGTTGTTAAAGGCAAACTGTGCAAACTGACCAATACAGAGTGCTTATTATTTCATACATATGAAGACCAGCATCAGGTGTGGTACAGGACTGATACTGCAGTTGTCATAAAGTGCCTTCTGGCATCCAATGATTTTATTTCATCCTTATGTATGTAGAGAAATAACTGCTCTATCTGTTTATTATGACCTCAAATCACTAAAGCCAGAAGTATGGGAAAAAATCATTATTTTATATGGTAATCATTTTTATATGTGTATGGCTGTAGTATATGCATGTGTGTGTGTGCATGCGTGTGTTCATGGAGGTTATAGGTTGACCTTAGGATGTCCTCCTCAGTTGCTTCTCCATCTCATTATTTGAGACACAGGCTCTTCACTGAGTCCAGCACTCACAGTTTTGGCTAGACTGGTTTTCCAGGGGACCACCAGCCTGGCTTTTTAATGGGTGTTGGAGATCCAAGCTCAAGCCCTTGTTCTTGCACAGGAAGTGCTTTACCAACTGAGCTACCACCCCATGCCCCTATGGCAATCTTTCATAAGTGTCCTCTCATCTAATTTTGCTTCATCTTACCCTGAGCAGAACTGGTAAATCCTGAACCCAGCACTAGAGTCGATATGGGAATATCATTATTTACTTGGGCATTAGCCCATTTGATGATGGAACAAATAATAGAGACTCAGCTTCTGTTAATAGAGTCAGAGAGAAATAAGTTGTCAGTGTATAGCCTAATGGGTTGAATATACCAAGATTTCAAACCCGAACCCAAACCCAAGCAACCAAAACAGACTTTTCTTGGATACTCATAAAATATTTTGTTTTCAAATAGAATCATCATGCCCATAATATAACACTGACATATTCAAGTTTTCTTCTGAAGGTAATAAATATTTGAGTGAACTTATTATGACAGGCAATGTTTTGGGCAGTTTACATATGAGAAATGCTTTCTCCTTCAGAAGGAACCAATGAAATGATGATATTTCTAAATCCATTTTTTCTTGCAGAACAAAAGTCTAGCCCTAATTTACTTGATGAAGATCACAGAGCAATTTCTGACACTCTCCAATGACTATCTATATTTTTCCATAATTTTATGAAATAAAATAAAGATATACTTATGGCTATTGCTGGATCTGCATGCTCGAGCCTTTTAAAACTATGTTTGGATAGATAGTATGCCACAGTCTTGATTCCTGGATTTCATTTTTAGCTTCCAGGGGCTCACAGGCAATATGAAAAGCAATAATCTTCAAATTGAACAAATAAAGATCTAAAGTGATAAATTACCTGGAAGCAGACTCTAGGGCAGAGCTCTTCACTTTGGCAGCTCACACGGAATAACAGCACTGCCTAATTATTTCTAAAACACCTTGGTGGAAGGAGCATGTTATCTTGTGGATATTAAGGGTCTCATGTTTTCTGAGAGGGGTATTATAAAAGGCAAAAATCAACAAAATTATACACTCTTTCCACTCAAAGGCAAGTTATTTATTCCATTCAGTTTGGAGTTTTGTCTTTGTGTTTTTAACCTCTGTTCAGAGGTTCTCAAAGCTGATATTGACTGAACCATAGCTGCTGAGATGTGAAATTAGGTGATTTAAAGATTCACTTCTGATTCCTGGGATGTGCTTTAGGGCATAAAATGACCTCAAGCTGGGGCTTAACAAAAGGGGTCAAAATCTCCACAGTAACAATAAATATTGCACAATGGTGTGGTGGCTAGAGAATAGTTTTCTTTAAAAAATTCAGACGTCTGTACTTTTCACAAAATCTAGTCACAAGGCAGGAAACTCAGCTATATCCACTGTTGACTTATTTTACAATGGAGCACCCTAAGTTGTTCAACATGTTCTCCTCAGCTCAAAGATTGGATTCACTTTATTCTTTTTTCTAAACTAGTTTTGGATCCAATGTGTGGAGCTGAAAATAAACATAAAACCTTTGGGAGAGTTTTGTTACATGCAGATTTTAATTTGTCCATGGTAATGAGGGGAAAGGAGATGGTTAGATGGTGATTGTCTACTTCTAAAGAATCAACTATTGGTGTAGAAAACAAGATAATCTCACCAGGGCTTTGATTGATCTGTCATTTGCATAATCAGGAGTGAAGTGTAGTCTCAGAATATAGTCTTCCAAATTACTTTTATCTGTGCTTCCAGAAAACAATGAACCACTGACTCAATACTTCCTGAACGTGTTCCCTTCCATCCCTTGGCAGAGCTTCTATAAGCGAAATGATCAGAAAGTAGGGGAGGAAAGTAGACAGAAAGAGAAACAAGCAATCTGGGTGCATTTCCAAACTGAATAATCAGCTTCCTCCTCCGAAAGAGAATTGGCAAGGCTGTATAGAAGGTTCCATGATTCCTTCGCTCCCTTTGTGGCAGCAGTATGTAAGCTGGCAAGAGCGGCCTGCAAATACTATGGATAAACATAATCATTTCTCAAAGGCTCCCTTTGAACTCACTATAATTTAAGATTACACAGCACTACTTGCCCTGCATACATCTTCTGTGTTGAGTCTATAACTTCACTTGAGAACTGAACAATTATTGGTCTGAGTGCTGTGTTAACATGGAATGTTTTGTAGTTTGCGATACACTTGGGAATTTGCACACTTAGCCTGGGAAAAAAAAAGTTTGTCTTCCCTCTTTGAATCTTGGAAGCACTTAGTTCCAAGCCCCGTGGCCCATACTGGCTGATTCTCTTTGTTTTCTTGCTATGAGCAAAATAATAATATTAAAAAAGGAGAGAGAGAGAGAGAGAGAGAGAGAGAGAGAGAGAGAGAGAGAGAGAATATTCATTTCTGTTGTGTTCTGGATTGACAAAGAGCAAAGACTTAACAAAAATATCTTGGCTGTGTACTAAGCTGTCTACATACTTCCTAATGGAGAAAGATTGAGTCCTTTTAGAAGAACTATAGAATTTCCTTGAATACCCTGAATTTACATATATGGGAGTAGAACTCAGAGTTTTAATGACACACCCAAATCACACAGCTCGTACCAGGAGAGCTTGAGCTGTTGTCTGTGATACTGGTCTATGTCTTTTCACCTATACTTCTAACTCTCAAGTCTGTGTCAAAGGAAAAAACCCAAATACCAGGAGAATAGAAGGGAAAGATGTCTTCAAATAGAGTGATGATTAGAGTAGTGTATAGAAAGCATGCAATATTTTTTGTATTTTAATTTTTCTATTGAATTTTTGTGATTTACATACAATATAATTTGGAGGTATTTATATCTCCTCCCCTATCCATACCTCCCCTTCTTCACGCCTCCCAGTTTAACATAATATATATATATATATATATATATATATGACATATAGCCTATAAGTATAAAATAAGGCTTATATAGTCTAATAGAGTTTGGGTCCATCCACTGAAACCTAGTTAACCTACCAAGAGTATCTTCCTTGAATTAAGAGAAAAAAAATTAAGAAGCGAATAATTTGTTTCTGGGATTGTTTCCTCCCTTATGCTTTCTTTTCTCTCTCCTGTGTTATTGTGTGTGTGTGTTTATTTCTGTGGGTGAACATGCACATATGTATATGTGCATAGGAATGCTGGAGGTTGATGTCAGGAGTCCTCAACCAATCACTCTTCCATGATTCCTTCAGACATGGTCTCTTGGCAAGTCTGATGCTCACCTATTCAGCTATGGCAGCCAGTGAGCTCCAGCAATCCTCTGGTCTCTGCCATCCCAGTGCTGGTATTACATGTACACACCACTGCACTTAGCCTTTTATGTCATGCTGAGGATCTGACCTCAGGTCCCATGCTTGTGCAGCAAACACTGTACTGTCTTCACCATCTCCTCAGCCTTTCTTTACAATCTTCTTATTAAATTATTTGAAACAAGCACTTGTTACTTTTACAATTAACAAAAAGAGGAAAGAGGTGGGCATGGTGACACATGCCTATAAATCTAGGTCTTGGAATGGGGTGCAGGCAGGATGATAAGAAGTTCAAGGCAGGGGCTGGAGAGATGGCTCAGTGGTTAAGAGCACCAACTGCTCTTACAGAGGACCCGAGTTCGATTCCCAGCACCCACATGGCAGCTAAGAACCGTCTTTAACTCCAGTTTCAGGGGAATTGGACACCCTCTTCTGACCTCCGCGGCATTGTATGACATGGGTGCACCAACCTACATGCAGACAGTACATTCATACACATAAAATGTAATATATAAAAAAATTAAAAAAATAAGTTCAAGGCAATTAAATACATATAGTAAACTCATTTTTTTAACAAAAGTGCTTAAAACCATCCTATACAATTGTTTTTTTCTTCATTTTCAACCAATAAGATCAAACACTTGTTTATGAATAATACTGAAAAAATATTCTTAGATTTTAAATAATGTGCCTCATTCTCAACTTTACACTAAGTATCATAAGTTGAGCTCTCCTTTGGAAAATCTAGAAGGTACAAATATATAGAACTTTCAGGATAAAAATTTCTGAATGTAAAAATGGTTTCAATGCAGAAAAAGCTTTCAACAAAATCCAGCATCCCTTCATGCTTAGAGTCCTAGAGGGAATTGGACTTGAGGAATCATTCCTCAATGTAATCAAAGCCATATACAAGAAACCCATAGCCAACATCATCTTAAATGGAGAAAATTTAGAAGAATTCCCCTTAAAGGCAAGAACATAGCAAGGCTGCTCTTCAATATAGTGCTTGAAATGCTTGCTAAGGCAATAAGACAAGAAAGAGAAATTAAAGGAGTACTAATTGGAAAAGAGGAAGTCAAACTATCCCTTTTTGCAGAAGATATGATAGTTTACCTAAGGGATGATAAAACTCCACCAGAAAATTTCTAGAAACAATCAAGACTTTCAGTAAAGTGTCAGGATACAAAATTAACTTACAAAAATCAGTAGCCTTTCTTTACACCAACAACAAGCAATTTAAGAAGGAATATAAAGAGAACTTCCCACTCACAATAGCATCAAAAACAATAAAATACCTGGGAACAAACCTAACTAAAGACACCCTGAAGAAGGAGATTGAAGAAGACATCAGAAGATGGAAAGACTTTCTATGCTCATGGATTGGGAAAATTAATATAGTAAAAATGTCCAATCAGAGAGTAAAGGACCCACCTCCAGGATGGATAAGAGAGCAAAGGACCCACCTTCAGGACAGATCAGAGAGTAAAGGACCTGCCTTCAGGATGGTTGGAGAGTAAAGGACCCACCTCCAGTATACATCAGAGACTAATGGACTCACCTCTAGGATGGATCAGAGAGGCAAAAAACCCCAGAATCAATAGAATGAATATCTATCTATCTATCTATCTATCTATCTATCTATCTATCTATCTAAAGAGATCTGTGTCCTGGGTTACCTCCAGAGTCCTCTATAGGACTGATAGTGTTTGGTGGGGATTTTTTACTTGCTTTTCCCATGCTGTTGATTTTTCTTTGTGCTTTTGGCATGTGGATTCGATTCCTTTTGTTTGTAATCTGATGTGAAATTCAAGTGTTTCTTCTTACAAAAAAAAATTTAAAAATGTCCCTTCTACCCAAATTAATATACAGAGTCAATGTAATCCCAATTAAAATCTCCATGAGTTTCTTCACAGACTTGGAAAAAAAATCCTTAATTTTATATGGAAAAACAAAAGACCCTGAATAGCCAAAGCAACCTGAGTGAAAAAGAGCAATACAGGGGGTATCACAATACCAAACTTCAAAATATATTACAGGGCTTTAGTGATAAAAACAGCCTGGTACTGGCACAAAAACATACCTGTACACCAATGGAACAAACCTGAGAATCCAAACGAACACACACAATTTCAGCCACCTCATATTTGACAAAGGAGCCAAGAAGACTCAATGGAGGAAAGACAGCATCTTCAACAAATGGTGTTGGCAAAACTGGATCACCACTTGCAGAAGAATAAAACTAAACCCCTATCTCTCGCCCTGTACAAAAATCAACTCCAAATGGATCAGAGACCTCAATGTGAAACCCAAAACTCTGAAGATTATAGAAGAACACTTTGGCAGCAACCTATAAGACATAGGCATAGGAGAAGACTTCCTAAACCAGACAGCTGCTGCATGGGGAGTGAGGTTGACAATTGACAAGTAGGACCTTATTAAACTCAAAAGCTTCTGTACAGTGAAAGAAACAATCAGTGAAGTGAAGAGAAAGCCCACAGAGTGGGAGAAAACCTTCACCAGTGATACATCCAAGAGAGCATTGACTTCCAGAATATATAAACTATTCAAAAAACAAAGAAGAAAACAAATGACTCACTCAAAAGATGGAGTAAAGAGCTGAGCAGAGACTTCACACATGAGGAAATAAAAATGGTTGAGAAACATCTTAAAAAATGTTCAACATCGCTAATAATTAAGGAAATGCAAATTAAAACGACTTTAAGATATCATCTCATTCTGATAAGACCAGCTAGGATCAAGAAAAAAATTATACCAAATGTTGGAGAGGTTGTGGGGAAAAGGGACCACTCATCCACTGCTTGTGGGAATGTAAACTCCTACAACCACTATGGAAAACAGCATGGAGAACTCTGAAAAGACTCAAGATGAGCCTACCACCTGACCCAGCCATACCACTCTTGAGTATATACCCACAAGACTCATCCTACCACAGAGTTACATGCACAGCCATGTTCATTGCAGCTCTCTTCACAGTAGTGAAGAGCTGGAACCAACCCAAATGTCCCTCAACCAATGAGTGGATAGAGAAAATGTGGTACGTCTACACAATGGCATTCTATGCGGTGGTAAAGAAAGATGGCATCATGAACTTTGCATGTAAATGGATGGAACTAGAAGATATTATGCTAAGTGAAGAAACACAGTCCCAGAAAAGCTAACACCAAGCACTGAGTTATAAGGCAAACTGAACAACATCAAGGTTATATACCCCTTTCCCTGAAAGCAACTGTGCCCTGATAATGTAAATCCCTTAACAGGCTCTATAATTAACCCACCATTTATTTTTAGACTTTGGAATCTTGGTATATGGGTGGAGGATATGTAGGCATGTTTTAGAGTACTATAAATTTAAAAAGGAAAAAATGTGAATCCTGAAATATGATATGGAAATGACAAATAGTGTGTGTACAGATGGTTTAATTTTAGCATAGGTGTGACATACACACACACACACATGTTGAAGAGATACAGATTGGAGGGAACAATGACAGCAGAGGAGCCAAGACAGGGAACTGACTGAAACAGTAAAATTACCCCAAGGACAATAATCCTCTGCTTTGAAAAGAATCAGAAAAAGATACAGGGCAGGGATGGCAGGGTGCATGAACTTGGGTGGGGTGGGGGGCATGGAAGACAAGATGAGTTTAGATTAGACTGAGAAATGACGTGTGAAATACACAAAACTTCAATAAAGAAAGTTAAAAAAAAGTTCAAGGCTAGCCTTGGCTATATAGTGAGCTCAAGGTCAGTCTGGGTTACATGAGATCATGTCTTAAGAAACTACAAATATGAGAGAGAGAGAGAGAGAAAACGTGTGTATGCATACATACGCATGTATGATGTCAAAGGACACCTTTTCAGGAGTCTTCTTTTTCCACCTTGTTCTGAGGTAGAATCTCTTCTTATTCCTGTCACTGTGCTGCATACTCCAGGCTGGCTGACTCACAAGCATACGGCCCCTGTAGGAGGACCAGGATTACAGATGTGTACCTCCATATCTGGCTTTTTAATCTGGATCCGAGGGGATTGAACTCAGGCCATCAGGTTTGTGCAGAAAGAGCCTTTACCTGCTGAGCCATCTCATTTGTCCCTGAAATATTAACTTCTAATATAGTTATCATTTCATGAGATTTTTGGCAGGTATTTGCACAATCCTATTATAGCGTTTGTTCTACACCAGGAAATTAATACCAGGCTATGTTGGATATGCATTTGGGTTGTGCCATTCTTCCCAGGGTGCATGTCTCTTCTTTTACCACTGTTATAAAGTCATTCCGGTGGAAATAAGACTGTCTGGGACAATGGGAGTCTCTTACTCCTCCCATTTCATCTCTCTCTCTCTTTCTCTCTCTCTCTCTCTCTCTCTCTCTTTCATGCAGTAGTATGTAATATTTGTCATGGGAAATGCAGAAAATATTAATGAGCATTAACATTAAATAAAACTAATGGAAATGCCTCCAAATGTTAATGTTTCTTACAGTGGATCTCTGAAAGTGAAGTTTAGTCTGACATTTCTGGGCTTTCTGGAAATATCCAGGTGCAGATTGAGAGGGAAGGAGGAACACCCAGAAGAGAAATTGCTTGTCTCAGATTTAGTGTGACAAGAGTCGGGAGAACAAGGGTTCAGATGCAGACTGGCAATATGGCATAATAGTGCGGGGAATTGAAAACTATTACCTCAACAGCTGTATGAAGCAGTGAAAGCTTGATCACAGGAATGGCGTGATATGAATTACACTTTAATGAGGTTACTATGGCTATATCTAGGAGAATGGACTAGAAGAGAAAATATGGAAAGCAGTCATTTAAATAATAGCAACAGGCTATGATAGAAGCTTAGAGCAAAGTAACGGCTACAAAGATGGAATGATAAAGTGAGAGGAATACAACGCATCTAGAAGATTAAAAACATATCTTCTGTCAGCTCCTTCTGTAGTTTTCTTCTCATGTTTGAAAAAGAAATAATAAGATGGGTGATCCAGGCGTGCCTAATCTCATGATATGAAGTTCTGATAGGTTGGTTGCTCTTTTGACATTTTTCTGTGTAGCCCAAACTGGCCACAAACCATACCAGCCTCTGGAATTGCTAGCGGGAATTACAGGCCACAAACTGTATCAGCTCTGGAATTGCTAGCGGGAATTACGGGCGCGCACCACCATGCTTTATTCATTTATTTTTTCCTTGTCATATATGTGTGAAAGGGCAGGTATGTGTATGTGTGTGTGTGTGTGTGTGTGTGTGTGTGTGCATGCTATGAAGCAGGTGTGTAGGTAGGAGGACAACCTGGGTTTTGGTTCTTTTCTTGCTTGTTTGAGATAAGTTTCACAACTGTGTATGCCAAGTAGGTGGCCCATGAGCTTTATTCACATGTGCTTCCATGCCCTCCATGAGTTCTAGGCATCCAAACTTGTCTTTAAGCTTTCTCAGCAAGAGCTTTATTCACTGAACCACCTCTCCAATCCCAGTTGATTAAAAAAAAAAAAACCAACAACACGTTATTGGCTGGAGAGATGGCCTAGCAGTTAAGAGTGCCGACTGCTCTTGCAGAGGACCCGGGTTCCATCCCCAATACCCACATAGCGGCTGAGAGTCATCTTTAACTCCAGTTCCAAGGGAATCCGATGCCCTCTTCTGACCTCCGAGGCATTGCACGACACGGGTGCACAGACCTGCATGCAGACAGTACATTCAAACACATAAAGAATAAATTAAAAACAAAACAAAACACTTTATTTTATTTTTCGTGTTTTACCTACATGTATGTAAGCGTACCATATGCATACAATTCCTGCAGAAGCCAGAAGAGGGTGTCAGATCTCCTGGAACCAGGGTTAAGGATGGCTGTTAGCTGCCATGTGGGAGCTGCGAAATTTTAAATTCACAATCAAGATTTTTGTTTTTGTCCTCTGTTTCACTACCTCTTCAGAATATTTTCCCCACTTCCATCACAGCTTCCAAACGTGTGTGTTTGTTGTCTATTTGTGTTTGTTTTCTGTGTGTACATGTGTGCAGTACATTGACACCACATGCCATCTCTTATTACTCTCCACAAAAATTTTTTTGAGACATGTCTCTCTGAACTTAGAGCTCACTGATTGGATAGACTGGCTCTGGGGTTACATCTGTCTCCACCTGAGGCAAAGAGATGCAGATGAATGCTACCATGCCCAGTTTACCAATCCCTTCTGTACTAACAGCTTTAGTTGATCTGACTTCTTCCTGACATCTCTGTGGTATTCAACAAGCTCCTTGCTGCTTGATGCAGTCTCTATTCCTGATTCCAGGCTGCTAGTCTCCTGGCTTCCTCTCACCACCTTCCCAACATCCCTGGCCCATTCTGCTCTATTCATCCAGTAAATGATGATTACATTTTCCCATTCATGCATTAGTTCTAGATTCTCTTTTCTCATGTCAGACCACAAACTTTCCCTAAATGATTCCTGTTATCCACACAACTGTATTCCTGGCAATATGTTGATGAATCCAAATTAACTTTGCTGATAGTCTTCTATGAGATCCATCACTACACATTCAATTATATGCTCTTATTTTTTGTGAGACAAGATCTCCCTGTAGCCCCAGCTGGCCAGGAACTCAATATGTACAGCAGGCCAGCCCCAATCTTCCTGAATCCACTTGCTTCTGCCTCTTAAGTGCTGGGATTAAAGGCCAGCACCATGCTCAGCTTTATATGTTCATCTTAATTCATATATTTCATTGGTACCTTAAATCTTGTTGAAATAATCTTATTCTATTTACCAAAACTACTCTCCTGGGTGTATTCCTCTAAAACTCTGTCTACATGATCACACAAGAAGCTGGGGGAATGATTTTTGAATTTTCTCCTTTGCTTCCACACCTAGCAAACTACTATGTTCTCTCTCCTGGGGAGAATCCCCTTCCTCCAATAATGTTGCTAAGAGAGCTTCTCCTGGGGGAGAGCTCTATGAGAAGAACACTTCAAGTTTCCATTTCATCCTTTGTTACATTAACCTGCTTTCATCTGTCCACAGGGGAGAAGGGATGAATTACTTTATTGGGGATTTAGAAAGAACCACTGTATCTTCTCCATCTTTTTACTTTCCATGTTCTAATGGTGAATGTATTGTAAAACACAAAGGAAGAAATGTAACCAAAAATCAAAATATATACATTATTAACTACAAAATATTGAGAAATATTTAAAAATCCAGATAAGGACAATGGTATCTCACATTCATGGGCCAAAAGATAATATATCGCCAAAATTTTCTTCAAATTAGCTGATAGATTTCTTGCACATTCTACCAAAATCCAACTTGGGTTCTTTGTACAAATTGAAAAGCTGAAATTAAAATTCACATGGATATTCAGGGAAAGATATAATCTTGAGAAAGAGTAGTTAGATGATATAGTCCTATATTTAGAAGTTGGAAGAATTACCCGTCTCAATTTTGTTTTTTTTTAATTAATTTATTTATTTTTTATGTGTATGAATGTACTGTCTGCATGTAGGTTTGTGCACCAGTGTTGTGCAATGCCGCGGAAGTCAGAAGAGGGTGTCGGATTCCCCTGGAACTGGAGTTAAAGACGGTTCTCAGCCGCCATGTGGGTGCTGGGGATCGAACCCCGGTCCTCTGTAAGAGCAGTCGACACTCTTAACCGCTAGGCCATCTCTCCAGCCCCTCAATTTTGAGACTTAGTACAGAGACAGTAATCAAGACAATGTGGCATCAGCACAAGGATATGTGGATTGATAAACGAAGTGGAAAAAGTGGAAATAAATTTTGCCTTTCTATCCAGTTGATTTTCAACACTAGTGCCAAAGCAACTCAATTTGGGGAAGGAGTAGGTTTTCTGACAAGTGGTTCTCAGACTACCAGATGCCCACATAGATAAGAGTGAAGGAATCCCTATGCAAATCACATGTAAAATTGACTCAAAGTGGACCAAAGTCCTCAGGGTAGTAGAGTGTAAATAACACATACTTTAAAATAGATAATAAGTAGCCTAAAATAAGTATTTTATTAGGGTGTAACACTCTTAAAAGAACTCATGGGAGTAAATTTTGTAACCTTATGCTAGGCAATAATTAGCCACTACTCTCAAAGTATAAGAAATGAAGGAAAATTTGATGAGTTAGGCTTTATCAAAATTAAAAATTTTGTTCATTGAGAGAACTCAGGGAAGGAACTCCAACAGCAAGAATTTGAACCAGAAACCCAATGCTGTTTACTGGCTTGCTACCTCTGGCTTGATCAGCTACCATTTTTTTTTTCTTTTCTTTTCTTTTTTTTTTTTTTTTAGCCCAGCTGAGCTGGAACTCACAGAGATCCACTTGTCTCTGCCTCCTAAGTGCTGGGATTAAAGGTCTGTGACATCATGCCTGGCATTCAGCTACCATTTTCATAATCCCAGGCCCACCCACCCAGGGCTGGACTACCTAGAGTGAACTCTACCTAGAGTGTAGCTCTTCTACATCAAGAAGATACCCCACAGACATGCCCAAGGAAATTCCTCAAGTGAGGTTTCTTCTTCCTAAGTGTGACAAGCTGACAAGCAAGATTAGCCATGACATCCATGGTAAGGAACTGTTGTCTAGAATAATAGTGATAAAGAGACAAATACCCAATTTATAATTGGGCTACATTGTCCAAATGAAGTACCCAGATGTTGAATAAACACAGAAATTTGCTTAACATTTTCCTCAGGGAAACGCAAAGCAAAATCTCTATGAGATACAATTTTACATCCACTAAGAAGAACATAGTAAAAAAACAAAACATAGGCAGTAAGGTATCAATGAGAATAAACAGTAATCCATTGTGGGCAGAAATGTAAGATAGTGTGGCCACACTGGAAAACATCCCAACAGCTCTTCAAGATGTGAAACAAAACCTTACCACATGGTCCAGAAATATCGTTCCTAGGTACATATCCAAGGAGAATGCTCACACAAAAACTTGTACATGAATATTCATAGAAACATCGTTCATAGTGGAGCCCAAAGTAGAAATGATACAAATCTTCATCAGTGCGTGAAGAAATAAGTAAACTGTGGCACGTTTGCACAATGGAATATTATTTATCAGTTAAAAGGAATGCTACAAGATGAATGGGCTTCCAAAGCGTTATATAACATAAAAGAAGCTGGTCAATGGCCACATGTTGTAGGACTCCATTCATATGAGATGTTCACAACAGGAAAATCAATGGAACAAAAATCACAGCTTATGTAATTATGCTGAAGTCCACTGGAACTTCAAGACTTCACTTTAAACAGGTTGTGTGGTGAATTCCTACCCATCTTCAAAGACAGTAAAGCCACAGCTCTGTGACGTTCATGAATAGCCACACCTTTTTATGACACAGCCAGATTTACCTCTTTTAAGAACTCACCTGAGGGGCTGGAGAGATGGCTCAGTGGTTAGGAACAGTGACTGTTCTTGAAGAGGATCCGGGTTCAGTTCCCAGTACCCACATGGTGGCTATAACCATCTGTAACTCCGGTTCCAGGGAATCTGACATCTTTTTCTGGCCTCTGTGGGTGTTGCACGAAAGGGGTGCATTAACTACCGGCAGGTAAAACACTCATAAATATATATAAAAAAGCAAAATTTAAAATACCCAGTTGTAGGTGATAGAGGAAATAAAGGAGTTGAAAAATAAGACAAACAGGACCACGTAAATGGTGATTTCAAAGAGGCCACAGAGAGGAAGGTTCGCAGTTGCGACGAGATGGTCCATTTCCTAGGGCATAGTTTGTATGGACACAAGACTGTTACAGGTGGAGGGGTTGTCATCTTAAATTAAAAATATCCATTTTCAGGCTGTTGGGATAGCGCAGCTGTTAAAAGCTGAGGCTGAGAACCACAAAAAAAAAAATATCCATTTTCATTGGAGAAGGATGTATCATCTGTCACCGTACATTCGGCAGCATTGCAGATAGGAAAGTGTTGGCAAGGCTTGTTTTCTCTATGAAGTAGGAGGATAGCTGTTAACTGAAAGGTAAGAGCATTGTCATGGAGAGCTGAGATGGAGTTGGACATACTTCTTATGATGAATGGAAAAGTGATCCAGTGAAAGAGACACTTCAGTGTTGCTGGATGGTGCAGAGCACTGTGCTTATGTGTACAGGAGTGGGTATTACTGAGACAGACAGGAAAGTGATATAATGAATTCTAAATATAGAAAGCCATGGCAATAAACCTGATGTAAAGAACTAATTCTCAACCAAGATCCTTCCCAATTCTTTCTTCCTTCTAAGAAGAGGCTACACTCAGCAAAACCATTCTCCATGTAGAATGCAGGTATTTGAGAAAGACTTGATGGTTATTTACTAGTGCCAAAAGCCAAATACTGTCTTAATTTCTCCCAAAGCTAGATAGTTTCCAGTTCTGTTCTGCAACAAAGAGCCAAGGATGATTTTACGGAACAAGCATTCCTACCTTGAGTTCCTTCCCCAGCTGCCTAGTGCTAACAGCCTGGAGTATTTTCTTACAGTCATATGATTGGTAATACAATTCAGAGTTAAGACTCCAGACAGGAGTTTGTGCCATCAAATCAGACAAGGTCACTGCACTAATTCTGAGCTGGCAAGGCTGATTTTGTCATGTGGTATGCAAGGGATTACGGCAAGTTGGTGGTCCCAATCTTACCTACCGCTTCTGATTATGATCGGATTTGTGAGGAGAGAACTTGTGCCACAAATTATCTTAGGTTGACTGTGCATTCAGGAGTAAGCCCCTAAGCTATAATGTTCTCAGAACATTATAGGCATAGGCATCCTTCGTGCGTGTGTGTGTGTGTGTGTGTGTGTGTGTGTGTAACTTCATAGTTACGCTGTGAATCATGTGACAGTGGAAACATTCCTCATATTATATGCTGAGGAAAACAAAATGTGAGTTACCAAGCTGACCAAAGTTGAGCAGGGGTTGTGATCAAAAGTTAAATTTCTAACTTAACCCTCAGGTAACACCATCTGGTAAACATCTTGCTGATAAATCAACAAACCAGCTAATGTTCTCCTTGACTGTGTTTTAAGGAAAAAAGAGTAATTTGTCTTGGATATTGTCATGAAATATGCTTAGCAATAGAGCACAAATCAATAATTTTGTTAGAAAATCAGAATGCATTTAATATTAACTTCTCATGCTTCTTAAATCCAATATTTCAAAGAGATACAAAGTCATATTTGATTATCAGGTTTGCAAACATTTTACGGAGTAATTGACCCAAGTTAAATAATAGAAAAAATTACTGTTTGGTCACAGTAATAATAATGCCAGTAATAATTATTATCGTTACTGCTTATTAAGCACTTTATATGCATTCCATCAACTAAGCCATGGGAGCTCACACTGTTAGTTTATGGAATTGAGTTTAGAGATGTTTATTTAGGCAGCAAGGAAACTGGGAACTACTGAGCAGACAGGCTGGAACTCACACCAAGGTGTATGTCTCTGGAGTCTGTTTCACAGCTCTATTCTATTCTGCCACTTAATAGTCTTGGATTGTACCACTTCCATGCCTCCAATACTTCTGTATGGAATAAGAGTGACTGATAGCATCGATCTCATTGGAATTTAAAGATGAAATCAGATATTGTGGTGAAGACTTTAAGAATGATAATTGTATAGAAAAAGATCAAGTAAACATTAGTTGCTCTCATTGGTCCCTTACTGTAGTAGATTGTATGCATGTTAGAAGGCTTGTGTTTTTTCCTTGATTGTCAGTCATTTGCCTTTGATCTGCTTTTCCTTTCAGAAGGTTGAACAAGAACTGGCTTAGCCACAAACACTAAACTGTAATCAAGAGCTTGTTTCAACTAGCTGATGTGCACCTACAGTTGACACAAAAAGAATAATGTAAAGCCTGCATATACTGTAGGGAAACTACATTCATATCTATAGTTCTGACATTGTATTTTCTTCTTAGTTGGATATGAAAACCTGTGGAAAGGAAAGTGTTAAGCAATGGACTCTGAAAAAAATTCAGTTTATTAAAATACGTTCTTTCTAAAAAGAGGAGGAGCAAAATCAGGACCACCACAACAAAATTCATACAGATTAGTTAGCATGGAGATTCCAGCCCTGAGATCCTCACCTGTATTCCCAGCAGAATACCACCTCAAACCCTGCCTGGGAACACTATTGGCAGCAAGGGGTAAAAAGAAGCTAGACAAAAGAGCAGGTTCTGTATAATTTCATTAAATTTAAATTCTAGAGAAATTAAAACTAATTTACATTGGCATAAATTTATTTATTTATCTATTTATTTATTTATTTTAAGGGATTCACAATATAAGAACACAGTTGTTTTCAGATCACACTAATGTTGCTCAGTTTGCCATACAATTAGGTAATTGGTGCTAGCATCCACAGATGAGGGATACCATTCCTCATTTGTTTTTCTGGGACTGTGTTACTTCACTTAGCATGATATCTTCTAGCTCCATCCATTTACCTGCAAAGTCCATGATGTCATCTGTTTTAGTTTGTCTTCAATTGCTGTGACAAAACACTCTGACTGACACCAACTTGGGGAGGAAAGGGTTTATTCAGCTTACATCTCCTGGGTCACAGTTCATCACTCAGGGAGCCCAAGGCAGGAACTCAGGGCAGGAACCTGGAGGCAGGAGCTGAAGCACAGGCCATGGAGGAATGCTATTCACTGGCTTGCTCTCCTGGCTCATGCCCAGCC
>VZQC01010091.1:1985588-2026051 GCA_009823505.1 Rhizomys pruinosus
TTAAGCCAGGCATGGGTGCACACGCTTTAATCCCAGCACTCAAAGGAGAGGGCAGGAAGAGCTATATGAGATTGAGGCAATCCTAGAGTTCCAGGCCAGCTGGGGCTACACAGAAAGACCCTCTCAAAAAAAAAAAAAAAAAAAGAAAGAAAGAAAACAACTAAACAACCAAAAAACAAGCAAAAAACCCCCACCAAAGCTAATACCTTTCATTGTTGATTACTATATACAGTGGTGTTTAATCCAGTCACTTTTCATTAATTTAGATTCTACTTTTCCTCTATTATCTATTTAGGCAACAATACTGTCTCAGGATACTGGAAGCATTTACCCTTCATTTCTGAACTTGTTTGCCTTGCCACTCTTTTGTCTAAGTTCTCTGACACAATGCTTAACAGAAGTGGTTATAGTTGATTTTCTTCTTACTCTCATTCCTAATCAGAAAAAGAATGATTTTACCACCTTATCACTAGGCATGCATTTACTTGAGAGGAAGATTTACAGACTGAATTTCAGGTAAGAATTATGAACCATTAGCTTTAGGTTTCCTTATTTTGTTTTTCATTTTTGTATTTGAGACGTTCTTATTATACCACCCAGAGTGGCTTAGAACAGACAATCTTCCTGCTTCCACATGAAAAGCACCAGGATTATACGCACCTGCCACCATGCAAGTTTTAGTTTTCTGTTGTTGTTTTTTTTTTCCCATGAATTTTGTTGTTACATACTCCTAGAGTTTGTCTTAAAATTTATTGGCAGAAACTTGAATGTAATATTCTTTTATATCTTGGAAATATCTGTAGCTTTTAAAATTATGACCTGCATGCATGCTTAGTATGGCTTGTGAATGAACTCTTTTTTTCTTTATCTTTGCCAGTACTTTATCAGTCATATATAGTTCTTTAATTACAGCTTCTTTGCTTTTACCTGTTCCATGCCTGAATTGATATCATTTACTTTCTTGACTACTGCTATGTATTCTCTTCACTCCAGTTGTTCTGGCTCTTGCCTTAATTATTTTCCTTGAAAGCAAATGCTCAAGAAGTTGTCTATACTTGCTGCTTTCAACATATCTTCTCATTTTCTCTTCCTTGAGTGCACTCTAATTAGGTTTCGGCCTCAACTACTGCTCTGAAACGACTTCCTGCTGGTTACGGCATTGCTGGAATCCATTGTCCTTCTTAGAGTAATAGCAGCAGATATGCGGCAATCAAAGGGTTATAGATTTATGTGTGGAAAGTAGGTGAGAGGTCATGACGCTGTCTGGTGCCATCCTGTCTCTTGTTGCACCAGACTTCACTTTTTCCTTCTTTTTTTTTTTTTTTGTGGATCACATGATATTTCAGGTGCTAACTGCATGCTTCATTCCTAGAGGTGCTGTCGACCTTTTGCCATTGCTAATGATACCTAGCTGGAAACTTACTGCTCAACAGTTTACTTTCCTGCCTGTTATGGTAAATGAGTCTACAGGGTCTTCATCAGTAAGTATTGACACAGTACTTGGCTTCTGCCACTTCAGGATCCAGCTGAGATTTGAGGTCTCTTCATCCTTAGCTTTCAGAGGATAGCAACCAGTGAGTTTTCGCATGGTTCTGGTTTTCTCACAACCAATGTTAATCCCAGCAAAGGCAGGGGTTATTTAACAGGAGTCAGTATTTCTTCCTTGCTGTGATGAATATAGGTTTCCCCTTTCCTGAGTGGTGTTTTGCAGCTAATTCTGCTGATGAGAAAGCAGCCCTCTCTGAGGTTCTGACAGGTCAGACCAGATGGGCTGTATGCAGACTACCTCCTGCCTGTCTTGTCTGCAGAATTGAGCTCTTGCACAGGAACGGCCCTCAGTATGCTTCCTCTTTGGGGCAGGAGTCTCTCAGGGTGACTCTTCTTTGCCTTCTCAGTCATGGATTCCATGTTTTCTTTCCAAATTGTGGGTTGTAGGAAAGTGCTCTTCTATTTGCTCTTTTGAGCTCCTATGAATAGTTATTAGATGATGTAAGTGTTCACTTGAGATTTAGGTGTGATACCTGGAAAGGAGCCTTTATTTTTAAGCTACGTGGTTGTTAATGTAGACAATCGTAAGGGAACTCCTAAAATCTTGTTGACTAATATCAATCTAATAAAAACGCAGGATATGGTTAGTGTGGAAATAGACTGTATTTCTGCATACAAATGTTAGCCAAATATAAATAAGGATATACAAAGTATCATTATAATAGCATAACAATAAATCTTTAGACATAAATTTAGACATAAATTTATAAAACATGTGTGAGGTCTATGTAAGAGCTCATGCACAACATCCTTTAAAATGTAATGCATTAGTGAAAATATTTAAAAATCCCTAAATGAAGTGAGATGCTATGTCTCATGGAAGAATTATCAATCACCAGAGGAATGTAAAGTAAGTCTACACTAAAAATGCATCTGTACAGTATGGTGGCTAATATAAAAATACTGATAATATTGAGTGTTGGTGAAGATATAGGGAAACCAAATCTTATATGTGGCTAGTGAGAATGTGGAATGATATAGCTTCTTACAGATGTCCCCACCATATGATTTGTCAATCTTATCCCTAAGTATCCAAAGAAATGAAAAAATGTCCATGCAATAAACAGGAGAGGAATATAGAAAATCCATTCATAATACTCACCAACTAGAAGCAAACCACATGTTCTCAAAAGTATTATGTTGAATAAAAAAAGTGAAGGCCAGAGGACTGTAATTCCACTTATATGAATTTCCAGAAAAGATACCTCAAAATTGCTAGAAGGCAGATTATAGTGTTTTAGGTTCTGGAATTTTAGAGAGAGAAACACAAAAGAGATAATTTTTGAATGTGGCATAAACATTCTGGATCAGGGTTGTATGATGCCTATACAACTGTGTACACTGATTCCAACTCATCAAACTAATTATTTCAAAATGAAGAATTTGCAGTAGTTAAGTTATATTTCAAAAAAGACAGCTTGAAAAAGTTTCCAAAAGTAAACAAATCATCCTTCATAAAAGGGAGAGTAATTTCTACTTTCACTAAAGCTTGTGCCTAAATAATGCGTCTGGTTTCTTCCTGAGAAGGCAAAGTGAGAAGATAGAATGAAAAAGATTCCAACTCAGGATTTCACTTAGCCCAGGGGAGCAGAACCAGACGGTGTAATTTCTTGTGATCATTCACCAAGTGAGCAAGACCATCTTACAAAGGATTTTCTTCTTGTTTTTGGAACATGCCTCAGACTCTTTATTAAAACCATTTATTAAAAATATCAGTTTATCTCATTTCATATGATGTTTTTGTAATTGAGGTGTCAAGGTTAGCATTATCTATTAGTGCATATGCGGATATCGTGTTTGTTGTGGCAACGAAGGGTGTATACCCTCTAAATAGAAGCATGCTCTGTGTTCTATTGCTTCAGTGTGTATATGCCAGAAATCACAAAAATATATCTTGTTTTATTTTGTTATTTCATTCTGAAGTTTGCCAGTCTTTAAATTTATAGTATAACTTTTGAGAGGAATGCACATTTATCATAAAAGCTTACTGGTATTTGCTTGGCTTCATTGTTCTTTCACCTTGTGGGAGAATGTCATCTATAACTTTGAAAATTCCTCCTTTTATACATGCAGACATCGCCTACAAATATATATATCTACTTTTATAATTTTATAAAAATAGCAGGCATTGTTGGTTCCTCCTATAATTTCTAGCTAGATCTTGTTTTGTCCTGTGGCCATATTTTCTATTGATTCTTTGCATGGTTTTCTTGAGACTTCCATCCTCTTCTTCCATTTAAAACCTCTTAAAGCTATTTTTGGTTCTCATCCTATTGAATTATTTTCTTAGTTTTTAAGTTAAAAATAGTTGTTCCCACTGGATACTAAACCTATAAACATACTTGGGTATGAAGTCTTTATCTTCAAGCTAGGTCTGTCTTCTTGATATCAGGTAGGTAAAATCTCTCCTTCTACATATGGGATCTCCCCTACAATGTGAACATCAGAAGTTAACAAGTTCGAAGCCGTGAATTCCTTGTCAGGAGCATCACCTAGAGACTAGGAAATTTAATGCCTGGAACTACATTTCACACCTAGAGAATCAGAGACTTTCTGGTAGTAGCTATCAGCCCATTTTTGTCTTGATTGAACTAGTTTTCCAGGTTATTCTGACTCACAGTAAATATGAACAAAACTGTCTTTGTACAATAGATTTTAAAACTTGGCCACATACTGGAATCATCCAGTCTCTCTCTCTCTCTCTCTCTCTCTCTCTCTCTCTCTCTCTCTCTCTCTCTTTCTCTCTCTCTCTTTGTGTGTGTAAGAAAATGTGTCTTTTTTTAAAAAAAAGACACGTTTAAGTTAAGCATTTGGTTATTATAAAAGTCTATAGGAATCTATGAATTAGGTTCAGAAATAGAAGAGGAAAAAGAAAGTATTACTGCCATGGGGCTTGCTCCATTCTATGGTAGACATTAAAACATTTAAACTGTATTGTGCGATGTAAATGTCTGAGCATGTCATCTTGCTTTTCCAAGTTAAAATAAATTTGACCTTGTGGTCCAATACCACAGAGTGGTGGTAAGTTTCCTCTGTGTTGTTATTAGGACTCCTTCCTCGCTATAAGCATCATATAACGGATCCTCAGCCAAGTAGGTTTTTATGGGATCAGCTTCATACTGGTTTACAGCAAGCAGTTCATGATTTTCTAACATCCGAGGGTGCTGCTGCTCTTTTCATAGGGCTCTCATAGAAATCGTAGCTAAGACTTAACCAAATCTAGTTTCACCTTGCCAATCATAAAGCTTTTTAATTCAAACCTTTGCTTCAGGCTCTCTAATAAGACTATCCAAGATAATGTCCAAATGAAGTAGATGCTTATGATCTCCTGCTAAGCGACATGGGGCACTGAATCCTCCAAGGAGAGGAAACCTCACTCTAAATCCTTGTGTGTGGATGAAACAAAGAGGACATGATAATAATCCTGAGCCTTGAAAAGTTTGAGACTTGTGCTGTTAGAATTTATAATGGTTAATATTGACATTTTGGCAGAATCACCTAAGAGACCAGCTTCTGAGCATACCTATGAGGGATTATCTAGATTAGGTTAATTGAGGTGAGAACACCCACTTTAACTGTGGGTAGCACCAAGCCATTAGCTGGGATCCTGGACTGAATGAAAAGGAGAAAGTGATCTGAGTATGAACATTCATGGTTCTCTGCTCCCTTACTTGGGATGCAATGGGACCAGCTTCTCGAGCCCCTGCCTCCAGGACTTCCTGACCATGATCTGTGACACAAAATAAACTCTTTCCTAAAGTTGTTCTTGCTAGGTATTGTGATAGCTAATTTTGGTTGTCTGTTTGTCACACCTTAGAAGAGGGAACCTCAAATAAGGAATATCCTCTGATTGGCCCATGGGCATATCTGTGAGGCATTTTCTTGATTGATAATTGCTGTATCAGGGCCGTGGCATCCACAGGCAGGTTAGCCTAGGGTATTTAAGAAAGGAAGCTGATAAAACCAGGAGAAGCAAGGCAGTAAGCAGTATTTCTCAGAAGTTTCCGGTTTAGTTCCTTCCTCCTGGTTTCTGCCCTGAGTTCCTACCTTGGCTTCCCTTGATGATGGAATGTATCCTGCAAGTCAAATAAACCCTTTACTCCCCAAGAATAACAAGAACAACAAATCAAAACTAAAACCGAAACAGGAAAAGAAAATTAGTACACAGTTTAATATGATATTTTCTTTAAATAAAGGATATAAATGGTCTTCATATTGACTATATTTGACTTGAAGTTGTTTTTCAAGGAACTCTCTAAGAGGAGTTTCTAAATGGGTCATTTCAAAGCTAGAGATTTCATGTGCATATATCACTAATTGCTTCACATTTAGTAAGTATATAGATAGTGCCTTTTATGCAATTTCATGGACCTGTTAGCAAAATATATGCCTTTTGAAGTTCAGTAACTTCATAATTTTTTGTCAAGGCACCCACATCTACATCTTCAGCTTCTTGTCAAGGAGAATATGCATGCAAAAGAATAGCTAATTTGCTGATGTTTATTGGGATGCAAAATAGAAATTCTAAGCTGGGCTTAGGGAGCAAGAGGTCCTTGTACTTGGAGTTTTTAGATTCTGAGTAATGAGATAAATATATAATAGAAGTTTGTAGATATAGTATAAATATATACTGTGCAGCCTTATGTAACTATTTAAGATGAAGATCAAACCAAAGCTTTGGATGAATAGCTGTATAATATATGGAGGCTTTCTGTGGGATCTATTAGGCAGTACCTGAAGAAGCCACATAAAACAAAAACATTTTACCAAATCTTTAGCCAAATATCCTAGATGAGACAGGGCCTTGAAAAGCAAGCATGATATGACCAAATGTGATTTCAGGCTGCCCTTTCCTGCACAAATTATAAAGCAGCAAGCACTCTTATTTCCTTAGTTTGGCAGAAAGAGTGAGATTTTAGGTGATAGGCTCACACATATTCCTTGTTGACAAACCATTTTTGTATTCTTTTGTGAAATGGTGTTTTTCCCACATAGGCCTATATAACATGCTATGCTTCTGGTCTCTTGGACCATAAGTATAATAAACTTTTTTGCCCTGAATTTTTGTTTCTTGTAGCTGGACTTGACTGACAAAGGTGGCTGGAGGCAGAGGAGTGAGAGGAACCCTTAGGCCTTCTATTGGATTCTCTCAGGAAAAGGCAAGCCAGATGTATTAGGGTTATCTATAGGAACAGAATAGACTGAATAAATATTAGAAGGAGTTTTATTAGATTGGCTTACATAATATGCTCTAGGAAGGTAGACTACTAACAATGCCATCAGAGACTGGAGAAGCCCAGAATGCAATGGCTGTTCATTCTATGAGGCTTGATGTCTCTCAGCAGTCCCAATGTAGTCCTGTTAGGCTCAATCCACCACACTCGCACAAGAAAGGTGCCGGGGAGGGGGGGGCTATAAGTTTAATCGAGGGTTAGTTACAAGCAAGCAGAAAAGAAGCCACAACAACCAACAACTCAGACAGAATAGATAGAGCAGATGACGCGTCGGGCTGAGCACACTCCCATGGGACTGGAGGGCAGTGGCCTCGAGACCCAATTTCCCTTAGCTTTTATTCCCAGTTAGGGGTTTCCATCATAGTCATGGTGTCTCCTCCTCTCATTGATAGGATCTTGGTTACAGATCAATCAGTTTTTTATTATGTGTATTCACCTGCTCTGGACTCTTTGTTCTATTGTTTTACCTGGTTTGGACCTTCGTTCTCATAAATCATTTAACTGTATGCTTTTTGGCAGAAGTTAAATCGCTCTACTAATAAAGGATTGATTTATCTATGCCATGCCTTTATTTGTCCTTTTTTTAAAACTCTGGGGTGAACTCTAGGCCAAGATGGAGCTGACCAAGCTAAAATGGAGTCAGCTTGGTCCTCACAGTCCTGAAAGCTGGGAGGATATTTAGTGAGCTGTTGGTCTTCTGGTTCATTGGAAGCCTGAGGGAGCTGGTTCTAATATCAGCAAGGAAGGTGACAGGAGCAACATAGTGGATGAATTTCCCAGCAAGAGTGAAAGCAAGCAGGCAAAAGTCAGGTTCCTCCTTTTTCATTTCACCTTTGTCTGGGCGGCCACTGGGAAGTGTCGCACATTTGGAGTGGCTCTTCCCACTTGAGATAGTCTGATCAGAAAATCTCTCAAAGGAATGCCCAGTGGCTTGCCTTTTAGTTCATTCCAGATCCACAATTTGACAACCAATATTAACTACCATAGCAGGGCAGAGTGAGTAGATTGAGATTATTGATTTTGGATGACTTCAATGGCCTCTAAGCTATAGGATAGATGCTAGTTGCCTGACACCTGCCTCTGTATAAGTAGGAGGAGAAATACTGCTTTTCTGGAAAAGTTGGATCAGATAGGAGATGCAGTTCTGGATGGTTTAGATACTAAAGCCATGATCCCATCTGAACCCTCAATTATCTCTAAGATCTGGGTTGCCCTTGCAGAATATATCTTTTTTTTTTTTTTTTTTTTTTTGATTGAACCTGGAAGTTCCTCCTGCCAAGAGCACCCATGCCCCCTCTTAAATGCTGAGCCATCCTTCTAGTTCCAAGGGTTGTGTTGGTGGTGTGTGTTGGTGTGTGTGTTGTGTGGTTGGTGAACCCTGAAGCCACAGCTTGGTTTAAGAGGCCTGGGTTATGTAGACCAGCTGGCATCGTCATAACAGAGACCTCAAGCCTCTGCCTCTGCCGTCCAAGCGCTGGGATTTTTTAAAGGTTAGCCACCATGGCCCAGTACCCAAGTATTTAATTAAATTTAAAATTTTATATGTATGAATGTTTTTTTTTTTTTGTGTGTGTGTGTGTACACGAGTGTTTGTGCCCATGGAGGTCAGATTTGGTGTTGGATCCCCTGGAAACTGGACTTACAAAATGGTTTGTTTAGCCATTAGTGTGGGTGCCTGGGAACTGACCTGGGTCTTCTGCAAAGAACAGCAATGCCTCCTAATACTGAAGTCACCTCCCTAGCCCTAGATCAGCTTTTTATATAACAATTCCCAATGTCGCCCACTCCCTAGACTCCCTTTGTAAATGCCAACCGATTACTTTAATAAATGTGTGGTATAATGTTGGTGTGGCCACAATTGTTATGTGCACATACAGAGCCCAGAGGCAGAAATCAAGGGTCCTATTCTATCAGTCTCTGATTTATTCCCTTGAAGCAGGGTTTCCTCTCGCTACCTGGAGTAGGTTGGTAAGCCCGGGACACCCCAGAAAATCCTCCCCTTGTCCTCTTGGCTTGTTAAGCTAGCCCTCAGAGGGCACATGCCTTACATAAACCATAATACCTAGCTTTGTTTTTTTAAATGGGGGCGTGGTGATGCACACTGTTATCCCAGCCCACTGGGAGGCAGAAGGTAGTGGAATCTTTGTGAGTTTCAAGGCAGCCTGGTCTACAGAAGTGACTCCAGGACACTGGGGCTACAGGGAGACCCTGTTCAAAAAGACCAAAAAAAAATTGTGGGTTCTTATTGACTTCTGGCGTGTCCAGCCTTCCAGGAGGTGTTCTTCCCACCTGGACCAGGGCCCTTGGGCAAAGTTCCTATCTTTGGAACTGAAGCCACCAGGATACACATCGTTCCTGGGTGCGCCACCTGGTTTATTGAACCCCCAGGGTTCTTCAAAGCCTCACTGGAGAAAAGGATAAGAAGCCGGGAGGAGAAATAAGGAAGTGATGCCTGTGAAGGAGAAAGAAGAGAGAAAGGAAACAAGGGCGAACACCGAAAGACAAGGCGAAATAATTTGGTTTATTGCTGTAATCCGGAGTTTTTTATACAGGACATTGTGGGGGCTGGGGAATACAGGTCTTCACACCATATACTCCAGACCACTACAGAAATCTGACAATGCTTTTTTCCCCAAAGCATCAACGACCCGGGCGGTTCATAAGGCACAGCCCAAGAGAAATCAGAACCCCGAACTCCGTTCTAAGGAGGCGCTGGGGGGTCCCGCATCGCGTTTGTTCTTCCCTAAGTGCTGCACTAACTGCCAAACGAGAATCCCTACAACAGGTTACCTGGGAAAAATTTGAACCTGGTTTCTCATCCCTCAGAGGTGGGATCTTACCCAAAAGAGCCATCTCCTGTCCCAACACAACTGCCCAAAAGCCCTCTTAATGTCATAAGACCAAATTGACATCACAACCAAAATCAATGGTCCTCTTAGCCTGGCTCCTTTCAGCCTGCACTCAATTTACTGTTGTATTGTGTCCATACTGTTCCTAAGGCAAGAAGCAGTTATACACGTGTCCAGAGTATTAGCCCACCACACCATTCAGTAGGCAACTTATAGAGACTGATGCTTAATGTTTGAAAAAACTTCCTGTCCAAAGGACACCTTGAGAAGAAGGTGTTGGAGCCAGGTGCCCCACTTTCCCAATGTGTTTTGAAAACACGTCCCTTGAAGAAGCCCTCCCAAGTAAGGCAGCCTTCGCTCAAAATGAGGCAGCTAGGCGAAAGATGGCACCCTTGTGGCTATCAGCTAAGATTGGATATTTTTACAGCTAAGAGTTTACCCGAGTAAAATGGATTGACTCTTGTCCCTAGTTATCCCCAAGAACTTTAACCATCCAGGAGACATGATTTCTTGACCACCATTATTCCATGAAAGGGGTTCCCATTGTAGACCCTTTGAAATTAGTTGAAATGAAAGCTGCCCATCCCTTTCCACCAAGCATGCGGGGCCTTGTCTCATTTCCAAAGCCCTCACTGTCCCTTCATCTAAGCACCATAACTACTCCATACCCACCCAGAAGTGTTTAGGTAGAATCCTTCCCCACTTTCAAGGTAATTACCTAAATCATGGCTCCTTCATTGTGTGGCCCATGGTAACCTTACCAATCAACTGGGGCCCACTTCCTTTATTGACCTATTTCTCGTTGTTACAGAGATGAGAGAATAGACAAAAAATTTCCAGTCATACGATCACTTTCCTTTGATCTCTTTTATGTTTTTTTGCTTTCTGTTTTTGAATTTTAAAGGCTATTTTTATTTTTGATTACTTAAAAGGGGTCCGCTCGTTCCCTGTTATTGTTAAAGCCCGGATCCCTACATGCATCTAAGACAGAAACACCAACGTAGTGTTAGCACCAGGTTTGGCCCTTCTTACAGAGCTCATAAAGAGGAATGTTGCCATTTCCTGCTCCTGGCGAGACATACACTCACTACACATACAAAATATAATATTAATAAATAAATAAATAATAAATATAATAATAAATAAAGCAGGCATTGAATTGCAAAACTCTCACACCTTCTTTTCTAACTGTCCGAAATATGTCGCTTATTCTTTCCTGGAGTACTTTTCTATTTTTGATAAAGTACAACTCTGCTTCATAATGGCTCAATCTGACATTCTTTTCTGTAGCAGAGTCAAGGATCCAGCTTTCTCCTCAATGGAAGTCCCTAAAAGATGAAGGGAGCTCCTCAGATGCTGATGGTGGTTCTGGACTACATCACCACAGACAGAACCACATAACCTCTCCTTCAATGCTTTTTGGGAGTCCTACTCACTCCTTGTTGGAGCAGCCTGATGGAGTAGCCCAACAATGCTCCCAAAAGCCTAGCACCTGGGGAATATGTTCTATGAGAAACTGTGTTCACTATCATCATCCTCCATCCTTTGTAATAATNGCATTTCCTTGATTTTAACAGAGTGATGTAAGAGGACCAAGTCCACTGTGGGGGTGACACCCTGGGTATTTCTGGTTGGTAGGAAAGGCAGGCTGACCACAAGCCAGAGAGCAAGCCAGTAAGCAGCATTCCTCATGGCTGTTATTCATCTCCTGCCTCCAGGTTCCTTTCCCTAAATTCCCACCAGACTTCCTCTCAGTATGAACTGTGACTGATACGTGTAAGCCTAAGTAAACACTTTTCTCCCAAGTTGTTTTGGTCAGAATGTTTAACCACAATAATAGAGAGCTAACTAAAACAGAAATTGCTACCAAGAGTTGGGCATTGTTTGAAGGACCTGACCATATTGTTTCGCGGGAGGTTTGTGAAAGCCATTGAGTGTTGGAGCTTAGTGAAGCTGTCTTGTGGGTGCTAGATGGCAATGAAGACAATGGAGGTCTGGCTTCTTTGAAAGCCCCTTAAAGATTATCTGAGCCAGACGCCATGGTGCATGCATTTAATCCCCACACTTGGGAACAAAGGCAATGGCATTTGAGGTTAGGCCATGCTGTCTACATAGTGAGTT
This sequence comes from Rhizomys pruinosus, assembly GCA_009823505.1. Taxonomy (NCBI): domain Eukaryota; kingdom Metazoa; phylum Chordata; class Mammalia; order Rodentia; family Spalacidae; genus Rhizomys; species Rhizomys pruinosus. The sequence goes on from VZQC01010091.1 coordinate 1,997,341, forward strand.
CAGGCCAGCTGGGACCATAGGGAGTCCCTATCTCAAAAAAAGCAATAAACACACAAAAAGATTACTCAATTTTGTAGGATATTTTGAGTTGAGAATCTAAGGTTTCTTATCAGTTGGGGCTGCAGAATCTATCTTATTAACAAGAGACCAACACCACTTAAGAAAAACCTTTGCTGAGATTAATTGATGTTGGAAACTGGGTTGAAAATTCAGCAGTGATTAAGAGGAGACCAGCATCATTTAGGTGAAATCTTCTGGGTCATGCCACACAGAAGGCTGTGGTCTAGGGAACCAAGGCTGCATCTTAAGCTTGGTAACCAAACTTGGTTCCTGTGGTACTTGTTTGGGTAGCATGACAGCTATGGAATTGAAGGGTCATGGAAGAATCTGAGGCTTGGCACCATGTGGCCACCACGTGTGCCAAGGAGAGGCCAGTGGAGAAGGTACAGCGTTAGTTGCAGTGGAGACCCCAGTCACACTGGACATTCCAGACTGTGGGACAATCATCAAGGACAGCAGGAGGTGTAGTGTGGATCCGGTCTGAGCCTGCAAAATGGGCTGTGTGTGCTGGAGATGTCAGAGCCAGAAAAATGGAGGTGCCCACGTTCTCTGCAGCCCAGAAAGATCATTGAGTGAATCCCAGATGTCAGGCAATGCTGCTGGACTGTGGTTTCGCTTTAGTGCACCCAAGTTCTTTCCTTTGAAATAAATAGTACGTAACTTGTTTTGATTTCAGTGCACTAAGAGACTTGGGGAATTTTAAGGAGGTTAGGTCTTTTTTTTTTTTTTTTGCCAGCCACCTAATCTTTATTTCTTTCCACAATGTTATTGATAGATACAAGTATATAAAATCAGCATGAACATGATTTGATAGAATAAGTAGACTTAATTTCAATACTATAATAAGGAGACAATTCAAATTCTCACATTGTTTCACACCCACAAAACCACTTCAAGGGCACTTACGATCTCTCAACTCTGATGGGACTTTTGCAAGTTGTACTGTTTTCTATGGTGATACTAATATAAACATGACATATTAGAGACAAGAGCCAGAAAGCTTATGGTTTACTAGTGATGCTTGTGTGTGTCAAGTTGACAAGCAGTCAGCTCTGCTGGATAGCTTTAGCTTCAATTTAACACCCTTGGGAGGAGGGGATCTTCAACTGGGGAATTTTCCTCTATCAGATGGCTGGCCTATGGGCATTGTTTGTGAAGCATTTTCTTGATCTCAAGAGTGATAAAGGAGGGCCCAGTCCACTGGAGTGGGTGCCGATCCACTTCCTGGGCAAGTGGTCCTGGCTTATATAACAGGCTGAGCTATGGGCCAGAGAGCAAGCCAGTTAGCAGCATTCCTTCATGGCGTGTTCAGTTTTCTGCCTCCAGTTCGTGCCCTGAGTTCCTAGTCTGCGATCGGGTTGTGTAACCAAATAAACCTTTTACTCTCAAATTGGTTTGGGATCAGAGTGTTTTTATCAACAGCCATAGAGAGCTAATGAAGTACACCAGACTAGCACAGCTGCACTTCTTCCCATGTCTGACTCAGCAACTATAGAGGAGATTTGGGAAACCTATGATTTTGACTTTTATTGTAATTGTGTAACCTTATTAAATTGTGTATCCTATTACATTTTATAACTTATTTTAAAAAAAAAAAAAAAAAAAAAAATAAAATATTTCTTTTGGGGAAGCAATAGTAGTTCTGAGTGCTGAAGATTGCTACTTTCTATAAAAGTTTCAATGTAGGGGCTGGAGAGATGTTCAGTGTTCTAAGAGCACCAGCTGCTCGCTCAGAGGACCTAAATTCAATCCCAGTACCCACACAGCAGGTGACAACCATCTACTAACTCCAGTTCCAGAGGGTTTGTGCCTTCTTCCGGCCTCAGTGGGTGATGCATGCATGGGTGCACTTACATAGATTCAGGCAAAACACTCTCATATAAAATTTTTAAAGCTCTATTGTAAACACAAAACCCATTCTACACCAGAGTCCATGTAGCATTTTTACTGCTTTCACAGTAAGTTCAGAAGCTGTTTGGACACGTATTTTCATAGATGTTTCATTATCATCAATCACAAGTGTTCATTTGATTAAATGAGATGCTGTACCAAACTTAATTCAGTATTTATACTAAGAACATGGCCAAATCTATTCCAAAATGTCACATTGGAATGCCTAATATTTGAGACCACTGGAAAAGCCAATTTCTCTATTAGTGAGGGGCCAAGCAGTAACAGAAACCACATTGTTACTTAAATATTGAAAATTGAATACTCACACAATTCAGATCAGTATAAGTCTGTTAACTAGATGTTAACCATCTGTTAACTAATGCTGGCTGATCCTTCGTAGCAGATTGTCAGCCTAGAAGCTACAAGACTCTGGGTTTGATTCCTCAGCTCTGAAAAGAAAAAAAATACTTTTAAGTCTAGAATATACTGCTCAAGTCAATATTCTGTAAATGTTTTGTAAAGAGGTACTGATGATATAGTTTGGGCTTTGCAATCATATGGTCTCAAGTAGTATGTACTCCTCTATTATAGAACAAAGGCAGCCACAGACAACATAGAAATGAGTTTGCCATCCCTGCATCAGGGTGCCATTGCATAACACTTGCAGAACATAGCCATAGTCTTTGGCCTGGAGGAACAAGGGAGAGAAGCTGGAAAGTTTTAGAACTTAGAAGACAAGAAAGGTCCTTTGTAGCTGAAGTTCAAGTTTCTGAGGAGGAGTGCCCGCTGGTGTTGCTACCTCAAAGGGAGTACAGTAATCCAGTTATGCAAGAATAGGAAAAACAGAAAAATGGTTTCAACTGTTGTCATAGGAAGGGGTTACTGCTAAGGTTTAGTAGTTCTCATGTAGGAAGCAAAGAGCAAGGAGAAAAGGGCTTCTCCTTCCATCCTTGCCATCTCTCTCTCTCAAGTGCTCTCTATTGGCATAGCCTACCATGGAGTCACTTGGCCAGAGATGTAGCCTAGCGAAGTCTCAGCCTTAGCCACATAATGTGTACTTTGGAAGGGTGTCTTAGGGCTGAAGGCAAGAGCTTACTATCCAGAATTCAAATGGTTCACAAGCTTTACCAAGCCACCAAAGGATCCATGGTGCACCAAAACAAATTAAGCCAGCTCAATTTTCCAGTGAACTCTGATTCCTAAATAGGCCTTAAATAGCCTATATGAACCTCAGTGTTGTTCATTGTTTCTGTGCCTCTGTCCATAAACAGTGCCGAGAATTACAGTAATGCCCTCTTGTCAGCAATTTTAATTTGTGCTTTCAGTTACTTAGTCAACCTGGTATAAAATATTAATGGAAAAAATTCCAGAAATAAAGAGTTCGTAACATTCAAATTCCTATTCTGAGGAGCAAGATAAAATCTCCCAAGTTTCCTCTCTGTCTGGCCCAGGATATGAATCACACCTTTGTCTGGAGTGCCCAAGCCTTATAGACCGCCTGCCCTGTAGCAGCAAGAGGGGAGAACACATTCTTATAACTTTCACTACATGTGTGTCTTATAATTATTGTTTTATTATTAGTATTAATCAATCTCTACTATATCTAATTTGTAAATTAAACTTATCATAGGTGGTAAATGTATAAGAAAAAAGTATAAATACCTGACTACATATATTAGGGGTTTCAGGCATTTATTGAGGGTCTTAGACTATATCCCCTCCATAGAGAAGGGGGACTACTGTGTAGTATCTCTTGTCTCCAGTTGGAAAGAAGGAAAAGACTGTAAACGGGGCAGCAAGATGGGTCAGGAGGTAAAGACCGATCCCTGGAATCCACACAGTGGAAGGAGAGACCCGATCCCCCTCAATTTGTCACTGTGCCATGTGTGCCCACACACACACACCACACACACACACACACACACACAAATGTAAAAAAAATGTAAAGACTAAAAATCAATAAAGGAAACGAACACCTATTTAGGTCACTTTTGAAAGAGAAAAGACCACCAAGGCTAAGGCCGTTTCTCCTGGTATCACTACTATTTCCGGGCATAGGCTTATGGCTCCATAATCTCTTTGATGTGTCCTGGGAAATTAAAAGGAATGCCGAATTCATCCGGCATTTTAAATACAATAGTGATGATTGATTATGGGGTACCTCGCTGCTGTGGAAGCAGACGTAGACTGAAGATGGAAGAAAGGGCAACTGGGAAGCTGATTTACTTTTGGAACCTGGTCCTGGTCAGAAGGACTACACATGCTTCGCCCCTGTATGATCTCCACTATTAATAAATACAGAGATTCTGAGAAATAGAAGAAAATGCAGCATGCTCCAGCTTAACATGATATAATTGGAGGGTCCGTGCAGTACTTCGGGTTCCAGTTTCCGTAGAGTGTTCTCACCAAATGACGCAGTGCACCATATAATATTTGGAATTTTTATCTTCCCATTCTTCACCTTCTAAGTCTTTGGAGAAAGAAAACACAGAACTCTTACTCTATTATCCTTGCTGGACACAGCCTCTGACTAGCCCCCTCCAAACTCCTTCTCATTTACCTGTACTTTGCATTCCTATGACATTTTCTTATTCAACATGGGTCCATTTACTAACCAGCTTATACCATATGGACAATGTTTGAAGTAGTATACAGACCCTCAAAATGGCTTCCATTGTCAAGATGTTTGCTATATAGTTGGGACAGGCAGATGAAAATATACGAAACTATTGAAGCCAACATAATATAAAATGATCTAATTTATTTCTCTGTAACCTAGTGCCTCTTGCCTGGTGTGGAGGAGCACACTGTGTCAATCTAAAATGGAACTGAAAGAGGGTGGAGTATACCACCTCAAATATACTTTGTTAGCACAAGGATTATTTTAAGGTGATTATTTGGAGAAACTGCAGACACAAGAGATCTAAAAACAGAATAGAGAGCAGGTGGTTGGTGGTGCATGCCTTTAATCCCAGCACTGGGAGGCAGAGGTAGGCCCATCTCTGTGAGTTCAAGGCCAGCCTGGCCTACAGAGTGAGTTCCAGGACAGCTGGAACTAAGGGGATCCTGTCTCAAAAAGACCAAAAAAGAAAGAGGTAAATTAATATAAAGGAAATTCACATTCATAAAGGAAATATCCTTTATAAGGAAGTTTCCCTTTCTATGCCAGTACAAGAAGGATGGCTCTAAATCATAGAACGCACTCATCCATAGAAAAGGCACTGAGTAAGATCTGTAGACAAAAAAAAAAAAAAAAAAAAAAAGCCGGGTGTGGTGGCACACACCTTTAATCCTAGCACTTGGGAGGCAGAGGCAGGTGGATCTTTGTGAGTTCAAGGCCAACCTGGTCTACAGAGTGGAGTTCCAGGACAGCTGTGCTACAGGGAGACCCTGTCAGGAAAAAGACCAAAAAAAAAAAAAAAAAAAAAATCTGTAGAACATGCCTCATTCTGTTACAATGGCCTTGTGAGTCATCTCTCTATGTGAGCCTCCCCACAGACTTATTTCTCTGGCTCAGTTGAAGATGGCATTTAAAGCCACCTCTCTGAGATTTATTCATTTTCTCTGTGTCCCCCATATATCCATGAGGTACAGATAAAAATAAACTGCATTATGTTTTCCTCCTCCTAACCTGACTTTTCACAAAGTCTATCACAATAAAAAATTCAGAAAAGTAAAAAGAAATGTACCTTTCCCACTTCTTCCTGGCAAGGAGAAAGAAAACAAATTCTGCACTGACATATGTAGATCAGTTTAGAACTGAAAACAGGATTTAGACTCTGTCTAAAAGGATGTGGAGAACCTAATCCAAGGGGCTGTAGGGAAAGTGGGAGAAAGCAAGTGTTCGGACATAAGATTAGGCAAGAGCTAAAGTGTGATAAAAGAACTTCGTGAGGTAAGATTCGTAACAGCTCGAAGAAGAATTTGAAACTTTAGTAAGAAACTATGAACTTGAAGCAGGAACATCAAATGAATAGGGTCAGACATGTAGAAAATGAAAATTTTAAAAAGATGGATTGTTACTGTGAGCAATTGTTTGGCAAGAGCACAGAAGCGCTTGTGGTGTAGGCACAGGTAAATAATAATCCTAATTGAGCCAGAATCATGAGAATAAGCAGGAAGGGGCTCCGGATCCAGAAATGTAGATCAGAGTGGAAGCTCCACTCCGGTGGCTGATTAGTAGTGCCGCTTCAGCATTGTTGATGCTCTGTAGTCCACAGTCTTTACTGTCTTTTCCAAATCTTGTATACAGATTGCCTGGGAGCCTGGTGTACGTGGTCTTTGATATAGAGGAGGAAAATCAACTTTTTTTATTTATTTCTGTCATTTTTGCTTTTTTCCTTCTGTTTCTTTTTTTTCCTTTGTTTCTATGCTGCATATATTTAAATTTTCTGTATATTATGATTTGACATCTTTTATAAAAAAGATATATTCTCGCTGGCATGGTGGCGCACGCCCTTAATCCTAGCACATTGGGAAGCAAAGGCAGGCAGATCTTTGTGAGTTCAAGGCCAGCCTGGTCTACAGAAGCGAATTCCAGGACATCTGGGGCTACAGGGGACCCTGTCTCTCAAAAAGACCAAAATCACAACATCCACATGGTAGCTAATAACCCTCCATAAACTAAGGGTCTGGGGAACACAACACTCTCTTCTAATTTCCACAGGCATTAGAAGACAAGGTGCACTTAGACACATGCAGGCAATACACTCATACACATAAAATAAAAATAATAACAATTTTTTTTGGTCTTTTTGAGACAGGGTCTCCCTGTAGCCCCAGATGTCCTGGAATTCGCTCTGTAGACCAGGCTGGCCTTGAACTCACAAAGATCTGCCTGCCTTTGCTTCCCAAGTGCTAGGATTAAGGCGTGCGCCACCATGCCCAGCGAGAATATATCTTTTTTATAAAAGATGTCAAATCATAATATACAGAAAATTTAAATATATGCAGCATAGAAACAAAAGGAAAAAAAAGAAACAGAAGGAAAAAAGCAAAAATGACAGAAATAAATAAAAAAAGTTGATTTTCCTCCTCTATATCAAAGACCACGTACACCAGGCTCCCAGGCAATCTGTATACAAGATTTGGAAAAGACAGTAAAGACTGTGGACTACAGAGCATCAACAATGCTGAAGCGGCACTACTAATCAGCCACCGGAGTGGAGCTTCCACTCTGATCTACATTTCTGGATCCGGAGCCCCTTCCTGCTTATTCTCATGATTCTGGCTCAATTAGGATTATTATTTACCTGTGCCTACACCACAAGCGCTTCTGTGCTCTTGCCAAACAATTGCTCACAGTAACAATCCATCTTTTTAAAATTTTCATTTTCTACATGTCTGACCCTATTCATTTGATGTTCCTGCTTCAAGTTCATAGTTTCTTACTAAAGTTTCAAATTCTTCTTCGAGCTGTTACGAATCTTACCTCACGAAGTTCTTTTATCACACTTTAGCTCTTGCCTAATCTTATGTCCGAACACTTGCTTTCTCCCACTTTCCCTACAGCCCCTTGGATTAGGTTCTCCACATCCTTTTAGACAGAGTCTAAATCCTGTTTTCAGTTCTAAACTGATCTACATATGTCAGTGCAGGAATGTTGTTTTCTTTTCTCCTTGCCAGGAAGAAGTGGGAAAGGTACATTTCTTTTTACTTTTCTGAATTTTTTATTGTGATAGACTTTGTGAAAAGTCAGGTTAGGAGGAGGAAAACATAATGCAGTTTATTTTTATCTGTACCTCATGGATATATGGGGGACACAGAGAAAATGAATAAATCTCAGAGAGGTGGCTTTAAATGCCATCTTCAACTGAGCCAGAGAAATAAGTCTGTGGGGAGGCTCACATAGAGAGATGACTCACAAGGCCATTGTAAACAGAATGAGGCATGTTCTACAGATCTTTTTTTTTTTTTTTTTTTTTTGTCTACAGATCTTACTCAGTGCCTTTTCTATGGATGAGTGCGTTCTATGATTTAGAGCCATCCTTCTTGTACTGGCATAGAAAGGGAAACTTCCTTATAAAGGATATTTCCTTTATGAATGTGAATTTCCTTTATATTAATTTACCTCTTCTTTTTTTGGTCTTTTTGAGACAGGATCTCCCTTTAGTTCCAGCTGTCCTGGAACTCACTCTGTAGGCCAGGCTGGCCTTGAACTCACAGAGATGGGCCTACCTCTGCCTTCCCAGTGCTGGGATTAAAGGCATGCACCACCACACCCTGCTCTCTATTCTGTTTTTAGATCTCTTGTGTCTGCAGTTTCTCCAAATAATCACCTTAAAATAATCCTTGTGCTAACAAAGTATATTTGAGGTGGTATACTCCACCCTCTTTCAGTTCCATTTTAGATTGACACAGTGTGCTCCTCCACACCAGGCAAGAGGCACTAGGTTACAGAGAAATAAATTAGATCATTTTATATTATGTTGGCTTCAATAGTTTCGTATATTTTCATCTGCCTGTCCCAACTATATAGCAAACATCTTGACAATGGAAGCCATTTTGAGGGTCTTATACTACTTCAAACATTGTCCATATGGTATAAGCTGGTTAGTAAATGGACCCATGTTGAATAAGAAAATGTCATAGGAATGCAAAGTACAGGTAAATGAGAAGGAGTTTGGAGGGGGCTAGTCAGAGGCTGTGTCCAGCAAGGATAATAGAGTAAGAGTTCTGTGTTTTCTTTCTCCAAAGACTTAGAAGGTGAAGAATGGGAAGATAAAAATTCCAAATATTATATGGTGCACTGCGTCATTTGGTGAGAACACTCTACGGAAACTGGAACCCGAAGTACTGCACGGACCCTCCAATTATATCATGTTAAGCTGGAGCATGCTGCATTTTCTTCTATTTCTCAGAATCTCTGTATTTATTAATAGTGGAGATCATACAGGGGCGAAGCATGTGTAGTCCTTCTGACCAGGACCAGGTTCCAAAAGTAAATCAGCTTCCCAGTTGCCCTTTCTTCCATCTTCAGTCTACGTCTGCTTCCACAGCAGCGAGGTACCCCATAATCAATCATCACTATTGTATTTAAAATGCCGGATGAATTCGGCATTCCTTTTAATTTCCCAGGACACATCAAAGAGATTATGGAGCCATAAGCCTATGCCCGGAAATAGTAGTGATACCAGGAGAAACGGCCTTAGCCTTGGTGGTCTTTTCTCTTTCAAAAGTGACCTAAATAGGTGTTCGTTTCCTTTATTGATTTTAGTCTTTACATTTTTTTTTACATTTGTGTGTGTGTGTGTGTGTGTGTGTGTGTGTGTGTGTGTGTGGGCACACATGGCACAGTGACAAATTGAGGGGAGTCGGGTCTCTCCTTCCACTGTGTGGATTCCAGGGATCGGTCTTTACCTCCTGACCCATCTTGCTGCCCCGTTTACAGTCTTTTCCTTCTTTCCAACTGGAGACAAGAGATACTACACAGTAGTCCCCCTTCTCTATGGAGGGGATATAGTCTAAGACCCTCAATAAATGCCTGAAACCCCTAATATATGTAGTCAGGTATTTATACTTTTTTCTTATACATTTACACCTATGATAAAGTTTAATTTACAAATTAGATATAGTAAGAGATTGATAATAACTAATAATAAAACAATAATTATAAGAACACATGTAGTGAAAGTTATAAGAATGTGTTCTCCCCTCTTGCTGCTACAGGGCAGGCGGTCTATAAGGCTTGGGCACTCCAGACAAAGGTGTGATTCATATCCTGGGCCAGACAGAGAGGAAACTTGGGAGATTTTATCTTGCTCCTCAGAATAGGAATTTGAATGTTACGAACTCTTTATTTCTGGAATTTTCCATTAATATTTTCATACCAGGGTTGACTAAGTAACTGAAAGCACAAATTAAAATTGCTGACAAGAGGGCATTACTGTAATTCTCGGCACTGTTTATGGACAGAGGCACAGAAACAATGAACAACACTGAGGTTCATATAGGCTATTTAAGGCCTATTTAGGAATCAGAGTTCACTGGAAAATTGAGCTGGCTTAATTTGTTTTGGTGCACCATGGATCCTTTGGTGGCTTGGTAAAGCTTGTGAACCATTTGAATTCTGGATAGTAAGCTCTTGCCTTCAGCCCTAAGACACCCTTCCAAAGTACACATTATGTGGCTAAGGCTGAGACTTCGCTAGGCTACATCTCTGGCCAAGTGACTCCATGGTAGGCTATGCCAATAGAGAGCACTTGAGAGAGAGAGATGGCAAGGATGGAAGGAGAAGCCCTTTTCTCCTTGCTCTTTGCTTCCTACATGAGAACTACTAAACCTTAGCAGTAACCCCTTCCTATGACAACAGTTGAAACCATTTTTCTGTTTTTCCTATTCTTGCATAACTGGATTACTGTACTCCCTTTGAGGTAGCAACACCAGCGGGCACTCCTCCTCAGAAACTTGAACTTCAGCTACAAAGGACCTTTCTTGTCTTCTAAGTTCTAAAACTTTCCAGCTTCTCTCCCTTGTTCCTCCAGGCCAAAGACTATGGCTATGTTCTGCAAGTGTTACTGCAATGGCACCCTGATGCAGGGATGGCAAACTCATTTCTATGTTGTCTGTGGCTGCCTTTGTTCTATAATAGAGGAGTACATACTACTTGAGACCATATGATTGCAAAGCCCAAACTATATCATCAGTACCTCTTTACAAAACATTTACAGAATATTGACTTGAGCAGTATATTCTAGACTTAAAAGTATTTTTTTTCTTTTTCAGAGCTGAGGAATCAAACCCAGAGTCTTGTAGCTTCTAGGCTGACAATCTGCTACGAAGGATCAGCCAGCATTAGTTAACAGATGGTTAACATCTAGTTAACAGACTTATACTGATCTGAATTGTGTGAGTATTCAATTTTCAATATTTAAGTAACAAATGTGGTTTCTGTCTACTGCTTGGCCCCTCACTAATAGAGAAATTGGCTTTTCCAGTGGTCTCAAATATTAGGCATTCCAATGTGACATTTTGGAATAGATTTGGCCATGTTCTTAGTATAAATACTGAATTAAGTTTGGTACAGCATCTCATTTAATCAAATGAACACTTGTGATTGATGATAATGAAACATCTATGAAAATACGTGTCCAAACAGCTTCTGAACTTACTGTGAAAGCAGTAAAAATGCTACATGGACTCTGGTGTAGAATGGGTTTTGTGTTTACAATAGAGCTTTAAAAATTTTATATGATGAGTGTTTTGCCTGAATCTATGTAAGTGCACCCATGCATGCATCACCCACTGAGGCCGGAAGAAGGCACAAACCCCTCTGGAACTGGAGTTATAGATGGTTGTCACCTGCTGTGTGGGTACTGGGATTGAATTTAGGTCCTCTGAGCGAGCAGCTGGTGCTCTTAGAACACTGAACCATCTCTCCAGCCCCTACATTGAAACTTTTATAGAAAGTAGCAATCTTCAGCACTCAGAACTACTATTGCTTCCCCAAAAGAATATTTTATTTTTTTTGTAGCCATAAGGATAACATTTTTGAAAATCAGTTATAAAATGTAATAGGATACACAATTTAATAAGGTTACACAATTACAATAAAAGTCAAAATCATAGGTTTCCCAAATCTCCTCTATAGTTGCTGAGTCAGACATGGGAAGAAGTGCAGCTGTGCTAGTCTGGTGTACTTCATTAGCTCTCTATGGCTGTGATAAAACACTCTGATCCAAACCAATTTGAGAGTAAAAGGTTTATTTGGCTTACACAACCCGATCGCAGACAGGAACTCAGGGCACGAACCTGGAGGCAGAAACTGAACACAGACCATGAAGGAATGCTGCTAACTGGCTTGCTTCTCTGGCCATACTCAGCCTGTTATATAAGCCAGGACCACTTGCCCAGGGATGGCACCACTCCCAGTGGACTGGGCCCTCCTTTATCACTCTTGAGATCAAGAAAATGCTTCACAGACATGCCCATAGGCCAGCCAATCTGATAGAGGAAATTCCCCAGTTGAGATCCCCTCCTCCCAAGGGTGTTAAATTGACAGCTAAAGCTATCCAGCAGAGCTGACTGCTTGTCAACTTGACACACACAAGCATCACTAGTAAACCATAAGCTTTCTGGCTCTTGTCTCTAATATGTCATGTTTATATTAGTATCACCATAGAAAACAGTACAACTTGCAAAAGTCCCATCAGAGTTGAGAGATCGTTAATGCCCTTGAAGTGGTTTTTGTGGGTGTGAAACAAATGATGAGAATTTGAATTGTTCTCTTATTATAGTATTGAAATTAAGTCTATTTAATCTATCAAATCATGTTCATGCCCTGATTTTATATACTTGTATCTATCAATAAACATTGTGGAAAAAAATAAAGATTAGGTGGCTGGCAAAAAAAAAAAAAAGTCCTAACCTCTCTTTAAAATTCCCAAGTCTCTGTAGGCTCCTACGAAATACAAAACAAGTTACGTACTATCTTATTTCAAAGGGAAAGAACTTGGGTGCACTAAAGCGAAACCACAGTCCAGCAGCATTGCTGACATCTGGGATTCACTCATGATTTCTGGGCTGCAGAGAACGTGGGCACCTCCATTTTTCTGGCTCTGACATCTCCAGCACACACAGCCCATTTTGCAGGCTCAGACCGGATCCACACTACACCTCCTGCTGTCCTTGATGATTGTCCCACAGTCTGGAATGTCCAGTGTGCTGGGGTCTCCACTGCAACTAACGCTGTACCTTCTCCACTGGCCTCTCCTTGGCCACACGTGGTGGCCACATGGTGCCAAGCCTCAGATTCTCTCCATGACTCCTTCAATTCCATAGCTGTCATGCTACCCAAACAAGTACCACAGGAACCAAGTTTGGTTACCAAGCTTAAGATGCAGCCTTGGTTCCCTATGACCACAGCTTCTGTGTGCTGACCCAGAAGATTTCACCTAAATGATGCTGGTCTCCTCTTAATCACTGCTGAATTTTCAACCCCAGTTTTCCAACATCAATTATCTCAGCAAAGGTTTTACTTAAGTGGTGTTGGTCTCTTGTTAATAAAGATAGATTCTGCAGCCCCAACTGATAAGAAACCTTAGATTCTCAACTCAAAATATCCTACAAATTGAGTAATCTTTTTGTTTGTTTTATTGCTTTTTTGAGATAGGGACTCCCTATGGTCCCAGCTGGCCTGGAACTCACTATGTAAACCAGACTGGCCTTCTTCTGCCTGCCTCTCCCTCCTCAGTGTTGGGATTAAATGCATGCACCATGGCGTCTGGCTCAGATAATCTTTAAGGGGCTTTCAAAGAAGCCAGACCTCCATTGTCTTCATTGCCTCTAGCACCCACAGACAGCTCACTAAGCTCCAACACTCAATGGCTTTCACAAACCTCCCCGAAACAGCATGGTCAGGTCCTTCATAACAATGCCCAACTCTTGGTAGCAATTTCTGTTTTAGTTAGCTCTCTATTATTGTGGTTAAACATTCTGACCAAAACCAACTTGGGAGGAAAGTGTTTACTTGGCTTACACGTATCAGTCACAGTTCATTACTGAGGGAAGTCTGGGTGGGAATTTAGGGAAGGAACCTGGAGGCAGGAGATGAAATACAGACCATGAAGGAATGCTGCTTACTGGCTTGCTCCTCTGGCTTGTGCTCAGCCTGCTTTCCTACGCAACCCAGAATACCCAGGGGTGCACCACCCACAGTGGACTTGGTCCTCTTACATCACTCTGTTAAAATCAAGGAAATGCCTCACAGACATGGCTGCAGGGCAAGATGATAGAGGAAATTCCACAAGTGAAGCTCCCTCTTCCCAGGTGTGTCAAGTTGACAACTGAAGTTATCCAGCACCGACCATGTCTGTTGCTTTTAGTTGCATAAAGCAAACTATAGAACAAGAACAAAACACTCAAGAAGTTAATAATATTAAATGAAGTAATCAGGAGGTTAGAAATAAACACGTTTTAAAATCATGTTTTAGGGAACATGATCTAGGAGCAGCAAGTCCTATAGGTGCTTTGAGAACTTGTGTCAACTTTAATATGAAATCTCTACAATTTTTCCTTTGACAAAGTCTTGGCAAATGATAATGGTGCTGTGTTTTTTTTTAAAACCCTGTCTGCTTATTTTACTGTCCCACTTATTTGTTTTTATTTTATTTTTACTTTATGTGCATGAGTGATATGCCTGCATGTGTGTAAGTGCACCATGTTCTACAGTGCCTGTGGAGGACAGGAGAGGGCGTTGGCCCCGCTGGAACTGGAGGTACTAACAACTCTTAGCTACCGTGTGGGCACTGGGATTAAAACCTGGGTCATCTGCAAGCACAGCCAGTGCTCTTAACTGCTGAGTCATCTCTCCAGCCCCTAGTGCTGTGACTTTTATTTGGCCTAAATATTATCAAAGGAATGCTAAATTTCAGTTAGAGATTGATAGAAATAAAGTCGCAATTGTTTTTCTATTCTTTGAGTTCACTGATCTTCAAAAATTAAATCCATGTACTCCAATTTAAGAATCCCTGTTTTGCTGGGAGTGGTAGCCCATGCTTTTAATCCAAGCCCTTAGAAGGCAGAGGCAGGTGGATCTCTGAGTTTAAAGCCAGCCTGGTCTACATAGTGAAATCCAGGTCAGGCCAGATGGGGCTACAGGGAGATGCTATATCAAAAAGACCAAGAGAATAAAGGAATCTCTGTTTTAGCAGTCTAAATATTCTTGAGAGGTTAGCTGAATGAGTCAGTATTAAAGAAGAACCAAGGTTGTAGACCCATATAGAAGTTAGTTTTATTTTAATTCTTTTTGCTTGCCTTATTACATCATTCTCTACTTGGCACATCAATATCTAGTGGCCTAAGAGACAGGCTGTGGTAGGTCTCACACGTGCATCTCTATAGTCTCGAGGACTTTTGGTATGAAAGCATTTCTGATGCTGAGCTACCAAAGCACTTTATAGTACCTTGTTGCCCATTAAGGTATTTTCTATTTGCCTTAATGCATTCTCCAACTAGACTATAAGCACTCTGGTATTACCGACTGTGCCTTGCTTGATAGTATTGTCTCTTTACCACAGAGCCTGCCACCTTATAGACACTCCGCCTACATTAGTAAATAAAGAACTGAGTGGCTGAAGGCCAAGGTGGAATTAATTTCTCTCTCCTATTTGTGGTCAGAGTTCTTGGCCAAGTATTTTCCAAATACACGGACATGAATGAAGATAGAAAATATGAATAAACAGTATAGATCTGTCGTTGGAAGCCCAGCTCAGTGTAGGCCCTACTAAGATGTTGCCATAGACATGTCTTACCAGGTAGACACTGGCTACCTACTCAGGATTTTTCCCACTGCTTTCCTTGCACATAGAATAATTATTTACTTTACAAGGCATGTGTATCATGTACACACATCAAGAGGGCTGGAGCTCTGCTCAGCTCTGAGGTTAGTGGTGATTAAGGTAGATGAGTTGTCAGCTTCTTTGACAGTTCAGGGCTGGACATGTAACACAATTAGGGACAATGACGTGATGGAAAGGCTGGGGAGAGGCTTCTAGGAAAAGACGAAAGGACACAGGAGAGAGGCAACGTTTCTGTTTCTCTCCCTTTAGATATCTGATATGAGGGCTGGTGCCTAGACACAGTGATCACGGCAGCAGCCTCATTGAGAACTGAAGTGTAGCAATGCTGAGAAGAAAGCAGGTCACTGTTGATGTTGAAGTGCTGTAGTAATCAACCACTGCACTTGTTATACAAGAACTGATGTCTTTTTGTGTTTAAGCCATTTGTTTTTGCTTGGAATTTAAATTTAAAAATTTTATTTATTAATTTTTGCAGCTTGATTCCTCACCCCTGTAAGTAAGGGCTAGTTGCCAATGCCTATACACAGATGTAACCGAGAACTTTTTCTCCAGAGATTTTGTTGCTTGAGAGCCACAGAAGTTTGTCATAGTACGCAGAAATCCTTTTAGAAGTTTAAAATTCTAGCAGACTAATTTAGATGAAAGAGGGGGTAGGGTGCCAGACATTTAGGAAGCCCATCAAATGAGCACATTTAAATCTGGTTGATATGCATGTAAGCATTCATAGGTAGACAAACCCCCAAACACCCTTTTTAAATCCAAGAATGCTATGGCAAGGCGCTCTTTGGTAGCGTGTCATGTATTACCATGTTATGAAACTGGCTTTGACATTTGGATGTCTACATTTGGTGAGTGGTTAGTAATAAAATGCTATTGGTTCAACAGATTATACTTCTGGAATATAGCCTGGACTTCTGGGATCTTTTTAGTGGCTGGCTTATTTGTATTTCCAAGACCATTTTTTCAACAAGCCAACACAATCAAATTACATGCAGCTTTGAAGACATTCTACCTTACAGTTTGACATTTTAATTAGGACTTTAAAGAGATAATAATCACTGCCCACAACTTCCCTAATGCTACCTAGAAGTGGGTCAGCTAATTAGGATCCCAGAAAAACCACCACATACATTTCTTTTTAATTGTTTTTCCAAACTTCCATCACCACATCTCTTGGCTTCATCTCAGACCAAATCAAACAAACAGCAGGGAAGGGTTCAATCTCTCCAGCCTTCCGAAAAATCCAAGGGTGCAAATAAGGAAGCCAGTTTGTGTCTAGCATCTGAAAAAATTTGCTTCGTCCAGTCTAAAACCTTTTTCTTCCATTTCAATATTGCTTTCAAAGGAAAACCAGGTTTTTGCATCAGAACATTCTTGAGGAAAGCCATTAAAGTCTTGTTTACCTGGTACCTCTGATTCCTGTATCTATATTTCATTTTTCTTTTGTTCTTCTAGGGTACTGTTATTCAGAGTCTTATGCTCTATTGATTGAGCTAGCTGGGCAGCCCATTAGAATAGTGTTATTCGTGGGCAGTCCCAATGAGCAATTTTTAAATGATCTCTTTTGATGGCTGCATTCAATTATTACTAAGTGGAGTTAGTATTTTCCTCCCACTACAAGGTGGAAGGAAAAATGTGTCCATCTATAATTGAGAAACCAAGGGACCAGGGTGTGATAGCAATTCAAGAAAAGAATTCTGTACTGTTGGACAGATTATGTGTAACAGGATGTTCATGGCTTCATTAAGACTTGCTCTGCCCTGCCCCATCCCTTGGGTCAATATACAAGAATGGAAATCTGGCAAATGCTTCAATTGTTTGTCTAATGCTCTGAGGTATTCTGACATATTAAGAAGGGAGATGTGGTTGCTACTTTCCAGAAGTGGTTTAAAGAGTGCACTAATATGCCGCTTTGTCATGAGGGCAGGCAAGAACCTTTACATTCATGTGTGGACCTGATGACATATCCCTCAGTCTCCAGATGGATGATCGATTGGGGTATATATTAGTTCCAGAGAGCCATTGTACATTTTGCCTAGTTCAAGCTGTTGGGCTGTTGGTGGTTAATCTGAAAGTCATCTTCAACTGGCAACTCTGAGGAACACTCTGTTTTCATTATCCTGCTCTGTGTGCACTGTGCTCTTGGTCTTTGTCAGAGACAAGTCCTCCTGCAACCACTAAAACTGTCAGTCCCATGGCTCGTGCAAAGCCCTCTCAAGTCTCTGGAAGAGCTCTTACCGTGTATTCAATAATCGATGTTTTATAAAATTTGAAAATATAAGATAAACTAACAACAATCAGTTATGACCCCTGTGCATTTTCACAACCAGCTTTGTACTCGGAATTGTATATTCTTTCTTTTCAGGAAGGACTCCCAAATTATGTAAGTTAGGCTCAACAAACCTGTCTGTCTCACTTACTATGTAAGTCCTTTATTTTGAGTGTGGGTTCTAGATTAGATGTATTCAGCCTAGGAGTAAAGCTGCTTTTTCAAAGTAATTGTATATGCTGCAAAAGAGGGTCCCCAAAGCAGAGAGAAGTGTTTTGGTGTGTTTTTATATCTTGTGTCTTTGTTTCCCTGAAATGACTCTGAGCTTGGATGTTTCTTGTCTTGAGAGTCTAGTGAGTTAAGATGTGAGCACCAGGGGCCAGAGAGATGGCTCAGTGGTTAAGAACAATGGCTGTTCTTACAGAGGAACTGAACTCAGTTCCCAGCACCCTCATGGCAGCTAACAATTGTCCATAACTCCAATTTCAGGAGATCCAATGCCCTCTTTGACCTTCGTGGGCACTGCATGGCATGCCATACGTGCAAACAGTATACTAATACACATAAATAATAGAAATAATAAAGTATTTTTAAAAGATGTGTATAGCACTTAGGACCTGAATGTGTGTAGTGAGTTTGCAGCAGTTGCTTGCTGTGACAATAGCTCCATGAGATTCACTCCTTCCATTTTTGTCCATATCTTGTATAATGTTTTCTTCCACTCTTCACCCAATGGACTTCTCGAGTTTTATTCTTCCCAAGAAATGCTTCATTCCACAGACCTATCATTTGACATTTTCTGCTATTAAATATATTTCTGTCATAATTCATAACCCAATAAATTTCATCATGAT
This sequence comes from Rhizomys pruinosus, assembly GCA_009823505.1. Lineage (NCBI taxonomy): Eukaryota > Metazoa > Chordata > Mammalia > Rodentia > Spalacidae > Rhizomys > Rhizomys pruinosus. The sequence goes on from VZQC01010091.1 coordinate 2,015,715, forward strand.
GGATCATCAGAAGCTGATGACAGCTTAATACAATGCCCCAAGGTGACTGAGTAGAGGAGAACAGGATCACAGTGATGCTCCTTCATTGACTAGCAAGGTAACAAATCTAACACCACATTGTTTATCTGAGGCAAAAAAGGGGTACTAGATGACACTTTCTTTACAGGGATATTCTAAAGTAGGTGGATGTTAAGCATTTATTTTAATATCTAAATTAAGTAGGTACTCAATGAATGGTCGTCATTTTTTTCCTTTTTTTTAGACAGGCTTTTCCTGTAGCCCCAGCTGGTTTGGAGCTCACTCTGTAGACCAGGCTAGCCTTGGACTCACAGAGATATGCCTGCCTCTGCCTCCTGAGTGCTAGGATTAAAGGCATGCTCCACCATGCCCACTATGTGGGTGCTGGGAATAGAACCAGGCTCCTCTGCAAGATCAGTTGGAGCTCTTAACCACTGAGCCATCTCTTAACCACTGAGCCATCTCTTAACCACTGAGCCATCTCTCCAGCCCAGGTCATCATAATTTTGACCATGCTATTCTTTTTGTTAAAAGATATATTTTTGTAAATGATGTGTGTGTATGTTTGTGTGTCTGTGTACCATGTGCATACATGTGCCTATAAAGCCAGAAGAGAGCCATAGACACTCTGAAAGTGAAGGTGCAGGTGGTTATGAGCCACCCACAGGTGCTAATAATCAAATGTGGTCTTCTGCTAGAGCAGCAAGTCCTCTAAACCATTGAGCCATATTCCCCAGCCCCTGTTCAGGTTATTCTTGGGAAAGCTTCTGACCTTCAAGGAAGACATCTTTAATAAAGAAATTGAGATGAACTTTTGTTTGCTAGGCAAACATTTTGACCCATGGTAACTTCTATTGTGTTTCATGAATCCAGTAGAGTTAAAATGTTTGTACTTACACACAGTTTTAAGTTTCTTATGATGTTGGATAGAGAACAATGAAAAGTTAACAGGAGCATGCTTTGGAAATGTGGCATGCTAACTCAAATAGACTCACTAAAATTCCTCTAAACTTGAGCTAATCCACTTTGTTTGAGGCCTACTAGAATTTAATGAAAGTGTTAACATAAATTAACTAAAATTTTATTTGCCCAAGTTTATATAGTATTTCTGTATAAAAATAATGATCAATAATGATCGGGGATTAATGAGAAAGAATGAGCAGGCAAATGTGCCCCTTGGAAGCCATTTGAGTCTCATTCCAATTGTATTTACAATTAGGCACTTGAAGAAGCAACTTCTACTCTACCTGGAAAATTTAATAAAATTAGCTGTCCTATTATTTCCTTGAAGAAATTATTTGTTATTATCGTTTTGTACTGTCTCTTTGTGAAATGGATAGACAGTCCCTTCACTTCTTCATTCAATGGAACTTGAAGAAACCCATAGCTTTGAGAGTGCTAGAACAAGCTGAACACTGATGTGCACACAGTGAAGTACATAAACACGGGAATTTCTTGCTACCCAGGAGTATACACAGCCCTATTGAACACACACACACACACACACACACACACACACACACACACATGCTCCCCCCAGATATAAATTGCAAACTTTTAGACTATGAGCTTTTCTAGGGAACTGTCTAGAAGGATAACTGAAACATAACTGATGTTCAAGAAATATTGGCCAAGTGTCATTAAAGTGAGCAGGTGAGTAGACTGTATTCAGTAGGGAAAATCTCCCCAAGGATATTTCATTATCTTGAGAAGTGCAAACAATTGAGTGTCTTGGAGGAGAATAAGAGAGTCTGGGGATTATATGAGTTGGGTAAACAGGCACATTGCCTCTCACATTACATCAGAGAGGCAAAATAACTCACTAAGTTACTATTGTTAGAGTGAGATGGTATAGAGGTCAAATGGGGTCTGTATGAAAACATGTTATATCTCCATGTAAATCATAACAGAGTTTATGGGATGGAAATCATAAACAGAGTTTATGGGATGGTGATGAGAGAAGACTGCTAGGTAGTTCAATGACAGAACTAGGTTTCCTTACAGACTATGAAGGCTTACTTATATAGTTAAGTGATCAGTTTCCTTCAGACAAACTCAGATTGTCCAGATAATTTTGTCATAAAGTCCTATTGTATTGTGTGTTGCTTGAAAGATGTAATCATTGTTGGGCGGTTTGGAAATGTCTGTCTTTCAAAGGCTTCCACTGTAAGTAGGTTTGACATAGATCATGCATCTGATGAAGTGTAAATTTAGAAGAAGGTGAAGAATGGAAAGTCTGCTTTACACAATAGACAGAACCTGAAGCACTCCCACTCCTAAGACTCTAATCACAATCAAACCCTCTTGAGTTGGAGAGAAAGGAAAGGGAGAAACAGAAAAGTGCTAGGCAGCAGAAGGGAAGAAAGACTTCCCTCTAGGAAGCCAGGGCTCCTGACTGTGTGTGGCAAAGTCTTGAAGCTTAGGTTCTCCTCCTTTTGTTTGAGGTGTTTGGTCTCCTTAGCACCACACACAGCTACCTGTCTAGATACCAAGGCTATGTACCAATCCAGAAACAGCCGACTTTTTAAGACTCAAGGGAAATTTAGCCTTGGCCAAACTTGGAGATTTCTTTGAGTAGCCTTCTGGGTTAATTCCTCATTGAGAGATTTCTTCAACTCCAGAGAAGTTAGGAGACCTGGAATATTCGAATGGTGATTTTAGTTTTGAAGTTTGCTGGGCAACAAACTATACCCCAGCTTAAATTGGTGAATGCAGAACTGGTGTGGCATCTCAGATTAAGCAGTAGTTCCTTAAAAAGAGTCTTCTTGGTGGCGAGTAAAAAGATGGCAGGAGAAGTTACACAATTCAGGCATGTCAAAAGCATTATAGCTGTTTTGCCAGCCTGAGACCAGCACTAAACGAGAGCTATGGCTACAGGTGGAAAATATTAAATTACTATTTTTGTACTTTTCTTCTTAGTGCCCTCAATAGTTTTGGCAGAGATAGAATCATAGACTGCCACCCTCACTAAAAACAAATTAAAAAAATTAAAAAGGAAAGAAATAAAAAGAAAGAAATGAAAAGAGAATAAATTGCTAAGGAATATTGAATTCAGAATTAGGATATGTGATACAGGGCCTGACAGAGCAAATGTGAGTTTTTCAGTGAAATAATTTGTATAAACTGGAAATGAATTGATTTTGTAGCTTTGGAATGTACACCTTTGGTTGCCGTTTTATTTTTATTTTATTTATTTATTTATTTATTTATTTATTTATTTATTTATTTGTATGAATGTACTGTCTGCATGTAGGTTTGTGTAACCATGTCATGCAATGATGCAGAGGTCAGAAGAGGGCGTTGGATTCCCCTGGAACTGGAGTTCTCCTGGAACTGGAGTTACAGACAGTTCTCAGCTGCCATGTGGGTGCTGGGGATTGAACCTGGGTCCTCTGCAAGAGCAGTTGGTGCTCTTAACCGCTAGGCCATCTCTCCAGCCCTTGGTTGCCATTTTAAAGGGTCTTTTGAAGTGTCTATTTGTAGAAGAGGGATGAAGTTCACAATACTATTGAAAACAAGGTAGGCATATCAAGATGAGTTTTGATAGCAGAGTCCCAGTCTTTTCAGAATTTAACTTTCTGCCATTTTCCATTAAAGGGCAACACTGTGTGAATGACATGCTATGGGCGGGGCTGGTACCAACTCTGGGTTAGTTAGGAGCTTTGGCCAAAACATTCATTTACTTTTGTAGCTTGGGAACTGAACTAGCAAGTGGATGTCACTTTCATGCTGCATGGTGTCTTTCAGGTCCATGCTAAATGGAATTAAAAAAAAAAGAAGAAGCCTCCATTCACATAACTCTGTCTTGTTACTCTTCCAGAAGTAGGAGTTGCTTGCAACATTTGAGGAGGCCAGAAAGGTGGGAAATATCTCTGGCATTTAGCTTTAGGTTGGACAAACCACATTCATTCTATGCTTGTATTATAGTACATTTTCTTGCCTGAATCTTGAATCTGTTCAGTATTCCCTTTGACCTGTTAGAAATTTACACACACACACACACACACACACACACACACACACATACACACACACGAGGATGATGCATCTTCAATTATTGTATATTTCTTATCTGTGTCTCATTTGTTTATACTGACTTAGCCAGTCTATAATCAGAGGAGATAATATTTTTCCAACCTTGAAGAATTTGTTTTATTAATGCCTTTTCAAATTCTTCTCACTCAGTGAGCAATTCAGAAGGAAAATGCTCAGATTCAGGTGAAGAGAGTCATACCAAGTACTTGCCAGACCACAAAAACTTCAGCTGCCCAGGCTCAAGGCTGATTTAAGTCACTTAAGAATTTAGGGATGAAAACACTGTTTGTAATGAACTTGTAGAAATCCTGCAACTATCATGAGGGCAAGGATCCTGTCTATCATCTGCTCGTATGAAGAACTATTCTGCATTCAGCCTGTTTGAATGACTTTGCCCCTTGATCTGTCTATCACCATTGTTTATCCTATTTGACTCCAGGAGTTTGCAGACTTCAGCATTAGTCTGTAAATGTCCCAGGAGACAATACAGTCCTGGTTTGATCATTCTGCTTAGGGGAAGACTGTTTACTCTGTCTTGCTTTTCTGTCCCCTGTGCTTAACTTAACCCATTCATTCTCTTAAAAGATGAATCTGAGTCCCTGGAAGGCTTGTTATGCAAATATAATCCATGGTAAGAGTAAAACTAAAAACCAAAGAAGCAATTTATCCTGTTAAATTCCACAGAAAAGGAGCAAGCAGCACAGTGATGCAGACTGGGATTCATGCTGGCATTTGGGAAATCCTGCCTTTCTCCCCACTGAGGAAGACTTGCATGTGATCTGAGATTAGGATTCTAGTGTTAAGGAACCGTGAGAGGCAATTTCGGTCTGTAGTGCTTAGCATTAACTCCACGCATTTTCTTTCCCCTGCTCAGCAGATTTCAGCAGCTTCTTTGGTGACCAGCTATAGCATCTGACAACAAGCTGGCATGCATGCTTGCAGTTCCATAGAACATCAAACATGTAGAGAGAACAGCAGTGTTCCAGTTTAAAAGGACAGAGCTGTAAAAGTGTTTTGTCTGCCTGTATGTATGCCTACTGTGTGTGCAGCACTCACAGAGGCCAGAAGAGGGTGATGGAGGCACCATGTAGGGGCTAGGAATTGAACCTGGTTCCTTCTGGAAGAATAGGAAGAGCTCTTAACCCCTGAGCCCTCTCTCCAGCCACTGAGCCATTTCTCCAGCCACAAAGGTAGGTTCTTATTTGGGGTAAACTGCACACAATTTCATGTGTGACCACATCCCATTCACTACTACCAAATCCCCAGCACTGAGCATGCCAACATTTCCCTTCTCTTGAATCTTCAACTGGAGAAGCTGAGGTCAGCATCTTCCCCTGAGCCTTCGATTTCTTTACCTTTCTTCCTGTCCTTTTTGCCTCTGGTTCTCATTACTCCTTTCTGTTTTTACTTCCTCTTTGCTTGGGAGCCTATGCTTTATTAAGATGATTATTTTTGGCAGATGGTTTGGTTTCTTGACTTTAATATAAGTAAGTTTAAAAAATTTTTGATGGGGGCTGGAGATATGGCTCAGTGGTTAAGAGTGCTGTCTGCTCTTGCAGAGGACCCGGGTTTGATTCCCAGCACCCACATGGTGGCTAAGAACCATCTTTAACTCCAGTTCCAGGGGAATCCGATGCCCTCTTCTGACCTCTGCAGCATTGCATGACAAGGGTGCACCAACCTACATGCAGACAGTACATTCATATACATAAAAAATAATAAATAAAAATTAAAAAATTTGATGGAGGAACTTTCACAGCATTACAACCTTACCTCTAGAACAAAGTCAGCCAAAATCTGCCTGCCCACAATTCCCAGGGGAAAGGTAGTGCCTGTGCCTTACAGAGTATGATGACATTCTCCTTACCGCACTTGTTACAGTCAGTAGTTGTATGTATTTTAGTTGTTGATCAATACGTCTCTTCTTCACTGAACTTAAGTCAGTATAAAGACAATGGCTACTTTATTTGCTCACAAATGAACTGCTGATGTCTGTCAGAGTGTCTGGTGTAGGGACTATCCAATAGAACTTACAAGAAGGGAAAGAATATGTATATGCTTCTCTCCTGCACTGTTGAATCATGGGATGTCCTTAGCTGGTAATACTAGAAAAGTCATGATAATTTGCTTTAGAACTGATTGTGTGGAAATACCCAGGTTTGTTTTAGTTTGTTTTAAGACATCTGGTTGATGGTTTTTGGGGGTGGAGATGAGTAATGAATTAGACAGTATTAATATTTACTATTATTAGTATTAATATTTACTATTGTGAATTAGAAACATTTTCTCTGTATTCTTAGACTATATAGATTGCTAAATCTTTATATTAAGCATTTCAAAACTGAAAACAGCATTGTTTGTATTGTTTTAGGGCTGCCATAGCAAAATAGCATAGGCTGGGTGGCTTGAATAGCAGTCATCTGTTATCTCCCAGAAGTCGAGGCATGGATAGAGCTGAGTCTTTCAGAGAACTGGGAGGCAGGGTGTTTCCAGGCCTCTCTCCTGACTTCTGATGGGCTCTGCCAATCTCTGGTCCTGTTTGATGTATGGAATTGTCACCCTAATTTCTGCCTTTGTGTTTACAAGGCCTTTTCAACCATGTTCTGATTGGATTGAGGCCAACTTACCCCAAGTGGCCACATCTGAATAATTAAATCTATAGTAGCAATAAGCAAGGCCACTTTCTGAACTGTTGCAGATTCAGATTTTGATATACAAGTATTAAGAACACACACAGTATGATTCATAGCATGGTTTATAGCAAGGTATGGTCTTCAGTCAAAGACTAGTTTTCCTTGCCCCAATCTTCTCTAGAACTACTTCCTCATACTCCCTGCCACATTCCATCAGTGGCAAGGATTAAGATAATTTAGAATTGACAATTATCTCCAGATTCACTAAATTGGCCTATTTCAGAGAACTGGCCAGCAGGTGGACATCCAGGCTTCACCCCTTCCCCTATTATGGCCAGTGGCAAGTAGAGACACAGCACACAGCAGGACCAGTTGCGACAGTGTAAGGAAACGTCTGAGGTCTTCAGACGCTACAAACAGTCCACCTATTTCTCAGCTGCACCTGTGAAGAAGCCCTTTCTGCACCCCTGGTCTGTAAGGAAGAAAAGAAAACTTTCTAGAGCAGTATTGGGTGTTGTCTTCTTGACCATCGACAGTAGTGGATGAATACCATGGATTTGTGTGACAAGTACCCCATGCAAAGAAAGAACCAAGGGGATGACATATAACTGGAACCATCTGGCATGAATATTTCACATTACTCCAGCAGAGGAAGAAGGCAATGCTTGACTTCTGGCTGAATGTTCATGAGAGAGAATAATATTTCATCTCATGTCTAGTTACTAATCAAGAGATCACATTACATCATCTATTTGTGGCTTCCAGGTGCTTAAAAAAGTAACTGGCAGAGATCAAGTTCTTCCAGAATTGTAAAGCTCAGAGCAGGTCAGCTGCCTCTCTGGATGGGGTTGATACTCCAGTGTCCATCTATCATCAATATAGTCATTGTCCTTGGGTGGGAAGCAACGTGAGGTAGCTGAGCAGCACTGCAGGACGGCAGCGCCGAGAGGGCAGCAGGGCGGATGATTTGTTCCATGATGAGTGAGTAGTTGAGCTCAAATGTGAACGTAGCCCTTTCCCAGAGTGGCCAGAATGCCTCTAATGAAAAATTTCACTTGGTGAAGGAAAGGAGGAAAGGGCCACCAGGAACAAAAGCCATGCAGGGGCGACGATGTACAAGTAACAGACTGAGTGTGGGTGGAGAAAGTTGGAAGTTGGTTCAATCTATGGTTTTGACTACTTTTGAGATCCTGAATAAGTACCCCCAACATTGTGAAAACTCCTATCTAAGGAAGTTTGAGGATAAGATTTCCATAATCCTGATCTTCCAAACCAGTTTAGAGCCTGGATGCCCCATACATTTAGATAGCTAGATCAGTTTCTATAATTTTATGTTTTATAAATAATAAACCCTCATGTAATTGTTGCTTGTCCATTTATATTTAACTTTTCCTTTACTTCCATGGCTTTAGGGTGTCCTTAGGATAAAGTAAATCTTAAAACTATTTTAATGCTGGGGCTGGAGAGATGGCCTAGTGGTTAAGAGTGCCAACCGCTCTTGCAGAGGACCCGAGTTCGATCCCCAGCACCCACATGGCGGCTGAGAACAGTCTGTAACTCCAATTCCAGGAGAGCTCCAGTTTCAGGGGAATCCGATGCCCTCTTCTGAGCTCTGCGGCATTGCACGACATGGGTGCACAAACCTACATGCAGACAGTACATTCATACACATACAAAAATAAATAAAATAAAAACTATTTAAATGCAAAAAACAAGTAAAATTTAAAGATTTTTGGCATGTTTTTGAAATTATATGTCTTTGAAAGGCAAAACTCAGTGCCATAAAACAAACCTGTTTCTTCTCCATGAATAACACAACAGCATATACTATCAATATATCTTAAAGAGAAAACCTTATACATGAGATGTTGTCTCTGGTTCTTCAAACTATGATTACAAGGTTGGTTAGACACAAGTAAATATGAAAAGAGATGTTATGGACATAAATTTGTGTACTTTGCATTCTGACCCTCCAGTGGCCTTTAGAGGTTGAAGCTGTCAATGTTTGCACCCCCCCCCAATTTATATGTTGACATCTTAGTCCCCAAAGGTATTATGAGGAGATAATCAAGTTATGAAAGCAGAGTCTCTGTGAATGGGATTGCTGTCCTTATAAGGGAGATCTAGAAAATTCATCCAACCTTCTGCCGTGTAAAAGAACAGTGAGACCCTTGCCGGACCCTGAATCTGCCTTGTGGATTTCCAAGATTTGTAAGAAATAAATGTTTGATTTTTGTAAGCCTCCCTGTCTGTAGAGACTAAGATACAGCTTTCTAAAATGACACCAGGAACTGATTAGATGGAGGCAGTGGGGGGCCAGTGGTTACGGGACAGGCTTCTTACAGCCGATGATTATTTTCCTGTGGCCATTCTACCACTCATGACTGTGTGACACTGGACTAGTTATTTACACCCCCCCCCAATTTCAGCTTCCTTACCTGTAGCCTGGTGGTGGCTTTCAACATGCATTTTAATTCACTTTGCTTGTAAGGATTGAATGATACAATGCCTATAAGATGCTTAGTAGAGAGAGGCCCATGGCAAATGCTAAGTAGATATTAAGTAGTTGTTATACTGGTCGTGATGACCTTCTTTCTGGAGAAACTGGCTCTATTATGATAATGGATTTAGATTCCAATGACCTTCCATTATGGTGCAACACTTCTCTTCTTAATTTGTGAGTGATCGAAAAGTTCCAAGTATGCCAGAAACTCACATCACCCTATAGATCCAGATCTGTTGAGAAAGAAAACATCCCCGATGTGAAGCTTGGGTGTGGTAGCTCTGCTGTCTCAGGAGCACACAGTTCATTGCAAGTCTGAACAAAGTCACTATTGCTCTGGGCAGAAAGCACTGAGCAAGGAAATGTCTGTTTGGTTAAAGACAATTCAGACTTGTTTTTTAGGGCACTTTATAATCCTACTTTCCTCAGCTGTGGCAGCAACTATTGGATGTGGCCCCCAGATATGGTAAGAAAACAAACACGGGGAGGAAAAGTAATTTTCAATATCATGCTGACTTGATAGAAACATGGTAGGAGAGACAAAGAACCATGGAACTGGGAAGAATGTAAACAAATGTCCCTGGTTCATGTTACTATGGGAGTGTGAAGAATGTAAGCAGATGTCCCAGGGTCCATGTTAATATGGGAGTGTGAAGAATGTAAGCAGATGTCCCCGGGTCCATGGAAATATGGGAGTGTGAAGAATGTAAGCAGATGTCCCTGGGTCCATGGAAATATGGAATTGTGAAGAATGTAAGCAGATGTCCCTGGTCCATGTTAATATGGGAGTGTGAAGAATGTAAGCATATGTCCCCGGGTCCATGTTAATATGGGAGTGTGAAGAATGTAAGCAGATGTCCCTGGGTCCATGTTAATATGGGAGTGTGAAGAATGTAAGCAGATGTCCCTGGGTCCATGTTAATATGGGAGTGTGAAGAATATAAGCAGATATTTCCGGGTCGATGTTAATATGGCAGTGTGAAGAATGTAAGCAGATGTCCCCGGGTCCATGGAAATATGGGAGTGTGAAGAATGTAAGCAGATGTCCCCGGGTCCATGGAAATATGGGAGTGTGAAGAATGTAAGCAGATGTCCCCGGGTCCATGGAAATATGGGAGTGTGAAGAATGTAAGCAGATGTCCCCGGGT
>VZQC01010091.1:2027775-2051074 GCA_009823505.1 Rhizomys pruinosus
GGGGGGGGGTCACAGAGAGCAGCCGAGGCTTGGCACTGTGAGAGGTCAGGAAAGACCAGTGGTGGAAGTGCACCTCGGTTGCAGTGAAGACCCCAGGATTGCAGGGGTCATGGAGAGAAGCTGAGGCTTGGCACCAGGAGAGGTCAGAAGAGACCATTGGTGAAGGTACTGTCTCAGTTTCAGTGGTGGCCCCAGGTTTTTGGAGATGCCAGGACCATGGGACGACCACCAAGAGCAGCAGCAGGTATGGAATGGAGTCATCCTGGGCCTGTGAGATGAGCTGTGTGTGCCATAGATGGCAGAGTCAGAGAGGGGGAGATGCCGAAACCCTTTGGAGCCCAGAAGATTGTGAGTGAATCCCAGGTGTCCAGCCTTGAGCTATTTGCTGGACTTAGGTTTTGTTTGAGAGTGCCTGATTCTTCCCTTTGAAATAAGACAGTACTTGTTTTGGATTTTACAGCAGCCCGTAGTTAAGAGACTTTTAACAGACTGCGAACTTTTAAGTGTTTGGACATTTTAAGGACTGTGGGGCTTTTAAGGTTGAACTGTCTTAGGTTGTGATTAATGTTAACATCATACCTTGGGGACAAGAACTGGAAAGGTGGTGGTTTAATAGCGATGCGTTTTGTGTGTCAAGTTGACAAGGGGTAAATTGTGCTGGATAGCTTTAGTGTCAACTTGACACACCTGGGTTGAGGGATCCTCATTTGGGGAATTGGCTCCATTGGATTGGCCTGTGGCCACGTCTGTGGAGTATCGGGTTGATTGTTGGGCAATGTGGGAGGGCCCAGTCCACTATGGGTGGTGCCACCTCTGGGCAGGTTGTTGTATACCATATAAGAGGGCAGGCTGGGCATGGGCCAGGGGAGCAAGCCAAGAAGCAGCATCCCTCCATGGCCTGTGCTTCAGCTCCTGCCTTCAGGTTCCTGCCCTGAGTTCCTGCCTTGGGCTCCCTGATTGATGAACTGTGACCCAGGAGATGTGAGCTGAATAATCCCTTTCCTCCCCAAGTTGGTGTCGGTCAGAGTGTTTTGTCACAGAAATTGAAGACAAACTAGAACACATGCATATGTGTGTGGAGACCCAAGGCTGATGACAGGTATCTTATTGATCTCTTTTCACCTTATATATTGAGTCAAGGTCTTTCACTTGAATCGAGAACTTGCTGATTCAACTAGTGTAGCTAACCAACTTGCTTGGAGGTTCTCTGCTCGATCTCCTATGCAAGGAGATTATAGGCAGATCACTACCACCCTGCTTGCTATTTGTGTGGTGCTAAGGATTTGAAGCCTGGTCCTCATATGTGTGCAGTGAAAGCTTGCTTTCCTAAAGACCGATATTAAGAGATTGACTGATTGTTGATTGATTGACTGTGTGTGTGTGTGTGTGTGTGTGTGTGTGTGTGTATGTTTATATGTGTGCATGTGACACTGTATGTATTCAGAGGTCAGAGGACAGCTTTCAGAAATTTGGTATTTCTTTCCACCATCTAGTTTCCAGGAATCAAACTCAGGTCATCAGGCTTGGAGGTAGGTGAGTTTACCTGCTGAGCCACCTCGCCTGTCCTCAAGACCAGCTTTTGAGGAGGAATCAAATAGAAGCCAAGACAGTACGTTTAATCTCCTTCAAGTCACCTGGACTGGTATTGCTTGTACCTCCCAGGATTAAGAGGGGTTGAGGTCATCTCTACTTCCAGAGACAGATAGACAGGCAGTCCAGAGAAGGGGCCCAGGGAAAGTTAGGTCACTAATTTCAGTGGGGTAGAAAGAACACGAAGTGCTCTGTGAAGTGGTGGCCTAGGTCAGGGGATGAGACACTGGTTTGTTTGGGAACCTGGCAACATGGTGGATACTGAAAGTGGCTCAGACATGGGGAGCTTGCTGGGCCAGCTGCTCCTAGTCTTCCAGAAGCAAGAAATCCGCTTAGGTAACATTTGGTTCGTATCTTCTGAATCCACAGATTGTTCTTTGCAAGTTTTTGGCAAAAGTGGTATTCACTGGTCACACCCATCCTATTCTATATTTATTTTGACTAATGAGTTAATCACCCCCTGGGGCTTAACTGGTTGAAATCTGTAAATCTAAAAGTGCAATTATCTATTCATAATCCTTCTTCCAATATTGCGCAAATCTCATTAGTACATATCTTTTTATATTATTCATGTTATGGAAAAAATTGCTTTTTTGCTATTGAAAGAACAGTTGGCAGGAAGAGATGCAGTCGCTCTGTTCCAGGTGCTGGGTTCAAATGAAAGAATGCACTTAGAAGTGAAAGAGTTTCCTTTGACAGCCAGCTCTGCTTTATCCATGCTCTGGAGCAAGGATTCCCCCACAGGTCTGTAAAGTGACTCTTTGGAGTCTGGATTCTTATTGAAAGAATGGCTCCTAGAAAGATGTGGGTTCAAGAGAGCAACACCCTCAAAATGGGAATCCCATAGAGAGCAGGATTCCAATCCAGCTCTGCAGAAAACCACATGGTCTTTTCTTCCCTGACTTATCTGTCTTGAGAGGGCAGTGATGCCTAAGATTTCTGTCTGTGTAGTGTACACTGGAAGGGAACGAAGATGCTGGAATCTTTTTCAGAATTCACTTGATTTTTTCTTTTTAGGTAGAGGTGAGAGGAACATCAGTGGCGCTTTCATGACATCTCCCATTTATTTTGTCAGCTGATTAATGATATGTTATGCAACTTTACATCATGTAAACTGGTTTTATAATTTTCATGTAAGTTTCCAAATCACTTTTTTTTGGGGGGGGGCTGGTAACTAATAACAGCAAATAAAAAATTTTGAAATAGTAGTATTTAATTTAGGCTGTCTCAGTGAGCACAGCACTTGCCACCAGGCCTGGTGACCTGAGTTCCTTCCCTGGGACACAAATAGTGGAAGAAAAGAACCAAATCAAATCCTGCAAAGCTTTCCTCTGACCTCCACACGAACACCACGGCACATGCACACTTGCTCAGGTGTACATATGTGTGAGCACACAAAATAAATAAAATATGATGCATTTAATACAAGAAATATTAGCAGCTGCCTCTATGTGACATGGGCAGAGCTGTGTTTCCTTGCTCATTATATGTTCCTGTGTGTGCCTGTGTATACATACATGTGATCTTGTACTTTTTCTCACATGCCTTTAATTGAAGACAGTGCAGCTGAGGAACTGTGTTGGAGAAGCAGAAGGTGATGGTGATAATTCTCTTACTGTCACTACTTCTAACTAGCGAGCCCTGGTGAATGGAACATTTCTGCAGCTCTCCGAACAGAGGGCTGTACTACACAACATTTGATATACATTTGATCTCCCCAAACATGCAGCAGTAGCTTTGAGAGGGTTAATGGGGCCATCAGCTATTTGGCCCAGCAGTCAAAGGAGTGGAGAAAAGCACAGCGGGGATTGGAGCTTCTGTATGGGGTAAAGAAGCGAGGCTGGGGCACGGAAGCAGAGCATGGCCTTTGTTCTCCCCAGGCTTACACCTTTCCCCCTACAAGTCGACTAACACCAGAGCAGCTGGCCCCATCACTCCGACCTCTGCTCCATCTCAGTGGCTACACACTAAGGTTTCTTGTCTTGAAGATTTACTTATTTTTATTTTATATGTATAGGTGTTTTACCTTCAGGAATGTTGTATGCACTATATGCAGGCAGTGCATGTGGAGGCCAGCAGAGGGCACTGGATGTTCTGGAACTGGAGTTGCAGATGGTTGTTAGCTGCTATGTGAGTGCGGGGAATCAACCTGAGTCCTGGGGAAGAGCAGCCAGTGCTCTTAACCTCAGAACCATCTCTCCAGCCCACAATAAGATTATTTCTCCTCCTTCACCCTCTTCCTTCCTCCTTCTCTTTTTCCCTCCTCCCTCCTCCTCCCTCCTCCTCCTCCTCCTCCTCCTCCTCCTCCTCCTCCTCCTCCTCCTCCTCCTCCTCCTCTATCTCCTCCTCTATTCCTTATTCCTTTTTTGAGACCAAGTCTACCTGTAGCCACAGCTGGCCTGGAACTTTCTATGTAGACCAGTCTGGCCTGGGGCTCACAGAGATCCTCCTGCCTGTGCCTCCTAAGTACTGGGATTAAAGGCATGCACCAACACACCTGGCCACAATAGATTTCTTAAATAAAAGAACTGAATACGTTTGGACTCACTCCAAGCCTGAAATTTTAATTCATGTTGTGCCTTAAGATATTAGATGGGTAGGCAAAGATTATCATTTCCAAAACTTTAAAACTCCAAAACTGTGGAGTAAAGTTAAATATCTTTATGGGAATTTAAATTTTCTTTCACTTTTTGTTTGAATACTTGAGTCTATTGTCCTAACTTCTTTAGACCTAGCCTTAGTTTAGTCACACTGTAGTAGTATATAGTAAATCTTAAGACATTAAAAAGTCTACCTCAAATACTTTGTCTTTAAGTAGCTTACAGGGATTTAGACCTTGTGTTCTATAGCTAGTGGTGCGTGCGGATGTCCATATGGGCACCTGGTACCTTTATTGTCTTGTCGTCTTTGCTTCTCCATTCCTTTTAAGCCTCTTGTTTTTCTCTGTAGCTGACTGGGTAAAGGCCCTTTTCAAAAGCTCTAGGAGAGTTGTTTACTCTGTAGGAAACCACACGTACTCAGGAAACAGCTGTGTGACCTCATCTCTCTTGTAGTGAGGACGCAGTCTGCATATCTGACACAACTCAGCACTTTTACCCAGTCCTTTACATGGTGTCCTGAGTATGTTGTTTGTTGACTTGATTGGATCTAGAATAAACTAAGATAAGTGCCTCTGAACAGGACTGAGAGGGTATTTTCTAGAAGGATTAACTGAGGAAGTGAGACCCTCCCCTAGAGTGAGGGGCTATGGTGGTACAGATATAAGGAGGTCCTAGGGAGTAGTTGTTGGTTTTAGCCTGCTTGCCTTTGCTTCTTGCTGGTGGGTGCATCCCTTCTGTTGCTGCTTCTGCCACTAGAGCTGCCCTCAGAACCGGTGGGTGCATCCCTTCTGTGGCTGCCCTCAGAACCGGTGGGTGCATCCCTTCTGTGGCTGCCCTCAGAACCGGTGGGTGCATCCCTTCTGTTGCTGCCCTCAGAACCGGTGGGTGCATCCCTTCTGTTGCTGCCCTCAGAACTGGTGGGTGCATCCCTTCTGTGGCTGCCCTCAGAACTGGTGGGTGCATCCCTTCTGTTGCTGCTTCTGCCACTGGTGCTGCCATCAGAACACAGCTTCTTTGTCCACCCAACGTGGACTGAAGACCGGTGGCTCTTCAGAAATCGTCCAGGTCTTCAGCACCAGATTGCAGTTCCTGAGGCATCTAGCCTCATGAACTAAGCAGCTCCTGGGTTCTCAGTCTCTCCAGTGTGAAGACAGCCATTGTTGAATTACCAGGAACATGTCCTATAAGGCAATTTAATAAATCCTCCTTTAATACATATTCATTCTGTTGGTTCTGTTCCTCTAGAGAACTCAGACTAATACATCTGGAGATGTTTTGAGAATGGGCCTTGTATCTGATTGCATATCCTCCAGAAATTCTAGATGAATCCAGGCCAGGTACCCACCGTGATTCTCTTACTGCTTTCTGCTTGCTTGAAGAAGGGAATTGTCTTTAACTCCCCATTGGCCAAATGGGGGATACGGATACATGATAAGGAAAGCGCACAGACTCTGAGAACATTCTGGCAAAGTCCTCTCATACTGGCCTTTCTCAACCCAACTCCTCCACCCCCACCCCCTTGGGGAGGACGTTGGGCCGAACTTGCAAGATTAGTTTTGTCCATCTCCTTTGTAAGTATTTCATGGCAGGCCTGACATCTTGATATGTGTATGTTATTATCTGCCATGAGCTCCTGAGATCTCCTTACGGGTACACTTTGCCATACTTATACCCCTTAAAATTCCTAACCCATTGTGCTATGTGGTGCTCAGTCTGTGGGGTGCCCTAGATAGTGACTGAGGGTAAACTTCACCTGCCTGCCCATGTGGAGAATGGCCAGCTCCCGCTAAACTGTGCACACTTTAACATTACGTTCCTGCGTCCCTCTTCTCATGTAAGTACTGTTATTAAACTTGTAAGTACTCAACAGAAAGCTGTTTTTTGGCAGGGGATGAACTCTTTTTGTCTCCTGTCCCGTGAATATCCTAACGACTTTGTCACTTTGATCTAGGGGGCATTTCATCTTCACAAATGCAAAGGAGTTGGCAACTGCACAAATGTGTCCTATTTCCGATTGCTGTAAAAAATCCATTGCTCTTGAGCCTTTGCCCACCCCCTTTCATGGTAATGTGTAAGCCACTAAATTGCAGTTACTGGCTGTGGCCATAGCCATCAAAAAAAAAAAAAAATCGTGCATGCCATGTAGATTTGAGGGTTGCTCCACTAAGGAGTCCACAATGGCTTTACTGTAACTGGGTTAACTAGAACTTGGCAGCAGCTATCCAAGGAGGGTGATACCAAGTCCCCTCCCCCTCCAGGATGCTGGCCTGATCTTCTTGTATTTGTGCAACTGGCCTATCCAGAGACCCGGAGCAGCTGGGAGGAGTGCCCCGGTGAGGACAGCTCTCTCTGGGTCAGGTTGCCCTTTTCCAGCTCTCTTTTCACACAGCTTCTCTTCCTGCAATGTGAAGTAGGTTACAGGATAGCTTGTTTTCCTTTGCTGTTTGAAATACAGCAATTGGGGTCATGCTCTGAATAATTTGTGCTCGTTATAAATGACTGTCATCTTCTTGAAGCATTAACGAAGTAAAGAACTACATTTAAATTAGATTCAGCCAAGCAAGAACCTTTTTACAAAATCAATGGAGCCACTTATCTTTAGAGATATTTTGATTTTGAAAATATTTGTAATATTTCAAGATATAAATCAGCAAAGATATCCTAGGATCAAAAAGGAATTGGGCCACTGCCCATAAAACTTTAAAAGCAGTAATATTTGGGGGTGAAAGTAAAAAGATAAGAGAAAATATTAGATGCAGTCATCTTTATAATCATTTATTTTTATCTTTTTCAAACTTTATTCTCTTTAATCTCCTAGTGTAAAATTTCAAGTATTTACTTTTTGAAAAATAGATTCATCTATTTATTAAATCTGTAAGAGGTAAAAGCCATGGCAAACACATTTTGAAAAGTTAATCTGCATAAATGCATTCCTATACACATGCACTATTGTTTTCTCAAATGCGCCATGAAACAGTGGTAACTAATGATATGGTAGACTCATGTGCTCAGGAGAATACTGATGTCAATACAAAGTAATACATGTATTTAATAATATTCTTCATGATGTTTGAATTAAATCCTACTTCTGTGCTCAAAGATTCTAATCTTTACACAGATGCATAAAAGGAGACATACTTTGTAGTTCTTCAGGACCCAAACCCTCCATTTTCTTCCCATACTAGATGTGTGAATCTCTTGAACCACCAACTTTAAGTCACAAAAGGTAAGTTTTATCAATTAAATCAATAGTTTGGCCTGTGGTTGGCTCATTTAAGAAATAATCCTTAAGAGCACCGAGTGCTCTTGCAGAGGACCCGGGTTTGATCCCCAGCACCCACATGGCAGCTGAAAACCGTCTTTAACTCCAGTTCCAGGGGAATCTGACACCCTCTTCTGACCTCTGTGGCATTGCACGACATGGGTGCACAAACCTACATGCAGACAGTACAATCATACACATATGAAAATAAATAAAAAGAATAAAGAAATAATCCTTTCAAATAAACCTAACAAACAGATTATTAATACACACAGTAACCTTCAACTCTTCGAAGTCCCTCACCTTGCTTATATATATGTTTGGCAATATTGGATATACCTCCTTGCTACCGTTTCAAGTCCAGTCAAGTGATTACCTTGGCTAAAGCTATTCTACATGATTTTTTTTTTACCTTGCCTAATACAGGGCATCTTTTTGTGCTTTCTATTCTTATCATAGGAGTTCTTATTTGTGCCTTTTTGCATATAAAATAAACACAGCAGATATCCCTGTGTCTATTTCAGTACATAACTTCAGGCCTGCAAAAAGAAATAGTTTCTTAGTTTCTCTCAGTTAATCCACTTCTCATAATTCCTTCGCTTTGTGTCTATCGTCTTTCTTCCACCTCAGTCTTCAGCTAATTCGACTTGCTCTGAACCAAGGGTGATGTCTGTAACAATTTATTACTCTTCAGTGTTCAAGAGCTTGTATCAAGATAGCCCCCTTTCATGACTGAAGATGGTATTAGCATCATTATTATTAGCTACTAGCATTTCAACCTCGGCTCTACCATCAAATCCTCTTTTAAGGCCAATTGTCTGTCAGCACTAGGGCCAACTCTGCAGCAACTTTCTGTTTCATTTACATGTCACCTGTGAATACTTTCCAAGGTCGAGTATTAGAATCAGCAAGCCTACATGTCAAAGTCCATCCCTCCACTAACTCAAGTGGTCTAAGAAGGCTCTTGGGAACTTCACCCCTGGGATTTGGAACTATTCATCCATGATACTCACTGTTTAGTTAGTTCAGTGACTTCTCCCTGCTTTCTCTGTGAAAACGCCGTGTCTTTTGCCTCCATGTTGGTCAATGGACACTCGCTGCTTCAGCAATACCATGAAATAGAAGAGGAATGAGGACATGGGTAGGCGATTGAAAGGCAAATGGTTTCATTTTCTGACATACATTCCCATCCAACATTGTTCAGAAGATGAGCAGATTGTTCTTTTGTTACTAAAAAGACAAACAGGCAATGAGATGAGGCTGATTTGCTTACTCTGGAGTCCTAGAGAGACACCTGGCATCTCCTATTCTTTGACTTGCATCCAGAGTGCCTCTAGATGACAGGAGGCTATGATCTATGGACCTATGTTCTATGATTTGCTGCTGACAGTCCTCAGCCTTGACCTCAGAGCACCCATCACTCGACAAGGCTCTGCTATTTGTTCTCAGAGATCCGAACATATGAATAACTTCTCTTTCAGACAGCATGAAATGTATTGAATATAATACTGCATTTTGCATGCTCGGATGGTTAAATTTAATCCAATGAAATAAAGCATAGCCATTCCTTCTATATTATAATAGTATAAAGTTTTAATAGCCATTTATGGCCACAGTGCTAAATTTATAGGACAGAATGTTAAAAACTCAGAAAAGGCAAGTGAACCATTAATAGCTTATCTCGGGGATTCTGGACTTTGACTAATGATCCCATCTGGGTTTCTGTCTGTGCATCTAGGTGTGGGCTGTGTTTGAGAGGGGAGTTCTGAGCTCAGGAGTTTGCCTGACAGCCACAGCTGTCTAGGTACCAGGAAAATGAACCCAGCTCAAAAGTTCAAACTGTTGGACCTGCCCAATTGTGTTGATGGGTGGGAGGGTGGCGCTATTTAAATATGTGGGGATGATGTACAGCTAAACAGAACTCAGCATTTGTAGAATGTGGTGCCAGTTCAGCCTCCAGTAACATGAATGTCACCCATGAGGCAGTGTCTTGCTAGCAGCTGTGTGACACCAGTGGAATGATGGGGGTTTACTTAGCATGACTCCAGCTTTCAGAAGTGTTTGAAAAATGAAGAAGGGACCATGATACTTAAAAATACTTCCTGGATGAAATAAGAGCAGGGTTGTGTCACAAAGGGATAAGCTAGTTTTCAAGCGTGTTTGTCAGCTTTCTGTTGCTGAAATACCTGAATAACTGACTACTAAGAAGGAAGTTTATTTGCATGAACAGTTCTGGAAGTTTTAAACCATGGCTGGTTTGTACTGTTCTCTTTGGGTCTGTGATAAGGCAGCTCATCACAATGGGGAGTATAGGGTACTCACCTCATGAGTATCTCAGAAGCAAAGAGAAAGGGATGGGATCTCTGTGAATACAGGTGGCCTTGTTGTCTACTATCGTCTTCACATGACACATACAATGCCTGCCTCTGGGTAGGTCCCCCCAAAATATTTACTGAGTGCTTGATTGGCATTCTAGTGGAGGAGAGCCAGATAGACATAATGTATGGGGATGGGAAATGGGAGGAAGGAGAGGAGACCAGCCGATTTCAATTTGTAGTTGTCCAGAGATCTTAGCTACAAAAGGCATGTGTTAGAACCATTTTGCAGGAGTATGTGGCATAGTCGTTTGTGCAAAAAAGTACTTTGTAAATTCAAAATTCATGAGTTAAGATGATAGATTTGATACTTCAAAATGATGATACTGGAAGGGACAGTTAACAAGTTTACAGAACCACTTAGAAGGTCTGAGGCAAGAACACTTCAAATTCAAGGACGACCCGGGCTATGTAGCATTATGCTTTCTTAAACAAACAAATAAGAAACAGAGGGAAAATATATAACTGACATTAAATGATAATAATATGAAACAGAATTACTTCAAAATTGTGCTGGTTTAATGATCATTTTGGTCTTTAGTGAAAAAAAAAGTTATAAGTAGAAACTCCAACTAAACTTCTATGTTATTTACAAATCTTCCTCTTACCTTGCTAGGAAAAAGGGGGAGGGCCTAAAATGTATTGAGTCAAAGGAAATTCCACTAGCTTTCTATTTATTTTAAAACCATCCAGAGGTCAAGGGAAAAAGAAAAATCCAATTTTTGAAATATCCTTTGATTTGGTAATTATGATTCCATATTTTTTCTTACTCCAAACATTTGTAAAATTGATGTGATTGAGATTTCTAACACAAGCAGTTTAAATACATTTGATTTCACAAATAAAGATCTTTTGCTGGATTTGATCTTTTACATTTTACTATAATTTTTAAAATTTTATTTTAAATTATATGTTTCTGTGTTGCCTGCATATGTGCACATGAGTGCAGGTATCTGCGGAGGCCAGAAGAGGGTGTTGGATCCTCAGAAGTACACGTGATTTTGAGTGGTCTGACCTGGGTGCTATGACCTGAACTCAGGACTTCTGCAAGAGCAGAAAGTGCTCCTAACTAGTAGGCCATTTCTACAGCCCCATAATTTAATTTTTTTTTTACTTAAAGACACAACATTCAAACAATACAATTCAACTACATGCTATTTTAATTAAAAAAACTGAAAAAGTATTTGATAGTCTTCTTTCTTGTTCTTTCCTTTCTCATAGTTAAATGACAGTCTGTAGTCATGAGTGAGTCATGAAAATTTTACGGTGTTATAAATAAAGTCAGAGCTTTCCTTACAGCCCTAAAGCTCAACTCTCTCTGGTTTAGTGAGATGCTGGCATCAACAGGATTCCACCCAGGAACGTCTAGTTCCTCTCCCTCTTCCTCTTGTTCCTTGGGTTTATCTAAAAGTCAACTGAAGTCCACACCTAAGCCTAGGCAGTTCTAATTCTCAAGATTGGGATCTGACTCATTGCTTCCCAAATATCAGGGTAAAGATCAGTGCTGCCCATGAGCAAGGGATGAGTTTTCATAATGTTTATTTTCCCCCAATAAAGTAAATTTCCTTATATGAAAATAATATTACCCTTCATATGGGGGAAATTATTCTTTTTATGAGATGCTGAATGGTTGTAGGCTTAAAAAATGTTTTTACTTGGCAACTTGAAACATTAACAATTTAATCATCAGTTTCTCTATGAAATTTTTATGCTAATATAGTAAAAGAGAATACTACAGTAAACCCCTAAGTACTCTACAGGTAGCAGCTCATGGCCAGTCCTAATTGGTCTGAGGATACCACCACTCTTCTTCCTGCCCTGGGCATTTTGTTACCTAAAAAATAAATCCATACTAGCTTATCATACATAAATATTTCAGCATTTAACTCTAGGAAATAAGGATTACTCTCCTTAAGTTTATGGTGAATTAAATGAGGGTCCATACAGGACATTCAACTCACAGTACTGAAGAAGTGAACCACTTCACACTACTAACTGGTAGAATTAATATTTTGGCTCTGGAATTCTTAGTCTAAACCTAATGATTCTTCATGGTATCACACAAAGGAAAAATATATATATATAGCCAAAGACTCTTTCCTTATGGCTTATGAAAAAATTAACTTAAAATTCACCAAAGATGTAAAAGTAGAAAAGTCTTTTTTCTTTTTTTTTTTCTTTTTTTTTGTCGGATTCCCCTGGAACTGGAGTTCTCCTAGAATTGGAGTTTCAGATGGCTCTTGGCCACCATGTGGGTGCTGGGGATCGAACCTGGGTCCTCTGCAAGAGCGTCGGCGCTCCTAACCACTAGGCCATCTCTCCAGCCCAAAAGTAGAAAAGTCTTAGAGGAAGACATAGACGAAGTATTCATGATTTACTATTGGGTAATAGTTCCTTAGATAATAGGCTAGAAGATTAAATAATTAATGAAAAATAGATTTAATAAAATTGAAAGCCCTTGGGCATCGAGGGACCTTATTAAGAAAATGAAAAGATGATCCTAGAATGTAACAGATATTTTAAAATCATACGTATGATGAAGATACTCATAGAGCTATTACAATTCCATAATAAGTAATCCAGTGTGAAAATGGGCAAAATACTTGAGTAGGTATCTTTGGTGGTTTGAATGAGAATATCCCCCATAGGTGCCAAGTATTTGATCACTTGCTTAGTTGACTGGGCTGTTTGGGGGAGGCCATGGGATCTTCAGGAGGTGTGGCCTAGCTGGAGGAATCACTAGGCAAGGCCTTTGAGAGTTCATAGCCACATCCCATTTTGAGATCGTCTCTCTCTGCTTCCTGGTTGGACTTGAAGATCTGAGCTCTTACCACCACACCTCCCCAATGATCATCTCCTATCTCTCCAGAACTGGAAGCCAAATAAACTCTTCCTTCATTAAGTTACCTTGGCCATGGTGCTTCACCACCACAGCAGGAAGGAAACTAATACAGCATCCCTGTCAACGATATAAAAATTTTTTTTATTTTTATTTTTTAATTTTTGTTTAATTTTTTTTTAATACCACTTCATGCCTGTTAAGATGGTTATAATCAAAAGGAAAAGGAACAGGGATGTAACCTGGTGGTGGAATCTTGCTTAGTGTGCATTAATCCCAGTGTTTGATCTCTTGCATGCCTGATGGGGAGAGGGAAGAAAGGAAAAGACAAATGATGCCAAGTGCTTGCAAGGACATGAGAGATGAAAGCTAATGTACTCTGGGACAGCCTGGGAATGATGCAGCTGCTCTGAAAAACAGTTTGGTAGTTTCTCCTCAATAGATTAAGCATAAATTTACCATATGGTATGACAATTTCACTCACCAGAATATACCCTAGAGGAAGGGAAGCAAATGTTCCCACGAAACAGGAAGAATGTTCATAGCAGCATTATTTGTACTTGTTTAAAAGTGGGAAAAACCTTAGTATGCATCAACTCCTGAATGGATTAGACAGAATGTGATAAAAGCCATACAATGGAATATCACTAACATAGAACAAGTCCTGATTCATTTTACCATATAGACAAATCTTCCCAATAGTTTTAAGGAAAAAAAAAACATAAAGGCCCCCACAAATATATGATTTAATTTAAAATTAAATATCCAGTATATGAAAATTCATAAATATAGAAAAACCAATGTGTTTGCTGGCTGCTAAATGGGTTCTTTCAAATGTGTTATAAAAATCAGATAGTGGAAATAATTGCATAACTTTGTGAATATACTTAAACCACTACATTGTTTACTTTAAGAGAATAAGAGGCTGGCTGGGGAGATGGTGCATGGGCAAAGAGCTTGCCACACCTGTGTGAGAACTCAGCTCAGATCCTAATCACCTACATAAATGCTGAGTGGCTGTGGGGTCCATTTGTAATCCCAGTACTTCAGAGGCAGGGGCAGGGGATCTCCCGCACAAGCTGGCTATCTACCTCAGCCAAATCAGCCAGCTCTGGGTCCATGCGAGAGACCCTTCCTCAATATATAAAGTAGAGAGTGATTGAGGAAGATAACCAGCATCAAACTTTGGCCTCCCCATGCATGTGCACACATGTGCATGAACACCTGCAAACATAAATGTACCCATCTGTACACACGTGACTGCACAAACATGCATACATACATACTTTTTAAAAGAAAGGATCAATTTCACAGTATGTGAGTTTGTCTCTGTAAAATATACAATGGCTATCTTGTTTCATCTACCCACATTTGTTGCTGCCTTCATATTTAGTTACTTAGCTATTTCTTCCATTTTTGTCTTTTTCTTATTTTGCTAAAGGGAGATTCTATAGTGGTAAATTAAGGACTTAGCTTCATGAAATGTTAAAACTAAGAATGACTTTTGCTGTTTAAGAATTTTAAAGTCATGGTTTTGGGTGTAATTTTAGATTCACAGAAAAGTTGCAAAGATAGTCTAGAGAGATCCTATGTGTCTTTTACTCAGTTCTACTAATGTGTTTCTCATAGCATCTTACATAATCATGGGATCCAATCTGAGGAATCAACTCTGGTATATTATTATTAGATATGTATATTAGTATTATTAGATAAGTATATTAGTCTTGTATCCAGTCTTTTCCATTTTTCATTAATTGTTTTAGTATAACAATTTCAAGCAGAATAGTACTCTGCTGAGACATCCTTGTAAGTCTTCTCCAGTCTGTTGTCAATGATCTTGAGATCACACACACACACACACACACACACACACACACACACACACGAATGCAGGTGCCAGTAGAGGCCAGAAGAGGGTGTTAGATACCCTTGCTGGAGTTACAGGTGGTTGTGGGTCACAACATGGGTTCTGGGAACTGAACTTGGGTCCTCCGCAAGAGCAGCACATCATTTACCACTGAGCCATCTCCCAGCCTAACCTTGAGAATTTTAAGAAGAGGTACTCAGACATTTTAAAGAAGGTTCCTCAGCTTGGTTTATCTGATGTTTTCTTCATGATTATGTTAGGGTTATGAGTCTTGGAGGAGAATCCAGAGTTCTGGGGTGTCTTACTGAACTTCTCATTGTGGTTTCTCAGAGAACTTGGGAATCAAGATGAGTTGTCCCTGGAGTCTTCCCCTTCCTCACTTCTTTTATTTAATGTTTGTCAGGTTTCTCCATAAAGTTTGATTTTCTAAAATTTTCCTTCTCTTTTTCTGTTCTGCAATGGTGAGTCACTGCATCTAGCCCACACTCACTGAAGGGTGTGGGGAGATTAACCTGAACCTCCTTGGCAGGGAGTAAGTACTAAGTAACATTGTTTGAACTTTCTCCTATGCAAGAATTGTCTCCAATTCTACCTTTTATTTGTTTCCTTATGGACTCATGTATTTACCTTATAGATGTGTTATAATTTAACATAGTACTCTATTTCATCATTCAGATTGCCTCAGCTTTGGCCATCCCCTTTCAGAGGGATCCTTCAGTGTGCTTTTTTCACACTCCATTTATCTCTGTCCACCATCCATCTTTTGTTCTTCCTTCTTTCTACTATCTATCTCTATATGTATGTATGTATACATGTATCCATCACCATCTATCTTCTATGTATCTATCAATATATCTATCATCTATCTATTATCTATCCATCTATCTATAGCTATCAGTGATCTATGTATGTGTATATCTATCATCATCTATCATCTATCTATGTATCTATCTATGCATCTATGTATGCATCTATCATCTATCTATCATCTATCTGGATCTATGTACCTATTATCTATCTATCATCTGTCTATAGCTATCATCTATGTATGTATGTATGTATGTATGTATGTATGTATCATCTATCATCTATCTAATTTTTCAGCCCTTTCTTATTTCTCGCTCTACAAAATACCCCAGGCTCACCTTATATCCCATCTCCCACATGTAGAATTGCTCCAAAGTTCTTTAGTGGAGAAATGCATTAGGAACCAAGACCTAGACACAGAATGCAAAGACTGTTTTCATAATGGAAAGAAATCATCCTGAAGTCAAGGAAGGGACAGATGGCCTAATGAGAGAAAGAACAGAGGAGAAAGAAATAAGGTTAGATTATGACAGAGCACTACATGATGTATTCAAAGTGGAGATGAGAACACGGCACCTATAGGGTTACCTGTATGAAACTCTGAACTGAATGTGCATAATGGTTCAATGCGGCCATTTAATGTGATGATGGGGCATAGGGGTAAATGTACACCCAGCCAGCTTGGAAGCACATATGATATGCAATTCAAGTTGACAAGTTTCAACAGGACTTTTCAGATTTCCCTTTATTTGAATTCTCAAAACCAAGAGCGGTTTGCAATGTTTGCGCCCTACTTTCTTCAAATAGCCATTTCAAATCGATGATGGTAGAACTGGTGATGGCAACCAGAGCACTGCTCTGGAAGCAGCTGATGTCCCTGCTGGGATTGAATAGGAGCCATGAGGGATGGCATGGTGGACAGACTGGAAGGAAGACATATCACAGTTACTGTACAGCAAGTGTGGGCCTGCTGAGTTTCTGTCTTCCGTAACCTAAGTGCAGAGTCTGCTGTGGGGGAGATTGGGAAGGGAAATCTGCTTAATAGGAGAGCAAGGAGGTAGATGGTCTTGTTATAGTTATATTAACATATGTGCCCTCGCAAAAATACATTTGAAAAATGCTGGCAAATACTTTTTCATAATAAATACCAGAAAGTGCAATTTTTAAGCTCTTGAAGATTTTTGAATTGTGCTGTAGATTAGCTAGAAGCTGCAAAGCCCTCCCTGAGTCAGCTAAATAGTAAAATGAACTTTCCCAACATTGGTTTAGCACTGATGGGTAACATAATAACTCAAGAACTGTTGATTCAGTCCATTTAGAAGATAGGACAAAGGTTGTGATTCTACCTTCTTATTTGTACAGGGTACCTGAGGGCTTGCTGTAATTAATAACACATTTTTGGACTTGCAGAATCCCTTTTATGGCAGAAGCCTGTAATCCTGGAGGACAGAAATGGCCCAGCTTGCCCTTAACAAAAGTAAGGGAGATCATCTTCCACTTGATCAGCAAACCTCTATTTTCCTGCTCACCTCTCTCTGGAGGTGGCGTGTCTGTGTCATGCCAGGCTGCAGACTGTCTCATCTCTACTGTTTCTGTGTTACGTTGTTGCTTATTACACTTGCTAACTGGCAAATTGTGTCTTTTGCCCCTACGTCCAAATGAAACCCCAAACCCTATGTGTTAGTTATTTTTCTTGTTGATGAAACTAAGTAGCTGACAAAAGCAATTGAAAGAAAGAAGGAAGGAAGGAAGGAAGGAAGGAAGGAAGGAAGGAAGGAAGGAAGGAAGGAAGGACCGGCTTATGTTAGCTCAGTTTGACAGTGCAGTCTGTCATGGTACAGAAGTCATAATAGCAGTAGTCCCAAGAGGCGGCTGGTCACATGGCTTTGCCGTCAGAAAGCAGGAGGCGAATGCTAATGCTCAGCCAGGTTTCTTCTTTTCATTCTGTCCAGGATCCCAGTCTGGACTGGTCATCCTCAGTGAATGGGTCTTTCCACGACAAAATTAACCCAGTCTAGGAAACCCCTCACAAACATATCCGGAGGTTTGTTTCCATGGTGATTCTAATTCTCATCAAGCTGACAATCGAGGTTAACCCTTATAGACTTTAACTATAATCAAAAGGTGAAGGAAAACGAGGTCTGAGCAAATCTGACTGGTGTCCCAAGAACGGGAAATTTCACCACAGGCACAAACAGGCACAAGCTGATGACGCGCTATGAGATCTTAGATCTAGTTGCAAACCTGATGGACAGGCCCGGAACAGAACCAGTCCCCACACAATTAGAGGTGCCACCTTTCCCACTCTCATCTTGGGCTCTTATCCTTCAATACCCTGACAGAATTAAATTCCTGTTTCTAAAGGTACTTATATCGGAGTACTTTATTATTGACACCCTAGCAAACCACTATAGTGTTATGTGGGAAGAGGACAGGAATCCTTTGGGAAAAGAGAAAAAAATAGTGTTTGTTGAGAAGAATTACATAAAGAATAGACATTTCTCTTATATTTATCTTTTCTTTTTCAATTTTCATGTGTGTGTGATGTATATATGTGCATGCATGTATGTGGGGACAAGTTTGTGTAAGTGCATATGTGTGTACCTGGGTGTGTGAATGTAGAGGCCCAAAGTTGATACTGGGACTCATCCTCGGTTGCTCTTCTACTTTATTCATTGAGGCAGGGTCATTCAATCAAACCCAGAGCTCACTGATCTGGACAATCTCACTTGTCAGTTTTCTCTGGGTGTGTGTGTGTGTGTGTGTGTGTGTGTGGTCCCTGTCTCTGCCTTTTGAAGCTGGAATTATAAGTGGATTTACATGGGCCTGGCAGTCCACTTATAAGCATTTACATGGGTTCTGTGGATCCACAATGAGCATTTTTAATAATGAGAACTATAATAGCATGAGGTGGGCATCTTTAATAATGAGAACTATAATAGCATGAGGTGGGCATTGACATTACTATGTTAATAAAGAAACCTGAAGAGATTGGGTAATTTGTACAAACCCAGAGAGGGGTAGTAGAACGGATTTAAACCTGGGTCATTTTCTAGCAATCTCTGCCATCTCCTCTCTGCGTCATGAAGGAGGGAAGCTCACAGGTAGGTCAGCCCCACCCTTGCTGTGCTCCTGCAGTCAGTGCAATGAAGACATGCGTTTGAATTTAGGAGAGGATTAAGCCCAAGGAAGCTTTGATCTGGAACTAATCTGAACCTCTTGATGACAAACAACTCTGTTAATCCATGAGTCACTTTGGCTCTCACTAGATGGTGCTGCAGCCTATGACCGAGTCCAGTACACAGAAAGGTGCTGGCACTCCAACCCAGTACTGTTTTGGTCATAACGTATTTCTTCCCTATTGTTCATATTTTTCTATTTCTGACTGAGGAGGAGGTTCTTAAAGGCACCAAAGTGAGGGAATCACCCATGTTGATAAGGCGGGAGGTGTATATTTTGATCATATTGTAATACCTTTTCCAAAGGATCAGTGGACATCTGTTATCTATTAAGAGTTATTTAACATACTAATTCACTGTTGGATGCATAGGGAGCAGTGACTTCACACCCACCTGTCTAGTGATTGATTCACTCTGGAAAGAGGCATGTAACTGCTTTCTGGCCTACTTTCCCCATTTATAAACCTGAAGTAAAATGTGGGTCATTGTACTTCAGAAGTCACTCAGAAGATGAAGGAGGTAGTGTTTCTTAAAATACTCCGTGGTTATTGAAGAAAGGGAGTTATATCCTCTTTGTAAATAGCACAGGAGTGTCGTGGCCCAGAATGACTTTGACCTGACAGTGTGTTCTTGAATCTTTTAACCCTACTTGTTCATGGATTATTCTTAAGAACTTTTACTGCTGTTCTCCTTAGTGAGACAAAGGAACATCCACGTGATGGAAACTCCCACTTTGGGGATGGATGAATGGATGCATTTCAGTTGTCCATTGGTGAAATTTGCCCTGCCCTTTAGAAGTCATTTGTCTCTGTTTTTTCCAAGCTCAAATGGTTTGCCATGGTAACATTTGTGGTAAAGTTTCTGCATAGTCTTTTTATTCACAGTCAGAAGAGAAGGTTTCTTCTTATTTTCCAGATATGTTTAACAAGGCACATTGAGTAGTGTATTGGATATTTCTGGTTAAGTGAAAGTTTGCAATTTTGAAGAATTCTGGTGATTAAACTATGTCTGCTCAAAAATCTTGTATTGGAACTATAATCCCCAATATGTCTATATTTAAGGATTGGAGCTATAACGAGGCATTTAAAGCTACATGAAGTTATAAGGTTGAGGCCCTGATTTGATCAAATGAGTGCCCCTGTTGGAAGAGACATTAGAGAACTTAATTTCAGGTTTGTGTTCTGTTTGCCTCTCTACTACATACCAAGGTGGCAACCATCTACAACCAGCAAAAGGTTGTCTCATCGGCAACCTACCATCCACCCGTCCTCAAATAGAAGTCCTGCCAGGCATGGTGGCGCAAGCCTTTAATCTTAGTACTTGGGAGGCAGAGGGAGGTAGATCTCTATGAGTTCAAGGCCAGCCTGGTTTACAGAGTGAGTTCTAGGACAGCCAGAGCTACAGGGAGTAGCTCAGATCCCAGCTAGGGAGTAATGAGATCCATGGTGGGTGGGTCTTCCCACCCCGATTCATATAATCAAGATAATTTCCCACAGCCATGCCCAGANCAGAGAAAATCGGTGCCTGTTGTTTAAGATCCCAGCCAATGGAATTTTGTTACAGACCCGATTAGCCCTAAATGTTTACCTTATCCTGTCAAGAAAAGGATGGGTATACTTTTGCTATAACCCATAGTAAATTTTTTTAGGCTTTGCAGTTCATACAGTCTTAGTTTCTTTTCTTTTTGTTGTGATAAAATACTCAGAAAGAAACTTAAGAGAGAGCTTATCTTAGCCTGTAGTCCATCATGACAGAGAGAGTTAAGGCATCAGAAGCTTGAACAACTGCTCATATTATGTATGTTGTCACAAGAGAGTAATGAATACATGCATGCTTTTAGCTTGTTTCTCCATTTCATTTAGTTCAGATCCCAGCTAGGGAGTAATGAGATCCATGGTGGGTGGGTCTTCCCACCCCGATTCATATAATCAAGATAATTTCCCACAGCCATGCCCAGAGGTCCATTCTCCAGGTGATTTTAGATTCTGTTCAGTTGACAATTGCTACTAACCATCACATCGTCTCTGTTACAACTAGTCAACTCCTGACATTTTGACATAAAACAGCCAAAAAGAGTATGCAAAACACAAATAAAGTTATGTTACAACAAAACTTACAAAAATAAATAGGTCTTATCTGATAGAAACTACAGGGTTTTTTTTTTGGCTTTTCTACTAAGGACACAAAGTAACTTAAGTGTCTCCCTCAAAAGTATATTTGATTGTCATTGAACAAATGAAAATAATGGTAATCAATTGTTTTATCTAGCCTTTATTCTTAAAGTACTGATGTGTGCTTCCTGTTAGTGTTAATATACTGACTTTCAGACTGGTGGAGCTGCATGTGCCTATGTTTATCTTCTATGGTTAAGCCACATGAATTCTGAGTCTCCTAATTTTTAGTTTCCTCTAATCAAATGAAAATAATCTACTCTTTGATACCTTATTTTTTTCCTGTAAAAAAACCTCAGATAGAAGATCCCACAGACACATGCCAGCTTTCTGTCTTTCTTTGCTTTGCACATGCTGGCCAGCCCTGTGTCTTCCTACAGGGCAATTCTGACAGTAGCCTTTTTATTCCAGTCTTCCCAATGTTGCCAAGGACCCTTTCATATCATGGGCTATAATTATCTGAAAATGTCTCCCTTTTGGCCTCTGAGACTCTTCAATGATTGCCACTATTTTCTGCTTGATTATTTAGTTACAACCACAACCATCATTTGCAATGTGCTTATTATGACTGAGGAATGAGGCCAACTTTTTCTAAATATAATCTCATTTAATTATCATAGCATTCCTATCAGACAGGTATTATTATGTCCATTTTGTAGACAAGGACAGTTGAGTACAGGAACCCTGATTGAAAAATTGACAAGGAAGTCCCACAACTTGGTTTGGAACTTAGGAGTTATAGAGCCTATATTTTATTCATTTCTTCCTGTCAGCTTTCAAAACTTTCAAAATGTTCCTTTTCTTTCCTTAGACCCTCATTATAAAAAAGTGTATCATGGGGTTGGAGAGATGGCCTAGCGGTTAAGAGTGCCGACCACTCTTGCAGAGGACCCGGGTTCGATCCCCAGCACCCACATGGCAGCTGAGAACCGTCTTTGACTCCAGTTCCAGGGGAATTCTGACGCCCTCTTCTGACCTCCCTGGCATTGCACGACACGGGGGCACAAACCTGCATGCAGACAGTACATTCATACACATACAAAAAAAAAGTATTTTAAAAAAAGTGTATCACTCTCATCCTTCAAAAAATGCCCGTTGGAAGAAGCATGTATTATGTGTCATCTGCATGCAGAAAACTTGGGTATTTTGCCTCTATAAATTTTGGGAACTATTTTCTTATAAAAGTTCTTGTTATTTTATGTCCATGTATAGATTTACTTACCTGAAACATTATTCCTTAGTTAACTATGGTGTAGTCAACTTTCCATGAGTAAGTGTTTATATATATAATTTTTTAGAAATTCATTTAAATTTTTTTCTTTATTATTTTTTATTTTATGTGTATGAGTATAAGGCCTGCATGTAGGTTGGTGCACCTGTGTGTCTTTTATGAAGCCTATCGATGGCTAGAAAATGGAAATGACTTAACTTTTTCTACTGTAAGGAAGTAAACTACCATCTTAAAAAAAATGGAAGACACTTGGGAGGCAGAGACAGGTGGATCTTTGTGAGTTCAAGGCCAGCCTGGTCTACAGAGTGAGTTCCAGGACAGCTGGGGCTACAGGGAGACCCTGTCTCCAAAAGACCAAAAAACAAAATGGAGGACAGTGCCTTATATGGAGGACATTAGGAAGAACCCAGGATAGACATGTATGTAGTTAGCATGGTTCTTAGCCATATGCAACTTTACTGTCTTTGGTATTAGAAGTTAATGATAGGAACTGAGATTTGAGCTCAAGATTATAAATTAGGTAACAGCTTTCTGCTGCATGCATAATTGATTCTTTTTTTAAAAATTTTATTTATTTTCATATTTGTATGAATGTACTGTCTGCATGTAGGTTTGTACACCCGTGTCATGCAATGCCGTGGAGGCCAGAAGAGGGTGTCAGATCCCCCTGGAAGTTAAAGACATTCTCAGCCACCATGTGGATGCTGGGGATCAAACACCGGTCCTCTGCAAGAGCAGTTGGCACTCTCAACTGCTAGGCCATCTCTCCAGTCCCTCATAATTGTTTCTTAATTAATGGTATAGCCGTTGATGGCTTGGATCAGATGACACTTTTCAAAATGTCTGTAAACCAATCAACTGAAATAGATTATTATTATGTTTCATAACTTGTGAGTTAGAGCCACATGTATCTATTTTTGAGGATGAGTGTTCTTGTTATCTTTAGGAAAGGCATAGTTTTCTCACTTGGAATAAAGCAGGATGTGCTAGAAGCCCTTCAGGCGACAGCAAACTCTTTCAGAGCAGGTTGCTGTTAGCAGGCTGAGACACATGGCTTAGTTTATCTCTGAAACACGCAATTTAACTTTCAAATGAAGAGGAAAAATCCTCTGGGAAAAATGTGTTTTTTATGTTCCCAAGACTAAACACCATCGATGGCTTCTATGGTTTCTCACTTCCATTTGGTGTATAAGTGGGTTAATAGATTAGGTCAGGATTGCATACATTAATCAACGCCTTCTGCCATTCTGCTTATTATAAGCCATAGTGTTGGGTCAGCAACTCTGAGTGTGGAAATTGGTGACTTTCATGGTGACTTTTAGGCAGTCATGTGGGACAAGAAGGAAAGGATTCAAACCCAGATTTTTCACTCCTAAAT
>VZQC01010091.1:2060105-2106828 GCA_009823505.1 Rhizomys pruinosus
GTCTTGCTTGTCTCAAGGAGACCAATATTTTGCTGTATTGCTTTAGTGGCCTTTGGTAATGCTCTCTGGCATTTCAGAGGCCAGTTTTACATTAGCAAGTGACGTCTCATAACATTTTTTCATGCTCACACCAGGTCTTCAACAACAGGGACTTACTGCCTTTCTCCTTGCATATATCCCACTTATAGGCAAAAGGCCTTTATAATTTTTTTTGGGGGGTTGAATCCCCTAGCCAACATCTCCTAGGCAGAATAATTCATTGCTTATGTCAGAGCTTTCCTGCACTAATATATTTTGCTTAATTACACAGTTTATAAACACTTTAATATTGATTTGGCTCTAGATAGAGAATTATCCTTTCACAGTTCCTATGCCTATCAGTCAATTAGAAAAGGGTAGTTATACCTGTTTTATAAGAAATTACCACTATTTCAAATTTTTTAACACAGAAGTTTAAATGTTCTATAGTGTGAAGAAAACAATACACTATAGTAAAACCAAATATACCCTGTTAATCTCCTAATAATCACATTATATCATATGACCCTTCCTTGCTCTGCAATGCTATTTGTGTAGCAGTTAAGATTATGATTATTTGAATATTGTCTTTTTAATTTAACATTCATCAGCCTTTCAGAAATATAGAAAGATGTCAGTACAGAAATAGAAATGTGTCAGTACCACTTTTTTTTCACTAAAATATAAATTATTCATAATAAACACAAAATCCCATTGACTTGGGGATGGAAGAGAGAATTTGACTTTAGTTGGGTATTGAAAGGAAATAAAGGAGGCATTCAGTAAGAAAATTGTTTCTCTTCGCTTTTCTCCAATATGGGTTTTTGGACATAGGGAAAATAGTCCTTTTTTTGGAAGTGCAATGGCCAAAGACTCTTCATTGTTTAATAGGAGCTAGAAAGATAAGTGAAACATAGGATACAGAAGGGTAGTCGTGAGAAAGAGGTAGAAATATTATTTCACAATAAAGCATGAGTTTGTAAAGCCTGGGACTTTGTGCTCATTTTATGTACTCTGAGATTTTGGTAGTTTCCATAATTGTGGTATTAATATTGACTGACATATTCACAGGATGTACAGTCAACTAGGACACAAGAACATCAGCATGCCTGTGGGGACATTTATTTGGGTTAACTAGTGGTACTATTAAACTTAATTTTTTTTAAATTTTATTTATGTGTATTCATGTACTGTCTGCATGTAGGTCTGTGCACCCGTGTCGTGCAATGCCGCGGAGGTCAGAGAGGGTCTCAGATTCCCCTGGAACTGGAGTTCTCCTGTAATTGGAGTCACAGACGGTCCTCAGCCGCCATGTGGGTGCTGGGGATCGAACCCGGCTCCTCTGCAAGAGCAGTCGGCACTCTCAACCGCTAGGCTATCTCTCCAGCCCCTCTCTGGTGCTTTTTCATAAGAACACTAGCTCCACCATGAAAACTCATCTCTGGTGCTTTTTCATAAGAACACTAGCTCCACCATGAAAACTCATCTCATGACATCCTCGGGATTTAATCACACCTTTCCCAAGGACTCTTCCTCTGAATACATTAGGCTTAGGACTTCAATCTCTGAATTTGGGTGGAACATAATGGCCCTTAAGAGAGATAATCCACCTGCTGTAAAATACTGTAATAGATATAAGTTGATAGTAAAAGTTTTCTGTTTTGAGATTCAAAGCAATACAGCTGAGTACTTCTTAGAACAAATGTATTTAAAACAAAAATCAAGGCTTAATAGAGGATTAATTGTTCTGTTAGTCTCAAGAAACCTAGAGCATTGAGTAAGTCAACAGCAGAGAAGGTTATACTGTGTTCTTTAGACTATTGTAAACCTTGATGAAAGAGTCCATAACCCTTGATGAAGTCTTCCTTTTCTAGCATTTGGTTTTGACCTTGTGTCATTTCTCTGTGTACATGTTTCTGGACAGAAAACAAACTTGATTAAATGGCTGGTAATAAATTCAGCAGACTGAAATGAATGAGGTCAGACATTTCATTCTTTTAAAGTCTTGCTGGTATTGCTCTTTTCTGTGAGTTTTTACCATTCCAGTAGAGTTTAGAATTGAATTGTGACATTAAAAAAAAAAGAAAATATTTTCAGGGGGATAAAGGAGGGATTACCCTTCCTTTAGCAAAAACATATGCCCACAAAGATAATATAGGTATATTAATGTTTGTAACAGCATAGCCCCAAGCTAGAAACCATCTTAGTTCTCATGAACTTACAAATGGATAAACATGCAGTTGAAAACTGTTCAACAGTAAAAAGGAGTGGATTCCTGAAGCATGCTGAACACAATTGAACCCCCAAGATATTTTGTATAGTGAAAGAATCATAGCGAAAATTGTATAATTTCCTCTGTATAAAATACCCAGAAAAGGCAGGTTTATAAAGCAGATCAGTGGTTGGTGGTAGCCATTCTGGGAACAATTTTATTGTAAACAAAGACTTTTGTAGGTAGTGGAAATATTTTAATGATGTGGGTTTTTTTTTTTTGTTTTTTTTTTTTTGGTCTTTTTGAGACAGGGTCTCCCTGTAGCCCCAGCTACAGTCCTGGAACTCACTCTGTAGACCAGGCTGGCCTTGAACTCATTGAGATCCACCTGCCTCTGCCTCCCAAGTGCTAGGATTAAAGGTGTGTACCACCATGCCCAGCTAAATGCTGTGTTTTAATAGGTACATAGACGCTCAGATTTTCCAATCATAATTGGCCAGTATATTTACCATAAATGCATCTGTGTTATATAAGTTATAATGCAACCAAACTGTTAAAAAGAATTTTAACAAAGCTTCTTATTCTTCAAAACCAGAAATCTGATAAAAATTCATATCTCAGGGAGTTGTTCTGCTACAGTCTATATTTTCTTCTTAGGTTATTTTGCTGTAAACACCATGATCTTTTCACAAATCCTTTAGAATTTGTTCAGAAGTCATCCTGGCCAGTTAGATGCTTATTTACCTTGAAAAGAAGTAAAGGGGAAAGATGAGACCACAGAATTATTGGTGACTTTCAGGCACAAGGTGATTAGCAGAATGTCAGAGTTATAAACACATTCACTAGGAAGGTGCTGGATGAGGGCCTCTGTCTTTGCTGGCAATGTCAGTGAAACAAAACTGATGTGTGGCCTTGGCAAACCAGTCTAACAGCCCTGCTTTATCCTCATTATGAGCCACAGGGGCATAGTTCCTGGCATATCAAAATTCTTGAATAATATCCATCAGCAATTTGCTATCAATGTATTGCAGATTGAGCATGCTCTCACTTGAGGAACATTCTGTTCATCTCCAAGTCAGAATCTTTGGCGAAAACGCAGAGCATATTGAAAAGCAGATAATAAACAGTAATGGAGCAAGAACAGGCTGCATTAGTGCTGTCAGTCACCGTAGATGCCTCTGATATTTTCTCCTTAATCTATGACACTTGCCATCATTCCTTTTGCAAGAGAGCAAATGATGTTTATAAATGTATCTAGATGGCTAGTCATTCAGAGGGCTTTCCACTAGCTAATTCAGTTAAAAGAGTCAAATGCCCAAGTTTAATTCACAAAACAAATATAAAATCAAAATGCAATTCTTACCATTTCTCCTATCACCTAAATATGGGAAA
Organism: Rhizomys pruinosus; assembly: GCA_009823505.1. Taxonomy (NCBI): domain Eukaryota; kingdom Metazoa; phylum Chordata; class Mammalia; order Rodentia; family Spalacidae; genus Rhizomys; species Rhizomys pruinosus. The sequence continues at coordinate 2,063,728 of VZQC01010091.1, forward strand.
TAATATTTAATTTTCTACAACTGACATGACATACTGATTTGTCCATAGTGAATGGTTCTTGTGGAGGCACTGAATCATTCTTTGATTGAGTTCTAATAAAAGCAAAAAGAACACTGTCACATACAAGATCCCATTAGCACAGTGCTCCAGGAGACACAGTGCGAGCTTCCTAACAGTCTCAACGTCCTACATGATAACTTCATTTGTGTACAGTGATTAGATTCAATTACCTCAAGATCTGTAAAAGTTCTATCTATTCTGTCATGTAAGCCTTTAGACAAACAGAATCACAGTATTAGGAACTATAAAAGAAGGTAAGTTGAAAACTAGAACCTTAAGGAAATTGTACTAGAGTGAGCTGAATATTGGTTGGGAGAATTGAGGGAAAATTCAGACCTATAGATGTATCTTGGGTTGGGTAAAACCTGGCCAGCTGGAGAAGACAGAGGGAGAAGAGAAACATTGGGAGGTACTAAACATAGAGGAGGCAATATGAAAGTGTGTTTCTGAGAATTGAAGAGGAGACTGGACTGGCTATACCAAAAGTATGTATTGGAGAGCTTATAGGTGTAAGTTGGAATTTATCTTATTCATTTTTTGTATATTTTTTTTACTGATTTTTGTGTATTTCATACACATGTTAATCATCTTTATACCCTTTTCTTAATGGCACCCTCTCATAGTCCCCCCTCCAAGACCGTGTTTCATGCATTTTGTCATTTATGCTAAAGCATACAGAGTAAAGTTAGAGTCCCCAGACATCCCTCTGTGGAAGTTCACCCACTGGGGTCTAGTCAGCCTTTCTAGAGTCACACCCTTAAAGAAGATCAGCTCTTTCACTTAGCAGTAATCAGTTGTCCAGTAGTTCTTAGGCTGCTGTTCATTTCCAGTTATTGAGTCTGCATGGGTCTTGTGGGCGCTGTCACCATTGCTGTAAGTTCATATGAGCAGGGTCTCGGGAACCTGTAAGACTCTATTTCCTTATGACCATGCACCTCCTCCCTTGGCTCTTACAATCTTTCCATTCCCCTCTTCTGCAATGGTTCCTGAGCCCTGGGTGGATGAATTTTAATACTGGAGTCCTGTCCAATGACCTATACTATGCAGACTCTTCTTCTTTATGCTTTAGTTATTTGTGGCCTTTTGTGTTCCTTGCCCTCTGTTGCCAGAGGGAGCCTCTTTGGGGGTAGTGAAAATATTAATGCATCTCTCAACTGTCATGTGTCTTATTCTTTGTGAACTGTTTTTCATGCTAAATGAGAGGCTTAGATTTTATTACTATACTATAGTAATTAACAAATGAAGGTTTTGAAATAAGATGAGATACTGCAGTTAATATTCTGACATTAATGTGTTGGTGGTAGGTGTGCCCAATGTTTGGAAGCAAAAGACCTTGAATTCTTGGGGTATCAATTAGAAAATAATAGAGAAGATGAGCATGAAGTCAATGTGGAATACAGAGTAAAAAGAGTTTTCTTCTCTTCCATGATTTTGAAATTAACTACATATTCACACATTTGGATGTAAAGGAGAGTGAGTCCAACGTTGGGAACAGTGGTAATGAAGAGGGTTAGTGAAGATGGGGCATGATGCATTTTAAACACTGTTGAATGCCATGTGTTGATCAGGTATCTAAGGGGATAATGTGTAGGCAGGTCCAAAGGCCTTGACTGCTCTGTGTTCTCTTGCTCCTCACTGCCAATGGCAGGACCTATAGACAGTAGGTGCCCCATCGGTATTAGGTAAGTGACTTCAAAGAAAGAAACATATAAAGCTGTGGTTTGGATCAAAGTCAAGATGTGGCCAAAAGTCCTCCAAGTGGAGTTTACTATTTAAATTATGAGCAATGATGAGCTCTCTAGGAGTGTCCTATAAGAAAAGATCAATAGTCAAGTCAGGAAAACCTTCAAATGAGGAATGGTGACAAAAGAAATGCTATAGAATGGAGAGAGACATAAATGACTGCGATTTTAAAGTTGTAGGTAAAAACATTTCCAGTGGCAGTTTTAGGAGAAGAAAATGATTTCTTTAATTCTGTGAATAACCATTTATTAGAAAGTGATGATGTGATAGTTGAATATGGGTGCAATAAAACTACATTAAGTTATGTAGACATGAAAGAGAGTAAAGGGTGCTTATATAGAAAATCCGTTGAACTAGCCTCTTTGTCAAAAGTGAAGACACTATGAGTCACATGCTTGTGATGTGAACACATATTAAGTCTACCATGATTACATAAAAATTAATTTTGGAAACTAAATTAAAAGCAATTTTAAAAATCCACATTCTGAGCTAGTTGTGTATAATTCAGTACCAGAGACTAGCACTTATGAGTTTCCAAAGACATATTTAGAAAGTCAAGACAATATAAATCATTCTTAAAATAAGAATACATGAAACTTCTTTTTCCTATTTAAGGCATTGTCCTTGGAATATTCACCAAGCTGAGTTAATAATTATAGTTTTGTGTGTTGTTATATTCTATCCATATTTAAGTTTTGGCTATTAATACTTAAATTCTATTATAATTAGAAGTGAGGTTGGAATTTTTTTCTCTTGAAATTTCAGATTCAGTATGCTCCATATTTGAAGTATATCTGCCAGGCAGCCAAGATCCACTGACAGTTATAATTTTTTCAAGTTTGACACAATTGGTCTTTTCTCTGGTGTTCTAAAAATAGGCCACTTGGTACTTTGGCTCATAAATTTACTGGAACCATATTTATTTCTGAGAATAAAAATCCCTCAACATGGAGCATGGGTATACTTCGATTCACATAGGTGCCCTCAGAAACCAAAGAAAAAACTCTTCCTTTCCTGTGCCCTTTTCTCATAATTGATTGCCCAGAGAGTGAGGTTGGGTCTGCTCATGGCTACATTTGGAGAAGCATCACTTGAGGACAAATGGCTCAGGGTCACATTTTTACCTTGCCAACAATTCAGATCACCACCTTGGTATCTCCAGCTCCAGTTCTGCATGTTTAGCTAGTGTGACTTTAACAGATAATATCAGTATTTCATCTGATAGTTCTCAGGGCTTAAGAAAACAACATTTTAGGCTGGGGAGATAGTTTGGTTGGTAAAGTGATTTCCAGGCACGAGGACCTGAGTGTGATCCCTAGAACCCCTATGAAAAGCCAGGCATGGTGGCCTGTTATTATGATCCCAGTGGGGAGACAGAAACAGGAGGAATCCTAGGGCCTATTGGCCAGCCAATCTAGCCTATTTGGCAAGCTCTAGGCCAGTGAGAGATCTTGTCTCAAAAAGCCAATGCTCATGCCTGGCGTGGTGGTATATGTCTTTAATCCCAGCACTGGGGAGGTAGAGGCAGGTGGATTTCTATGATTTCAAGGCCAGCTTGGTCTTCATAGTGAGTTCCGGGCCAGCTGGGGCTACAGAGAGACCCTGTCTCAAAAAATACATGCCCCCACCAAAGCTTTTAAATAATAACAGGTGAAGTTGACCTCTAGCACACACACGCACACACACACACACACACATGTCCATCCATGGGAACATACACTAATGCACCCATGGGAACACACACACTCACACAGACACACCCATGGGAACACACACATGTGTACCCATGGGAACACAAACACAACACATATACACACCATAAGAAGACACAAGAACATTTTTACTCCCCCAAATATTCATCTTACTAGTCAGCATGAGCTAATTGTTGCCTTGACTCTCAGGAGAATCATCACAAGTCATCCAAAGGAAAACAAAATAATGATTGACCTTCCATGAAACTTATTATCATAACCTCTTCATTTGAAGAATGATTATTGAAGTTACACAAAGATATATCATAGTGCTTCTTTAGTAAAGGCTTCAGAAACATTCAGAGTGCAAGGTTTAAGAATAGTTATCAGGCTGGCTGTGGTGGTGCACTCTTTAGTCCTAGCACTTGGGAGGGAGAGGCAGGTGGATCTCTCTGAATCCAAGGCCAGCCTGGTCTACTACAGGGAGACCCTGTCTCAAAAAGACCAAAATGGAAAAAACATAGTTATCAGAGATATGTCTTCTATCATTTGTGTTTAGAAGGAACTATTTCACATAAAATTATCATGGCTCTTCAGGATACTTGCTTATAGATTTTAGTAACTTCCAATATCATGTGTGGAGCAGAGACTAGGACTTTTAGTAATCGTTTCTTTTTTTAATTTATTTTTTATGTGTATGAATGTACTGTCTGCATGTAAGTTTGTGCACCCGTGTCGTGCAATGCCGTGGAGGTCAGAAGAGAGTGTTGGATTCCTCTGGAACTGGAGTTAAAGACGGCTCTCAGCTGCCGTGTGGGTGCTGGGGATCAAACCCCTGTCCTCTGCAAGAGCAGTCGGAGCTCTTAACCACTAGGCCATCTCTCCAGCCCCAGAGAGTAGGACTTTTAAAAGGAGTAGTAAAGCTTAATTTTTTGTCTTTTTTTGAGACAGGGTCTCCCTATAACCCCAGCTGGCCTGGAACTTACTCTGTAGACCAGGCTGGCCTTGAACTCACAAAGATCTGCCTGCCTCTGCCTCTGCCTCCTGAGTGCTAGGAGATTAAATGTGTGCGCCACCAAGCCTGGCTTAAAGGCAGTTCTTAGCTACCATGTGGGTGCTGGGAATCAAACCCAGGTCCTCTGAAAGAGTGATTGGGCCTCTTAACCACTGAGCCATTTCTCCAGCCCCTACAGCTTAAATTTTTATGGTTTTACATAAGCACAGCATTCAAGAAGTTACTTGCTGTCATTAGTCTGTGGTTTTTGACTTAGATCATACTGAGATAGTGGGACCTCATCTTTTTATGTTCATGACTCTTCACTTTATAGAAGCCTTTTATAATTTTGGTTTTATTTTTGCTAACAATAACACAATAATCCTGATATTTTCCTCAGACAAAACACCCCATCGAACAAGAGGAACTGATCAGAGCCTGACATAATTTTACAAAGCACAGTCTCTTTCTTTTGTAAGCTGTTGGAGAGAAGAGAATCCTTATGTATTGCACAAGCCCCTGAATTGAAAGCCATTGAGTCACTGATCAGTAGACATCTACTGAATGAACTTCTTCAGAGAATATTTGTTTGATGTCATTGGTGACATCAGTGGGGACAAGGAGGCTGGGGCTGGCTCTTTCAGACTTGCATAAGCTCCAGTAAACATTTTTGAAGATAATTTTCATGTACAGCTGCCCATTTATTATTCTAGTTCAAAGAGTCTTGGGCCAGATTCAAATGATCTTCATTTTGAAAAATTGCATTTTTTTTTCGCCCACTAAGTCTGATTAGTGCTGGTCATTTGGGCATGGGTGCTTAGTCATCTACTGGGGCTTAGACAAGCCAGCAGTTCTCACCTCCCCACAAAGAAGTCTGTCTTCCTCCCCCCATCATTTGCCAATATTTCTTCAGCTTGGGATGGAGCCTTGGCAGTTCCATGCCACACATGCTAGAATGTTTGTTTGTCTTTTTGAGACAGGGTCTCCCTGTAACCCCAGCTGGTCTAGAACTCTCTACATAGAGCAGGCTGGCCTTGAACTTGATCTGCTTGCCTCTGCCTTCCGAGTGACGGGATTAAAGGTGTACAACACCATGCTTGGCACATGCTAGAATTTTCAGCTGTCTGGATCTTGTGTGGGTTTTGTGAAGGTAATCCCAGCTGCTGTGAGTTCATGAGTGTGTGAGCCATGTCATGTCCAGAGGGTAGTATCATATAGTACTCTTACCTTTTAATTTGTTTTCTAGCTTGCATAGTCAGAATGAAGTGCATGGGAAAATAAATGGAAGATGGATCATAAATAAGCTTCATGAAACCCCTAGCCCCCACCTTTTTAAAATGTGTAAGCTTTAGTTTTATTTTGTGTATATGTTTTGCTTACATGTGTATAAGTGCAACAAGTGTGTGCAGAGACCAAAAGAGTACATCAGATCTCCTGGAACTAGAGTCACAGACAGTTGTTAACCACCAATGTTGGTGCTGGGAACTGAACCCAGCTTCTGTCTTTGCAAGGGCAGCCAGTACACTGAACTGCTGAGCCATCTCTCCACATCTTCTGTTCAATTTTTAACATAATATTAGATTCAAATAAAAATATTTTAAAATTTAATTTATTATGTTTATTTTATATGTATGAGTATATTGCCTGCATGTGTGTAAGTGCACCCATATTGTGCAATGGTCAGGAAGGTCAGAGAGGGTATCAATCTCTAGGGCTGGAGTTATGGATGATGGTTAGTTGCTATGTGGATGCTGTGAATTGAACTCAGGTCCTCTGCAAGAGCAGCCAGTGCTCTTAACCACTGAACCATTTTTTTGTTTAAGGACAGAACATTTCTATGCTTTTAAACCCAATATGTCAATCAGCACACCATGCTGTATACACATAAAACTATACTGCACAGAATTAAGATGCAATTATCATATGTTGAGTTGAATGTAGTATGAATACAGTCTCATGCTGTTTCTTGTATTTACCTGCAATCTGAGACTATTTGTTTTGATACTCATGTCATGTATTTAATATTATGAAAACTATTTTTATGTTTTCGACTTTCTATGACTTCAGTTCTGTTATTAAATGTGTTTCTTTGAAGAGTATGTCTTCTGACTCACCTAGCAGATTCACATCTGGACATCTAAGGGAATCTCTTACTCAGTGTCTCCTCTGCCCTAGAATACTGCGAAATGTCAGAAAGAGGAAAAGTGATTTTGGACTTGGTGGTAACCAGGATGCCAAATGCAATTGAGGTCAAAGAGAGCGACGGCTCCAGGCAGAGTCTTTGTGACTTGGCAAGAAGGTGATCATTAGACGTTCATGAAAAGAACAGTTTTCATAGCTAAATGAGGATGGAAACAATATTGGAAAGCAGTGATGAGACACAGTTTTAAAGCAGCAGACAGTAACAACAAATTTAAATTTGACAACACCAATTGCTACAAGGCCACAGGAAGCTTTATAAACTAATAGTGGGAAAGTTCATTGAAGCACTGTGCTGCATAGGAGGGAACTGGCCTTGCCTTCAATATCTAGTGAAATTGACAGTGCACATAGCCCAAGGTCCAGATATCCCACTTCTGGCCGAATACCATGGAGATCCCTGTATCCATATCTACAAAGAGACATATACAAAATGGCCTACTGTATAAATCTTTAGTGGTAAAAATCAATAGCAATATGAATTTCTATCAATGAGAGAAGGATAAATATTCAGCAAATTAAATGAATTGGTTAAACTACATATATTAGTAGAGATTGATAATAGACATGCATGTATGATATATGATTTTATGAATAACATAAAATATTTTTATTTTTTTGAGAAAAATTAAGCTTTCTACTTGCTGTGCCATACAAATATGTTGTAAACAAAATGTGTTTCAAGATATTGAACTTTGGTTCTTTTTATTTTATTTTTTAATTGAATTTTTGTGTATTTCATACAGAACATCTCAATCAGTCTTAATCACCTTTTACCTCCTTGCCCATTGGCACCTCCCACAGCCCACACCACTGGAATTCATATGATCTGTCATTTGTGCCAAGGTCCATTGTGTCAGGTTAACATCCCCAGCTGTTCCTCACTGAAAGTTCATCCAACGAGGTCTAGTCAGCCTATTCAGAGTGCCTTGCTTTAAGAAGATCAGCTCTTCTTCACCCAACAGTAAGCAGCTGCCAATATTTCTTCAGCTAACATTGGGTCCTGTTCCCCAGTTCTAGGCTGGGTTTTTGTTGAGTTTGCACAGGTCTTGCGCATGCTGACACCACCACTGTAGGTTCACATGAGCAGGGTCCCAGGAGCTTGTATAATTCTATTTCCAAATGGTCATGCACCTCCTTCCTGTCTCTGTCAATCTTTCAGCCCCCTATTCCTCAATGGTTCCTGACCCTGAGTGAGTGAAGCTTAACATTAGAGTCCTGTCCAAGAACCCACACTTCGCAGACTCCTACTCTTCATGCTTCAGCCATTTGTGACCTTTTGTGTTCCTGGCCCTCTGTTGCCTGAGGGAGCTTCATTAGTGACAGTTGATTCATTAGTGTCCTCTTTATCTCTTATTCTATGTTACATGAACCCTAGGTATAAAGGCTGCATTGTAGATGTGCTGTTTATGTTTGAGCAATTAATGGACAATGTCTGTGTGTGACAAGTTGTGGAAGCTTCTTTAATGAGTGGTGACTGGGATATTTGACTGTAAATATAAGGATTTTGTACTTAGTAAGTAGTTATATTAGTTTAGGGATATGACAGCCTTAGATTTTCTCCAAGATCTATGATCTCTCCATCCATGCATATTTGGCTGTGTTTATGGTACCACACATGAGTTTACCTCCATTGAGCAGGCTTTAAGTCTGGTAGGAAGACATTGATTGCCCCCAAGATAAAAGTGCCACTATGCACCAATCTCTTATGCTGTGCTGGTCATTGACGTGGATATTTGGTCTTAAATCTGGTGTTGGACCATTGATTGATGTTAGCAGCTTGCATAGTTCTCTCCAAAGTTATGAGAGCTAGTCTTCAAGGGAGGTGGCTTCCCGGTCAGTTCCAGCTCCATTGCTCTAAATCTGGTTTCTGAAGTACGTCCTGTTGTCATCAATAGGGTCTTACCTTCACCTTCTGGCAAGCAGTCAAGGGCTATAGCAATAACTTGTGTTATTTTGGGAGTCTCTTACACTACCCTGGCCAACAAAAGGTTGGTACTATTTCTTGTTATATAGTCTTCAGCTATACACATGGACTCGTGTGGTGCTATCTTATGCATAATTTGTCATGTTTTTCTTCTCTAACTAGGCATTATTTACCTCTCCTCTCTCTCCCTGTCTAGCTTCCCCTCCATGCCTTCCCCATTTAAAGTGTCCCTATTTCCCCCCATTTCTCCCTTGATAATACCAGTCTCCTATGTTTCCACCTCTCTTGAGCTCCTTCTTCCCCTCTATCCCCTTTTCCTTGTATAAGCCTCCCTCTGCCTCCGTAGTTAACACCTGTCCTCTACTCTTCTCAGCCTCCTTCTTTCCCATCACCTCCCTGGTTCCTTTCCATTTTTCTTGTTCCTGCAGTTACATCAGGATACATACTCACATATAAGGATTTGATGCTAGGATCCACAAAGGAGGGAGAACATATGTTGATTATTTTTCTGAGTCTGTGTTACTTCCCTTAGCATAACAGTTTCTAGTTCCATCCATTTACCTGCAAATTTCATGATTTTATCTTTCTTTACCACTTAGTAGAACTGCATTGTGTAAATGTACCATATTTTCATTATCCTCTGGTTCATTCAGGGACACTTAGATTGCTTCTATCTCTTAGCTATTGTGAAAGGAGCAGGAACAATCATGGATGTACAAGTATCTCTGCAATAAGATGAGTCCTTTGGGCATATGCCAAGGAGTGGTACAACTGGATTATATGGTAGGTTCATTTTAAGAGTTTTAGGAGTTTTCCATGCTGCTTTCCATAGGGGTTGCATGAGCTTGCAGTCCTACCAGCAGCGAATGAGTGTTCTCCTTTTCCTACATCCTCTCCAGCATTTGGTATCATTTATTCTCTTGATCTTAGCCAGTCTGGCTGGGGTGAAATGAAATCTTAAGGTGGTTTTAGTTTGAATTTACCAAATTACTAAGGATGTTGAACACTTTTCAAGATGTCTCTTAGCTTTCTTTCTTTCTTTCTTTCTTTCTTTCTTTCTTTCTTTCTTTCTTTCTTTCTTTCTTTTCTTTCTTTCTTTCTCTTTCTTTTGAGAACTTGGTTCAGTTCCCTAGCCTATCCTTTAACTGGGCCACTTTTTTTCTCAATTCTTTAGTTTTGGAGGCTATAGGACCTTATATACTATATCTATATATATATTTTTTTTTTTAATATATTTATCTATCTATCTATCTATCTATCTATCTATCTATCTATCTATCTATCTATCTATTAAGACTCTGTCAGATGTGTCACTGGTGAAGATTTTTCTCCCACTCTGTGCGTTTTCTCTTCACTTTGTTGTTTCTGCTGCTGTTCAGAAACTTTTTAGGTTAATTGGTGCCCCACCTGTTGATTGTTGACCTTAATTCCTGAGCAACAAGTGTCTGATACAGAAATTCCTTTCCTACACCTATTTCTTGTAGGTTACTGCCAATGTTTTTTTCTAACAGTTTCAGAGTTTCAGATTTCACATTGAGGTCTTTTATCCATTTGGAGCAGACATTTTGCAAGGTGAAAAATAAGGGTCTAATTTCATCCCCCAAGGTGTAGATCCTGTTTTGCCAGCACCATTTGGTGAAGATTCTATTCTTCTTCTAGTGAGTGTTCTGGTCCTCTTTTGTCAAATATCAGGTGGCTGAAATGGCATGCACTCATATTTGGGTCTTTAAGTAAGTTCCATTGATCTATGGGTCTACTTTTGTACCAGTACCATGCTGTTTTTTTTTTTTTATCACTATAGCTCTGTAACATAGTTTGAAGTCTGGTACAAGAACACCCCCCCCCCCGCATTGCTCTTTGTGCTCTGGGTTGCTTTGGGTCTCTGGGGTCTTTGGTGTTTCCATATGAATTTTAGGATTTTTTTCCAATTTGTGAAGAACGTCATATGGATTTTGATTGGGATTGGGGGTCCTTCCATCTTCTGGTGTCTTGTATATCATTAAAGATTTAAAATTTTCTTTTTTTAAATGTTTATTTATTTATTTATTTTTGAATGTGTATGAATGTACTGTCTGCATGTAGGTTTGTGCACCCGTGTCGTGCAACGCCGCGGAGGTTCAGAAGAGGGTCTCTGATTCACCTGGAACTGGAGTTCTCCTGGAATTGGAGTTACAGACGGTTTTCAGCCGCCATGTGGGTGCTGGGGATCGAACCCAGGTCCTCTGCAAGAGCAGTCAGTGCTCTTAACCGCTAGGCTATCTCTCCAGCCCAAGATTTAAAATTTTCATTGTAGAAGTATTTGATGTCTTTGGTCAGGTTTATTCCAAAATATTTTATTTTTCTGAGGCTATTGTGAATGGGAGGGTTTCCACATACTCTTTCTCCACTTGCTTGTTATTGGTATATTAAAAGGCTACTGATTTTTATAGATTAATTTCATAACATGCCACTCTACTGAAAATGTTAATCATTTCTATGAGTTTTCTGGTGGAATTTTGGGCATCCCTTAGGTATAATATCATATTATGTGCAAAAAGCATAATTTTACCTTTTCTCCAATTCATACTCCTTTAATTTCCTTGTTTTGTCTTATTGCTCTCATAAGAGTTTCAGGCGCTATATTAAAAAGTAGTGGAGACAGTGGTAGCCCTGTGTAGTTCCTGATTTTAAGGGGATTGTTTCCCAGTTTTTGCCACTTAGAATGATGTTGGCTGTGGGTTTGTTGTACTTAGCTTTAAGTACATTGAGGTATGTTCCCTCCAGTCCAATCCCCTCTTGGGCTTTTTTTTTTTTTTGGTCTTTTTGAGACAGGGTCTCCCTTTAGTACCAGCTCACTATGTAGACCAGGCCAGCCTTGAGCTCAGAGATCTGCCTGCTTCTGCCTCTTGAATGCCAGGATTAAAGGCCGGGCATACAAAACCATGTTGAATTTTATCAAAGGCCTTTTCTGTATCTATTGAGATGACCATGTGATTTTTGTCTTTGAGTCCATTTATATGATTTATGACATTTATTGACCTGTATATTGAACCATCCCTGTGTCCCTGGAATCAATATGACTTGATCATGGTGGATGAGCTTTTTGATGTGTGCTTGTATGCAATTTGCAATTATTTTATTGAGAATTTTTGCATATATAGTCATTAAGGATATGGATCTATAGCTTTCTTTTTAAGTTGTATCTTTTCCTGGCTTAGGCATTAGAGTGATGCTGGTTTCATAGGAGGAATTTTGGAGTTCTCCCTCTGTTTCTATCTTTTTGAAAAATTTAAATAGCATTGGTTATAGATCTTATTTAAATGTCTGGTACAATTCTGCTGTAAATCCATGTGGGCCTGAGCTTTTTTCTTTTTCTTTTTTTTTTTTTTTTTTTTTTTTTTTTTTTAGTTGAGAAGTTCTGTATTACTGTTTCAATTTCCTTAGATGTTATGGGTCTATTTAAGCTGCTTATCTTTTTACTGGTTTAGCTTTGGTGATTTCCATGATTTTAGGTTTTCAAATTTAATAGAGTATAGGTTTTTAAAGTATTTCCTTATAATGTCCTTGATATTTTCCATCTCTAACTTTGTTGATTTGGAGTTGCTCTTTCTTTTGGTTAACTGGGCTAAGTGTCTATCTATCTTGTGTATCTTTTCAAAGAACCATTACTTGGAATCATTGATTCTTTATGTCATTTGATTTGTTTCTATTTCATTAATTTCTACCTTGATTTTTATTTCTTCTTGTCTCCTGGGTTTGAGTTTCACTTGTTGCTTTTCAAGATCTTGAGTTACAATGTTAAGTTACTTATTTGTGCTCTTTCTGTTTTTTTTTTTAATGCAGTACTTAGAGGTCTAAACTTCCCTTACAGAACTGCTTTTAAAGTATCTCAGAGGTTTTTTTGTGTTTGTAGTCTCCTTTTCATTTAATTTCAGGAATACTTTTATTTCCTTCTTAGTTTTTCCTTTGACCCCTTTATCATTGTTTCTGTTGTCGCTTGGGTATAGTCATTCCTTTCTTCAGCTCTTTAAAATGCTTTCAGTATTCTCTGAAGGGCTGGCTTTATGGACTTGAATTTTTTCTGCTTATTCATGTTGCGGATGATTTTTCTCTCTCCTTCAACTATAATATACAGTTTTTTTTTTGCTATTCTATTTTGGGATTTATGGTCATTTAGAACTGAGAATACTTTGGTCCAGGCTCTTCTGGTTTTTGTAGTTTGCATTGAAAAGTCAGTGTAATTCTGATGGATTTTTCCTTTATATGTTGCTTGCTTTACTTTTGTAGCTTTCAGTATTCTCTCTTTGTTCTGTATGTGTAGTGCTTTTTACTATGCTATACATCAGGGAATTTCTTTTGTGGTCCTATGGATTTGGTGTTCTGTGACTCACATTTCCTGCATATTCTATTCTTGGGTGTGTGAGTGGTCCAATACTTGAACTTCATCATCCAGTCTTGATATTCTGTTTTCTATTTTATTCATTCTATTGGTGAAGCTTTCTCCTGTATTTTTGAATTGGCTTATTGAGTGTTTCACTTCCTTCTTCATTTTATCCTGAGTTTTATTCAATATTTCTATTTCTTTTATGAATTCAGTCAGAAATTTATCTCTATCTTCTTTTAGTTATGTTTTTGTGTTCTTTAAATTTTTGAATTCTTTGATCATGTTTATGATTGTTTCTTTAAATTCTGTGTCCTGAGTTATCTCTACGGGGTTCTCATTGTCAAACTCTTCTATAGGACTGGCGGTGTTTGGTGGAGACATAATGCTGTAATGCTTGTTTTGGGGGGATTATTTTTTCCATTGCGATTTTGGCATGTGGATTACTTTTTTGGTTTGTGAATTGAAGTCTGATTCTGTTTGTATACTTGATGTGCCTTGGTTGTTTTCTGATTGGGTATGAAAAGCTGGTTGATTTAGGCTTCAGGTTCTCTCTTTTGATATTGGAGGGACCAGATGGCTCTAGTCCAGCTATTTAGAAGTTCATGCAGAGGCCCAAGTTAGGTGCCAATTAGATACTCTCAGTCTTCCTCCTAAGGTCGGGGCCCCCACTGGTCATCAGGCACAGCCCAATTTTAGAAGCTTGCTAGGTGGAGGCTGGATTCAAGCATTCTCAGGCAGTCTGCAAAGGTCAGGCCCTTACTAAATGGTGGAGAAGTCTATGCTCACAAACAATGGGAGGAGCTGCAGATGGTCCCAATGTAGAGGGATGGGAGACATGCCATTTGGAGAGCTCACTTCCACAGGGAGCAAAGAGGGTAGTCAAGAGATGTGAGGTGCCAAGAGCAAAAGTGGGCCTGTGCCCAAGGCTAGAAGGAGGATAGGATGTGTGTTTGGGGAAAACAGAGTTGCTCAGGCTGTAGGGGAGTCAAGGCACAGTGGGAGGAATCAGACTTATCAGGACAGAAGGCTTGTCTCAGGAGTCCAAAGGCAAGATGGGGTGGAGACTGCTTGTGAAGGGTCTAACCTGCCACACTGGAAGATTAAGCTGGCATGATTATGGGGCCTCAGGGCACAGTGGGTGGGTCTGGACCTGGAGGATAGTCCAGAGACCTGTGGTGGTAAGAGAAAAAGCAGGCCTGTGCCAAGGCTAGACAGAAAACATCCATAAATGTATTTAAAAAGCAGGTCTCAGGATGGAATATATAGTGTGATATTATTATGTAACTTAAAATAACAAGAAAAATAACAAAACTCAGCCAGCTATCACTAAACACACAAGAAGCAGAAGCAAGAGAGTTAACCTGAGCTATGTAGTTAGACCATTTTAAAAATGAGTAATTCCATAACAACATCCACTGTAAATTTGAGAAGCAACTCCATACCTGGTATAACTACATAGGTTCCAGCACTCGAGAGGCAGAGGCAGGTAGATGTCTGTGAGTTCATAGTCAGCCTCTTCTACATAGCAAGTTCCAGGCCAGCCAGGACTAGATAGTAAGATCCTATTTCAAACAAAGAAACAAAAAAGCTGACCGAATGGATTCAGAATACTGGTTGGGTGGTAGTGGGGATGGTTGACTGAGGTTTCAGATGACCTCGAGACCAGGGAGAGGTACCACCACCATCCTCGAACTGCATTTGGAATATTTTCTTCATTTCAAAAATCTGGTTTGAATCATATAAAACAGTAGCTTTTGTTCATTGAGGTGATGAGCAACCTGCTATTTGCCTCTATTTTTATAAAATTTAAAATAGTTTATTAAAACACACAAAAATAAAAGTGAAGAGAGGATTTCAATTTGGGGGAAGGATAACTATATTTGAAATTAGAGGATGGTAGGGAAAGGGATAATTTTAAGACTCTTGATTCTGAGAATAAAGTCTCTACTGCTAGCTGACCAAGACCCGTGGAGATTCAGCCCAGGTGGAGGTAGCTGTGCATCTTAGTGCATCCGTGTGCATCTCATACAGCTGTGTCGCGTTCTATTGCTGCTTTTGCTGAAAAGCTTTAGGGAATGATAAACAGTGAACTTTTTGAAGGAGGAATGGAAGCAAAGAGGGAGGGAGAAAGGGAGGAAGGAAGGAAGGAAAGAAGGAAATAGATTCAGGACAAATAAAGGAAGAAAGACAAGCACAGAGGAAGACAATAAACACCAATGCAGACAACGGGGGTGAGAGAATAATTAAATCAGATATAAAGAAAATAGCAAGTGATGGTGTCTCTCTGTAACTGAGAAGGTATGTTCACTGATGAGAATGGAGAGATAGGCAGAGCTGTAGTTGATGGATATTATTTCCGAAATACTTAAGTACTGGGCCTAAATAGATGCCTAGAACTTAAAGTCAGTGAAATTGTAGGGTAGCAGTGATAATTTATGAAAAGTAATTGTCAAATACATTCAACAATAAGATAACTTGTGGGGACATGTTATGGAAAGAACTCACAAAGGGAATTTTGTAATTTTGTAAAGATTCCAGAGTTGGCAAATGCTTGTTAATTAACTGATAGGATTGAACTGACTTAGACAACAGTAATCACCTTCTTTTAATTAACGTGGAGAATACGGAGCCATCTTCATACCATTACTTCCATGTATGCAATTTATCTGCACTGACAATGGTTTGTACAGCTTTGACTTACACGTCACACTGTTCAGGTAATCCTGATAGCCCTATTGATCGGCTATACTAACTCACACTACAGCTTTCCCCAGCACCAGCAGTTAGAGTCAACCTCCATGTGTTTTTTTTTTTTTTTTGGATTTATTTGTTTAATGTTAACATTGATATCAGGGGACAAAGGGCAGGAGAAGTGGTGAGAGGTTATATGTAATTGTGTCCTTGCACACAACAAAATGCCAAACAACTATGAGAGGATTTCTCATCTAAATCACACCAAATAATTTCCATCTTCTGGAAAACAAACAGCAGTATTTTATGATAGTATATGATATTTCAGTGTCAAACAGTTATATTTGGCAGGTAGTCAGATTCTTTGGTACTTTTATGTTTTTGGCACCACATGTATGTGATGGACTGGAAGCTCAAAAAGTACAAAATAAATAGAATTGTAATATATTAGAAAAGGTGAACTTCAGGTGTGAACAAAATGTGACAAAATTCAATGATGTGCAACTGGTGCCTGTTGTCCATGACTTTTGTCAACTTTAGTTCCTTTTCTATTAGGTATCATGATATACCCCAGAAACTCAAAACAAGTCAAAATGAAGGTGGAAAACTATGGAAATTTCAGTCCACTCTCTGTTTCTGTGTCATATGAACAAAATCGTTTTTACATTTTTAAGTGGTTGAAAGACAGATAAGTAAAATAATGTTTAATGGCACAAGAAAATTATAAGAAATTCAAACTTTTGTCTACAAATAAAGTTTTATTGGAACATAACACTCATTTATACATTTTCTGTGGTGGTTTTCACAACGGAACTGAGTAGTTGTGACAAAAATTGAAGGCTTTAGTCCCACAAAGCCTGAAATATTTACTCTGTGGCCCTTAACAGAAAAAGTTTGATGACCCTTGAGGTAAATATGTTATTTTGTAATTATGTAGTACTTTTCCTCCTGGAGATTGGCATAAACAACTGTATGGGCCACTCTACAATTTTGGGGTCTGGCTAGTCATCAGCCTTCACATTAATAGTCTTCTCTTGGCCACAAGACAGGGAACAGATAATTATATAATCGTCATCTATGTAGGAAATAGCAGCAATTAATTGTGTAGAATTTCCTGAGCGCAGAAAGAGGCACTACTGAAAGCACACTTTGATTAGAGGTCTTTGGACACCGGCTTGGGAAGGCATTTTATTTAACCAATGTGTGGCACATGTTTTACAAATAGTATTGCTTATCATAGACAAAGAAAACAGAGTTGGTATTTCCTTGGAACCCAAAACAGAAGTTGTCAGATGAATGTCTGCATTCTTCATCTTTATGACTTGGATGCCGGTTTGTATGGTTGAACTTTGTCCTGAGTGCTAAACTCTTCTTCTTAGTACTTAATAGCTCATTAAAATAAGTTCTTCTGTGAAATGAGCCATAGAGGTCTGAGCACTGAGATTCTCCTTTATGTGTATGTGCTTGCATTTTAATTGCATTGGGACGTAAGCTCTAGCCTGAATGCTTTTCACTGTGAATTTGATACCAAGGGTTCATGATTTTGTTTCAGTGTGGTAATGCTGATCTATAGTGTTATCAGGAATGGAACACGGGGCTAAAATACCTCCACATACTATAAAGTAGCCATAGACCCACCCACAGAAAGAAAAATCTCACTGGGATTTCATCAGGTCAGAACAATTTTTTTTTTTGCCCTGTGGTAAGAAAATCCAGAAATGATGCTTTCCTAATAAAACTTATTTTCATTTACTAAATTTTATTGGAAATGTCTGACATTGCTATTGGCTTACCTACCTCTTTGAAACAGATGTGATTTTGTGTTTTCATAATTGTTGGATTCAGAAATACCTACATGAGGTAAAGGCATTTTTAAAAATGCCGTGTCTGTGCAGCTTTTGCTTCCTTTGATGGCACGAAAGGCAACAGCAGCAGCCAGGGACCAGTCAAGCCCAGAAAGACCAAAGGGATGGCCTGGGAATGGCAGCTTCTCCTGCACTGGCGAACGTTAAGACAACTTGGAAAGCACTGGATTCCTCTGTGATACACAGCGACAGTGCCGTCTTCACTATGGAACTGTGGTGTTTCTTTTTCCCTTTGCAGTCTCTCTTCTCTACATTCTTTCCTCTTTTTTCTCTGCCTTTTCCACTTCTTTCATCTTGCTTTAAAAATTTCATTTTTGTGTTTTATTAGCATTGCCTTTTTTTTTTTTTTTGTCTTTTTGAGACAGGATCTCCCTGTAGCTCCGGCTGTCCTGGCACTCGCTCTGTAGACCAGGCTGGCCTTGAACTCATCAAGATCCGCCTGCCTCTGCCTCCCAAGTGCTAGGATTAAAGGCGTGCACCACCACGCCTGGCCCCAGCATTGCTTTTTTTAAAGAGTGGAATGATTACATTGAAAAACTTTGTATAGGTTGGAGAATTTGGAAGGGAATGAGTGGCAAACTCACATGACAGCAACAGTGAGAAATCTCACAGTGATGTTGAAGTTTGGTAATACAGCTTTATCAGTAAATAAATCTCCAAAATTATACTAAGTATAAAGAATTACATATTTACATTCTAATATTCAATTATATATTTTTAGTTTTAGAGCTGTATCAGTTTAAAGTACTTCTAAAAGATTTTCTAATTGTCCGTTTTTTTTGTCACCAGAAGTTCAGTTTGGTGTTTTACATTTTCTATAGGGCAGTGGTGAAGGTGTACTGGGGTTTATGGAAGGATAATAGAAAGACGATGGAAAGCCTCTTGGTGCCTGAGGATGGGAGTGGTCCGACATCAAGGCCTGGATGCCCAGCACAACATGTGAAGTCAAGACCGCAGATGGCCATCAAGGGAGGTGGGAGGTCCATTGCAGGCAATCAGTCCTCCCACAACTAGAATCTGCAGATGAGAGAAACCTCTCATGTACCCAGGGTGAGCCCACCATGGAGGCAAAGTTACTGCCATGCACAACCTGGCACCTGGCAGGAGGGAGCTGTAGGGAACACATTCAGAGAAGGCCAAAACTGTTGGCCCATATTGAGCGGTCCCCCGTCCTCCAATCTGCTCCACCATCAGTGCATCGCCAGAGGATTGTGGGACTGTGCATCATAGTTGGTGACCAGAGCTCATAGGAGGAGACCATAGCTTCTACTCACAGAAAAGGACCAGAACTTCAGGTCACAGGAAAGGACCAGGGCTCCATCCCATAGGAGGAAGCCGCAGCTCCAGGTCACAGGAGGGGCCCAGAGCTTGAGCTCAGAGGAGGGTACCACAATTCCAGCTCGCATTTTATCTTTCTACTCCTTATTTCTCATGTGTACAAGAGCACAGGTTACTTGCATATGTTTATACATGGTGTTTTCCTAGGTGTTAGGATCATGGTTTTAATGTAATCATTGAAAGTGTCGTGTGCTTGGTGGTAAAGTTCACTGTCATCATTCCATGCAAACAGAGGGACTCTCGAGGAGACAAATAGAGCCACATTTCAGCTGGGATCAAGTAGAAATGCCTAAAGAAAATTGCAAAGATTTCATTTTTCTGGGCTAGGTATTTCTTTGCTTGTTTCCTACGACTTTTCTCTGACCTGGTTCCTTTCTCCACTCATTCTTTCTTCCTGATTTCCCCCATTCTTTTTCTCGTCCCTGTGTAATGGAGTATTGGTTTACTGTTGCTTTGTAACATATTACCACACATAGTGGCTTAAAGTATATATTTCTATTTCAGAGCTGTTTAGGTCAGAAGTCAGGTGGCTTAGCTTCTCTGTTTAATATTTCAAAAGCCTGGGATCTATATGGGCAAATCCACTTCAAACTCAACTTGTATGGGAGAAGACACTGTCTAATAGTTGTAGGATGGAGGAATCCCTGTTTCTTCCTGGCTCTTTGCTGGATTCCTCCTAAGTTAGTGGTTGCTCTGGGGTCCCTCGTTTTAACATTGCATCCCTCACAGGAATTCCTCTCATCCTTTACATCTCTGTGAGTTTCTTAAGGTAACTGTGGGAGAAAGCTCTTGTCTTTGAGAAGGCTGTGTAACTGGGTAAGGCCCGCTAGCACAATATCTATGTGTTGAGGTTACTGCTGATTATAACTGACACCAGCAGGCACAGTCTCTCTCTCTCTCTCTCTCTCTCTCTCTCTCTCTCTCTCTCTCTCTCTCTCTCTGTTGGAGATTGATCCAAGAGCTTTGCACATGCTGAATAAGCACTTGACCACTGAACTACCTTACCAGCCCTGGGAATCATTCTGTAATTATGTCCACAGCAAACAATAGCACATTCTCCTTTCTTCTGGGACAGGTTATGACATTAGAGATCATGGAAGTTGGCCCTGTGGTGTATGTGTTAGTAAACTCACCAATACCCTCAATAACAGCTGACTTTCCATATTAACCCATTCATGAGGCAGCAGGACTTTGTAATTCTCTTTCTCCCCCAAATGCTTTCTTTTATACACCGTGGTGCTTTTTAAATGAGAGCTGTGGAATTCAGTGCTGCGTTTGTTTCGTAGCTTTCATCATCAGCACTTATCAAAGACAAGTAGTGAGTAAGGACTGAAAGATGAGAAAGACATCTGAGAAGAGCACATTTTAATTTTTTCCTTGTTAAGAATTACCATAAGCTGAGTTGTGTCCTTGTAAGTTTAGACTTTGAAGCCCCAGCCTCTCCTCTTACTGCAGAATGTGATCTTGATTAGAAATAGGGTCAGTTAGACAGGTGTGCAACAATAGAGTGGACCTTACTCCATTCTAACTGATGTCCTTACAAAAAGAGGAAACAGTGTGCAGATGCACTCTCATAGGTAAATCACCTGAAGGTGAAGGCAGGAATCTGAGTGATTCTGTTAAGAGCTAAGAAAGAACAACAGTTGTAAGCCAGCTACCATCAACTAGGAGAAGCATTGAGCAGCCCTTCAAAGCCTTGCTCTTGGACCTCAAGCTTCTGAATGAGAAAGAATGGATTTCTATCACATGCTAAGTTTGTGATGTTGTGTTATAGTTACCTTGGGAAGTTAATATAATAATCTATCAAGTTCACTCAATTCTTAAAGCACTAGCCAAAAATATATAAAAGTTACCTTTTGAGTAGAGAGCATGTGATGTCTAGTGTATATTTACTAAGTATTCCAGTGGGAAAAAAGTCTCAGAAACAAAAAGCATTTCAACATGGTAAAGATATATTCTGATTTCTGCAATTTGAGCTTCTTATTAAATGGCATGCTATTAAATAATACAAACAGAAAACATCTATGAATGCCTTGAAGAAACCAATTAGGATTCATTCTTGAATCCAAGTGCAAATTTTGAGAGTCAACATTATAGCAGATGACTGTAGAGGATTATGGAATGAAAGTGTGTAGAAGAGGCAGTGGATCAACATAAAGTATCACAGAATTGCTTCACAGAAGTCTCTAAACCAACAAACATGAACAAATTAAGCAAAACAAGATACTTTTAATTTTAAAGCAAATATCTGTAACAAAAGGTTCTTCTTAGGGGAATCCTAATTACCTAAATTACTCATTTAGCAAAGTCTTATCATATGTGATGACCTGCTGGGTGCAAAGCTAGGACCTGGACATAGGACAGTGCATGACAGAGTCCCAGAGTCTAGCCTTTGGTGCTTACAGTTGAATGGGTAAGATGAAAAACAAATATATGTTGGTGGATATTTATGACTGTGAATTCTTTTAAGTCTTATGAAGCAAACAAATACTTTCATTCTTGTTTGAGTGATCATAACCAAATATTATAGGCTGGTGGCTTAAAAAAGAAGTTAAATTAAAAATATTATTAGCATGCACATCTATGAAGTGTATGTACGTGTACACATGTGCCACAGTGTGTATTTGGAAGTCAGAAGACTACTTTGTGGAGTCACTACCTACTTTCCATCTTTATGTGGATTTCAGGGACTGAAATTAGGTCACATGGCAAATGTCTTTCCCCACTGAGTAACCATCTTAGGTCACATGGCAAATGTCTTTCCCCACTGAGTAACCATCTTTCTGGAACATGAAATTAATTTTCTTATAGTTCTGGAGCCTGGAAGTTCCATATTAATGTGCCAACAATGGTTATGGGGGTTAGGTCTTCAGAATATGAATTCTGGGATAACAGAAACATTCAGTCCATAGTATTTTCCTTCCAACTATTTTCTCTAAAGACACTAGAGAGATTGTTTTACAATGTCAGGCAGATGATCTGACCCTCCACACACATGATTTCCATTTCCATGAAACCTGTGATGACACCCGTCCACTATTCCCCCTAGCTTGATGCTTCTTCTCTAGCCACATCTTGAAAATATTCCCACATATTTTCCTTAGTCTCTTGCACCCTTAACTTCCTAACATTCTTCATGTTCTCCTGCCTAGAAGCCTTTGGCAGGATGCCCCCTCTTTGGGAATCCACTCCTTGAGTAGTCATGTGACTAGTCTTTCCTCTTTGCCACCTTATCTCAGCTTCTCAGTGAGACTTTCCATAGTCTCTCTACATAAAATGAAATTAAGCATCTCAGTGTTCTCAACACTCAATTTACTTACTTTGCTTATTTTCTGCTTCTCTGACTAAAATATCAGCATTGTGAAATCATACATGTTCTGTGAAATCATACATGTTCTGGTCTGCTTTTGTTCACTGCTGTATCCAAGTATCCAAAATGAATTAATTGAAGTAATGAACAAATAACAGATCGCCCTGATGGAGGTAGGGGGAATGAGAGGTAGCTAGGTTAACACAGACCAACACAGATCAAAGCTGGAACTGAATAAGGCAAGGTTCACGGGATCAGTTAAGTAGGGAGGAATAAACCAGTATCACCTTTGTTAGGTCTGGGCTTCCCAGAATTCCAAGGGACACACAGATGTCCACTTCCTCAAGAGGCTGTCAATCTTCTGAGCTCTTCCCCTGTACCTGAGGCCCCACCCCATGGTTATAAATGGGTGGGCCCCAGTCGCCATCTTGCCCCTGCCCCCGCTGCGCCTGTTCCAGCACGTGCATGCAGGTGACCTGCTCTGGCAGTTCCAGATGGAAGTAAATCATGTTCCTGGAGTGAAAAAAAAAAAGTAGGGAGGCAAAAGAGAGATGGAAGTGCTGTAGGAAGAAATGGGTGTTTAGCATGCTTGAGAAGGTTCCAGAAGGGTGGCTGATACATACAAGAGAAGGGGGTTAGAAGTAATAAAGAGGTTAGAGAGGTAAGCAGAGACCATGCACAGAATTTTCTTTTTGTTTCTTTGTGCAATGAAAATCCATCGCAAGTCATTTAGTATTTATAAAGACAACCCTGGTCTATGCAAAGAGAAACGACTATGGGTTAGCAAGATTGGCAGCTGAGAATACATTTCAGTTATCCAGATAAAACTGATGGTAATATGAACCATGTTGCTCTCCATAGGGGAAACTGGCTTTATTTATTTAGTGACAACTTGCTGGTTACTATCAGAGTCTCAGAACTACACTAGAGATCAGTCTGGGGACATTCCTCTTGATCGGCCACCATGTGTTGAGTGCAGCATGAGAATAGTTGAAGCCTAGTGATAATTGGAAGGCCCCATGGTATATTATATTACAAGTGCTGCTCCTGTTAAATTTGTGGGTTCCAAGAGTGATGATTACTTTTGAACTGGCAATCTTTAGCCATCCTATGAGACATATCTGTGCTACATATTTCTCTGAAATATAGTTACAGAATTTGAGAAGAACTGATCAGTCTGAATTTCTCCATCTGCAGGTGGGGAGACTCATCATTTCAAGGCCCCAAATCTCAAGTAAATTACAGAGGGAAGAGAGAACAGGTGAGTCACGAGGGCCAGCACTAGAGAGAAATGGCACAAAATAGAATTATAAGCATTCTAAGGTAAGTTCTTTCTACCTATGTATTTTAAAGACGTTGACAACTTCTCCATGGCTTGCCGTGACTGTTCCAGCTAAATGGGGGAGGTGTCTTAGAACAGAAAATATTCTGAGGAATAACAAAATTGAGTTGTTAAAAGTTTGGGGCTTATTTTCCAATTCTTAACAGATACGAAATTTAATCTACCTAGTCCCAGACAGAGCTAATATTTTATTTGGATGCAAGATAGTATACAGTTGCAGCTATTCTCTTATAACTCCAGTTAGCCAGAAGTTAATGCATCTTTCTATTGTACAGGGTCAGAAAATGGGAAATAGATCCAGCTGCTGAACCTTAACATCTAGAAATAATTAACCTGGGATAACAAATTGAAGTTGGAAACGGTATTTATTACCCCGCTCATGCACAGTTTTAAAGACGAACATGAGTTCTTGATGGGGACAAGTTGGCTATGAGAACCTTGAAAAGATCTGTGGGCACACAGGTGCACTGGCCTGGGCCCAGAATATAAACGGAAAGGGAGACAGTGTTTCCATGTTACTCAGTGTGTTCAATAATTGCTGTCCTGTCTCTCAGTGACTGCTATGCTCAATTTAATTTTAGGCACAGTTTCTCATGAGAGAAGAATTGCCAAAACTTTGAAAGTTTAGCCAAGAGGCTTTTTGGGAGCCCCGTCCATCCTGCACAATTGCCCAGAGTTATCTTCTGCCCTTCGAGCAGAAAATTTCAGAATGGGGGGAGGCCCTTAAAGGCATTCCACTTGAAACCAGATTGTGACTGAGAGTTCACATTTCCTTTGGGAATGGCAGGCCTGAGAACATTGGCATATTAGCCATTGGAATATTTGTGATTAAGCGGCATTTGCCTGTAGGACACGGCACTTCTGGTATCAAATCTCCTGTCTCCTCCTGTGTGCAGTTGTATTTCTATTAGTATGCAAAATGTGTTTAGCTACAGTGTAACAGATACTGCAAACACTGTTGATGGTGCCTGTAACAGGTGGAACTGGTTTGTCTTGTAGGTCATATAATGTAGGGGTTAGGAACTCTGGAGTCTACCTGTTTAGAGTCAAATATCTCAGTTACCTGTACTATCACTGTGACTTCAGTGAAGTAATTCCATTCCCTATACCTCACTTTCCTCATCTATGAAGTGATAATGGAAATATTAATTTCTACAAATGCAGCATTTATATCATAGAATTATGATGATTAAGTAAACTGATTCATGTAAAAGTGCTTAATATAAGTGCTGAGTACCTGGCAGATTTCGATAAGTGCTAACTTATTTTTAAGATTTTTTTTCACTTTTAAATTTTGTGTATATATATTGTATATATATATATATATATATATATATTTCCGTGAGGATATGTATAGGTGCCTGTGGAGCCCAGAGGCATCAGATCCCCTGCAGCTGCAGTTACAAATGGCCGTGTACTCCTTGACATGGGTATTAGGAACCAAATTCTGGTCCTCTTCCAGAACAATATGTGTTCTAACCAGTTAGCCACCCAGCAGCCCAAATGTTAAACTTTATGATGTAGCATGTGCCTTACATACTTTGATCAGAATGATGTCAGTGGCACCATGTAACTTGATGTCAGTGTGAAGAAATGGAACCCTCTGGCTGGAGCACATACTTGGTTTTGTAAGTGTTTAAGAGGAACCATGCACAGCCCTACTTAATGAGCAACAGAGGCTGAAAGGTGACCAATACATATTGCTGACATTATGAGATACTGTCATCTATTATAGTGACTGTTTCCAAGTTATTGTCACGTTAGAGCTGTTTTGAGACTTCTGTTCAGTTGTTCTGCCACATGTGGTGAACCTTGAAAATGTGGTGGAAACACAGATTGACATTGCTTCCAGCATTTGTCCGATACTACCCACCGACTCCTTAAGATATCTTATATGACCAAACACCCACATATTCAACTGCTTCTTTGCTGATTCTTGATACCAATCTATTCATTCAACAAGCTTTCACATAGGTGACTATAATTGTTAAGGTATTTGTTGAGTGTGTACTCTGTCCCAAGCTCTGTGAAAGGCTAAACTTAAAAGCTTATCTGGGCTGGAGAGATGGCCTAGCGGTTAAGAGCGCCGACCGCTCTTACAGAGGACCCGGGTTCGATCCCCAGCACCCACATGGTGGTCGGGAACCGTCTGAAACTCCAATTCCAGGAGAACTCCAGTTCCAGGGGAATCCGAGACCCTCTTCTGACCTCCGCGGCATTGCACGACACGGGTGCACGGACTTGCATGCAGACAGTACATCATACACATACGGAAATAAATAAAATTAATAAAAAATTAAAAAAAAGCTTATCTGACTCAGTCCTCAGAAGAATATTTGCAGCATGGAAATTTGATGTTAATTTTATGGATTGGGCTTGAAATGGGGTACAATATTTTGTTCAAAGTCATACAGCTTGTAAGTGGCAAAACAGGGAACTCAAGCTCAGGATTTTAACTAAAGCTCTGTGTCATATTGGTGTCCATGTCTCAGGCCCTGTTCTAGGTGCTAGTGAAAAAAATGAGATAGAGACTGCAATTTCAGGATCAGTGAAGGTCAGTGACCAACTGTATTATACAGTGGCAAGACCTGGGGATATATGTTCATGCAATTCATGGACTAGCAAGGGCAAACACATACAGTATCTAATGGTTTTTCTTTCTCTAGAGCTTTGATCCAAAGCTTTCCTTTCTCCTTTGTCCTCTCTCATCAAAATCTGCCTGGTTTATGCTCCATTTGGTCAGTGCTCTGCTTTCAATAGGGAGTTGTTGAATACCTGGGAGAAGAATTACAGTACACAGTGTCATAGTCTGTGCTACTTCTGGAGGTGGTGTCTTATCAGAAAAGACTGATGCAAGTTGGCATGTGAGGGACAGCTGGAGACCTGTGTGTTTTGTGATGGAGTAGTCTTGGAACATTTGTTAAATTATAGCACATGAACTATGCTCAATGCAGCATCGATACCTATAGTGACTAAGTTTATGCAAAAAGGGATCCTCCCTCAAGTCTATTCCCTGCCCCTAGGGACAATCTTCCACCTTTGCTTCCTCAACAGTTCAGTTCATTTTTGAAGACTAATAGGAAGAACAATTTCAATATTTCATAAGAGCGGACAATTTACTTTTAGAGTGAAATCTGGCAATGCAACCAGGAAATCTTTTGGGAAAAAAATAGGTTCTTGTTATTTCCTTCTTCTTTGCAGATAATGAATTCAGAAAAGGATAAACTCCCCCCGCCATGCTTAAAAAAATGTTTACCTACCTTCTGTTTTCCAATCCAAACTGGTATGATAACATTCAGGAGGTCAACATTTGAAATGGTTTTTTGAAAAAGAAAACCACCCACACTCAAAAAACTATTTTCCTTCCTAGTAAATGTAATTTTAAATTTCAAAGGGAGGATTTAGGTCAGTGGTTTGGGTCATTTTTTATTTTACCCAAACTGGGCCACCCTTCCCTTATTGTGCAATCCAGAGGCATCAGAAAGATGTCAGGTAATAAAAATCCAGTAAAGTGGAAGAAAAAAAAGAAGAAAGAAAGTTGGAACACAGTCTGCTCAAAGTTGCATGCCCTTAAATTCTGCTGACTTCAGCAGGATTCGTACATTAGTAACGAAGGGCAGAATCTGGTCCAGTGATTTTATTATCGTTGAAGAAGAGGAGATTTTTCTGACTGTAAAATGGAAAAACATAATTTATGATTCAGATTCAGGTTGACAAGCGGAACAAGGGATGGAAACTTACCTGCTTGTGGCTTTAAATTTAATTCTATGCAAGCAAAGAAGGCTGGGTGCACCCCCACGTGGCTGAGAAGCACCTGGGTCTAAAATGACCTTTCCGCTGCTGGAGCACCCAAGGCATATGGCTGTGCTCTTACACAGCATCTGCAGGGCAGGCTGCTTATGCCATGGAAGCAAGATGCAGGGAAGAAGGCTGGCTGCACCAGTGACCTTTTCAATCTGTCAATCTCTGTTATCCTCACAAATCTCAGTGCAAGGCGGATGCCAAGAAGACTACTTTTCACCTCATACATAAAGCTTTAGCTTGCTAGTGCTGACATGGACCCTGGACTGATCACCTTTGATGAGTGATGAAGCTGGGGAGGAGGTGTGAACACGATAGTCACTGGAAAACCTTTTGCCAGTTTCCTTCTTTACTACCCTCAACCTTCTGCACTCATATTCAAATTTATACTTTCTACCTGTTGCATTTATTTGACCTTTTGCTTTCAAATGAATATATGCCTTCCCGTACTAAACACTCCTGACCTGTAGTCCTTTGGATGACTGATGAGTACATTTCAGAGATGACTAAATCGAACCCGAGCAATTGACTTCTATATTTTTAGTGTCTGTAATGCTGCTAACATAAGACTCTTTAACAAGTGGAATTTTAATATGTTTCTCATAATCATGTCAACCTTCTCTTTTTGTAACTTTTTCCTTTTGGGAAATCATGCGTTTATTTGACAAACAGAACCCAGTGCTGGGTACATACTAGGGAGTCGATTCATGTTTCCTGAATAGATGGATAGTTTCTTATTCACAGAAGATGTGATATTTGACCTGAAATTTGAAGGATAAGTTGAATTAAATGTGTGTTGAGGAGGGGGCAAGGGATAGCACAGGCAGAGAGAGGTTAGTGTGCCTGGGGCATGCGTGCAGTGTGCACCCAATGCCTGCTACTAGGAATCAACCAATAGACGGTGAATTTAGTGAATTTAGTGTTAGTCATTCAACAAACAGAAAGGGAAGGAATTGGAGCTGCAGAAAACTAAATGAAGAGTGAAAGTTATTCATGCAATAGGTATTTACTGACTTTCTATTATTAGGGAGGGTTCTCCAGAGAAAGGTAGTAAATAGGTCTCTCTCTCTCTCTCTCTCTCTCTCTCTCTCTCTCTCTATTTATCTACAAATATTTATATGGTAGGACTGTGAGGGCTAGCAAATCTGAATTCTGAAAAAAAGACAAGCTGGAACCCCAGGGAAGACTTAATGAGAAGCTAAATCTGAAAGCAAAGCAGAGGCAGAATTCCCTTATCCCTTATTTAGGGAACTGTAAGATCTTTAACTGTTTGGATGACACTCATATTGTGGACAGGCATCTGCTGTATTCAAAGTCTATTGGTTTTAATGTCAGTTTCACCTGAAAATATCTTCACAGTGCCACTTGTACTGATTAAGCTTCTGGTTTACTAGGGCTTAACCTAGGTGGTACATAAAACAAACCTTCATGTCTATTCAGTGGCAGTGGCAGGCTTTTTTCTGGGTAATAGATATGTGTCAGTGAACAGGGTTGAGGAAAATTCTTGTAGTAGAGTTTGCAACAAATATAAAAAATGCCATAGCATTTGGTAACTATTTTTGTATTTTATATTTGGTAACTATTTTTATATTTGCAACAAATATAAAAATGCCATAGCATATGGTAACTATTATAGGGAAAATAAGATACAAACTAGGAAGGAAGAACAGGGAAAGTCCCCTTGGGAAATTGATATAAGTTAAGTCTTGACAGATATCTGGGAGAGGAGAATTCCTGGAGAGGGACAGCAGGTATCAACAGCCAGGCAGTGCCTGCTGTATTTGTGGATTAACTTTTGGGTATTTATTTTTGTAAAACTGTAGTATAGATTAAACTTATTATTGTGTTGCTCTGGAAAGATTAATTATTTTGAACATGAGCTTTGCTGGAATAGACCTCAATACCTCAACATGCTGAGTTTCTAATGTTTTCTAAATTAAAGAAAATCAGTTGATCATAGATGACACTGCATTGAGGTTGTTGGGAAGACAGGTAGACTTTAAGTAAAGACCAGGAAAAGAACAAGAAATGAAGGAGAAAGTACAGTTGAGTCATCAAAAGTTTGAGGATCTGGGGATAAAGAATATAATAAAGACAAAAATTCAAAAAGAAGGCTGAAGTCAGACCACAAAAGACTTTGCATCCAGGCCCCGGAGTTTGTGTGTGTGTGTGTGTGTGTGTGTGTGTGTGTGTGTTTGTGTCATTTTGTAGCTCTTTCTGAGCCATTGAGCTTTTAAAAGAAGGGAAAAATAAGGTCATATTAACCATTTAGGGAAACTTCAAAAAATGATATCCCTTTGAAACACTTATGACATTGGCAGGTACCTTGAGGGAAATCCAGCTCAATTTTCAAAAAATTCAAGCATGTTACATTAAGCAAAAATTTTACTTTAGTAGCAAAATAGGTTTTTTTTTTTTTGGTCTTTTCAAGACAGGGTCTCCCTGTAGCCCCAGCTATCTTGGAACTCGCTCTGTAGACCAGACTGGCCTTGAATTTACAAAGATCTGCCTGCCTCTGCCTCCTAAGTGCTAGGATTAAAGGCATGCGCCATCATGCCTGGCGCAAAATAGTTTTTAATTTGTTAATATGTGTTGCAAAGTCAAAGAGATGGGTGTACTGATCAATGTTTCCTGTTTATTTGTGGCTACAGCTTTATTATTATATATCTAAATTGTCAAATAGTTCATCATGTGCAGTTGGAAGTCCTGGTTTCACAAAGATAGGAATTGTTGGTTAAGGTTGCTAACATTGGACTGAAGGGGTGAATGAAGGAGGAAGACTGGAAGACTGCTGGAATAGCCACTGTAAGATATCAGGTGGACGATAGATGTGAACCGACTTTGGCAGGATTGTGGAGCAGAGGCCACTTCTCAGAGATAGAATGACATGAATTGTCAATGGATACCAGCTTGTTGGGGGTGTGGGGTTGGGAGGTTATAGAAAGAGCAGATATTTTTAATGCTTTAGAGAAGAGATGCCTTTTACAGAGGTAGAGACCCAAAGACAGTCTTAAATTTGAGCACAAAAAGGATAAATTTCAGATTTATGATGAACTAGTTCCATCTTATTTCTAACTATTTAAAGATTGTCCAGATTATTTTCTATTACTGATACAGTTTGATTTCATTGTAGTCATAAGCCGCAATGTAGTCATTGATTCTTCTAAGTTTTCAGATATTTATTTTAAGGTCCAGTATATAGTTTATTATGATGAGTGCTCTAGGCAACTAGAAAAGAATGTGCAATCTTCTGTTTTTGAATGGAGAGTCTGAAAATGCCAATTTGATCATTTGGTTGACAGTGTGCCGGCTCTTTGTGATTTTATGTTTCCCTGATCTATTGAGCATTTGTTCAGAGGGCTGGGAAATATCCTGTAAAAGTTGTTTGTTTGCCTTATTCTTGTAGCTTTCAGGTTTTTTTTTTTTGTATGCCAGAACTTTGCTCTAGGATGCAGCCACATTTGTTGTACATTATAAAATGCCTTTATGTGCCTTAATATTCTCTGCTCTGAAGTATGTCCTATCTGATATGGTTATAGTTATCCCAGCATCACTCTCTTCTTCTCTCTCATCTCTCATCCCTATTTCCTTGTTGCTAATATTGTTGGGGGTTGAGCCTTGTGCATACTAAGCAGGTACTTTGTCACCAAGCTATTTTTTCAGTTCTAATTTTTATTTGAATAATTATGTATCATCATCTATCTATTGTCTATCTATCAACTATCGCCTATCATCTATCTATCACCTATCATTTATCCATCTATCATCACCTATCATCTATCTATCTGTCAATTATCAATCATCTATCTATCATCTATCTTCTATCTATCTATCTATCTATCTATCTATCATCTCTCTCTCGCTCTCTCTATCAATCATCTATCCATCTATCATCATCTATCTCCCATCTATCTTATATCTACCTATTAATCATCTATCTATCCATCTATCAATCATTCAACTGTCTATCTATATCTATCTATCTAATTTCTTTTTTATTTAATTTTTATTGATGCTTTGTGCATTTCATACATCATTTTCCAATTCAGATCAGGCATATTTCCCTTTCCTTTCCCCCCCACCCCCACCCCATCCCAGATAATGCATTCTGCCATAACTGTCCTGCATCTTTCTCTCAGTTTTTTTTTTCCAGTTTTTAGCTTTAAGTGATAATCCATGAGTACAAGCATCCTTTGTGCAAAACCAATCTGCAGGCTGTTGTGCCCAAACCCCCACAGCCCCACCATTCAGTGGGGGGTGACAGGTTGTTTGTTCAATCAAGTTGATCAAATGAGTGTCCAGACTACATTGCTGTAGTTTCACCATTCACCCCAATCGCAGCCTTTACATTCTACCATGCCCCCTCTTCCGCAGATTGTTCCCTAGGCTTAGAAAAGGGGCACAGGTGGATGAGAAGTAAAACAGTCCATCCTCTCTGGAGCTGTTGACTTTTGACTATGGCAATGTCTGGCGGTTTCCTTTCATGGGTGTGACAGTTATGTCCATGAGTAACCTTGCGATCCTACTAATGAAGCAACAAGCCAATTAGAATATAGGTATTTAAGCAGCACTAATAGTTATGGTAGGTTTACTTTGGCATAGCACATATGTTTGGATGATATGTTAATGCCATGAATTACATTTTTCCCCCCTGTTAAAAAGGACAGGTCTTACTGTGGGCTCTCTATCAACATCTCTTAACCTGTAGAGGATGTAAGCTTGTGGCCCATTCAGCCATGGGTTTATTCCTCCAAGGAGAGAGATGGAGGAGAGCCAATAGCCAATTAGATTTGGGATATACAGGCCACATGCTGCCTCTGCTGACAGTCTTTCCAGGCAAGGTGAGGTGTACTGGGCTGACAGAGGGTTGTTGGTTTTTGACTCAGGGAGGGGACCCGTTATTGCATTTATTGGTTTTTTAGTGGCTTTTGGTTACACTCTCTGGCATTCAGAGACCATCTGTACACTTGTTCAGTTGCCTTTCTTTTTTTTTTTTTTTCTTTTTTTCTTTCTTTTCTTTTTTGGTTTTCTTTTTTCTTCTATCCCTTCTATCATCCCTTCACCTTGTTAACTGTCTAAGGTTTCTTTTCTTTTGTGCTAGGCACAGGGAGTGACAAACGGACGGAATGCCCTCCGAAGCACAAGCATGCATATATCAGTGTAGTCACAGTAGATTGTCAGTAACAGATGAGCTGCAAGGACCCGAGAATTTACTATAAGGATTCTAACTTTAGAGTGAGATGGATGAGCTAATACCATCGGGTGAGGCAGGAAGACAGGCGCTAAGATGACTAGCTAGGAAGAATAGGTAAGAGAGAAAGCAAATCGGAGTATTGTTTAAAGTACCCGCGTATCTCCCATAGTAGCTATAGCCAGAAGTATGCTGCCGGTTACCACTTAGAGGTAAGGAGCCCTTACCTTTGTGGGGCCTTGGAATCCCTGGCCAACATCCCCCTGGTAGAAACAATCCATGCTGATGTCAGAGAGCCTCCTGCATTAATATCACTTTCACCTAAGAGCATAGCGCCAAGGCTTTAGCTACTATTTGGTTCTGAAACAGAGTAGTAATCCTTTTCACATTCTTATGTGTTTAGTCAATTAAAGAGGCATTTTACTGGTTTATATAGACGAGTTACTTCTTAATAGTTGTTCTCCATTTACAGTTTGGAGAACACCTCATCATATCATATTCTCCTTGTTCTATGGGGGGGAAGGCAAGGAAGTCTCTATATCCAAATCTTGGTGCACCTAGAAGGTAATGTTTCATTCGGACTCCTTATAAATAGTCTGTTACATTGTAGGATCCCAGAGGGGTTCGATTGTTTATGGCATCTGAGGCTCTTTTTCTCCTTTCAATGTTCCGGGGGACAGGTCAAACCTTTCATTGCCACTTTTTTGTACATCCTACTCAATGCAAGCTGTATCTTTTCTTTCTCAGCCATTAAGTTGGTGACATTTTGTCCTGTTGGAACAAAACAAATCTTTCCTGTCGTTAGTTTTAAGATTTGAAATTGCAAGGTTTTTGACGAAAAGGTTTCATGTCTGTCTGTATCCCCCCCCTTTTTTTTAACCCATGAGTCTCCAGAAGACAGACAGTTGTATTATACATAACTATAGGGTGCATCAGGCACAGATTTCATCAAATTCACCCATGTTGTTTTGGGTGACTATATATGATTAACTTGGGACACAAACTTAATTTTTTAAGTTTAATCATCTATAAAGAGAATGCTACAAGGTGATACGTACAACAGATAAAATTATTAGAGAACATTTGTATGTTGCCATCCCAAAGTTAATTGCTCTCCAGATTTTATGTTAAAACAATGTGGACAAACGCGAATTATCTTTCATTTAACTCAGATGCATACCGTTTTATCAGAGTCTGTAACCATGTTGTTTAATATACACATATTTACTTTTCTAAGCCTTAAAACACCTGTAGATATTGTCTAGGCGAAACTGGGTAGTACTTGCTGAAGCTCCGTCAATTAAATATGCCTTAATCGAATATACATCCGTTGTCCCTCTCCCACCATCCCCCCTTCCCAATTCACCTTTCAGTCCATTTTTCTGTTGCAGTCTTTCTGTTGTTTTTTTACTATGCATCCCTCTCCATGAGAAATATTTATTCTGGGTTTTTGGTACTAGCATCCACATATGAGGGGACACCATTTGTCGTTTGTTTTTCTGGGATGTGTTACTTCATTTAACATAATGTCTTCCAGCTCCATCCATTTACCTGCAAAGTTTTGATGTTGTCCCTCTTTACCGCCTGCATAGAACTCCATTGTATACATGTACCACATTTTCTCTATCCACTCGTCAGTTGAGGGGCACCTGGGCTGGTTCCAGCTTTTTGCTATGTGAACAAGCTGCATAAAACAATATCTGTGCTTTATCTTTGCAGTAATAGTTGTGTCTTGTGGGTATATACCCAGGAGTGTATGACTGGGTCAAAATGGGAAGGCTCATTTTGAGCTTTTTAAGGGTTCTCCACCTGCTTTCCAGTGGCTGTACAAGTTTACATTCCTACCAGCAATGGATGAGTGTTCCCCTTTCCCCACAACCTCTCCA
Organism: Rhizomys pruinosus; assembly: GCA_009823505.1. Taxonomy (NCBI): domain Eukaryota; kingdom Metazoa; phylum Chordata; class Mammalia; order Rodentia; family Spalacidae; genus Rhizomys; species Rhizomys pruinosus. The sequence goes on from VZQC01010091.1 coordinate 2,098,129, forward strand.
GCACTGGTATCATTCGTGTTCCTGATCCTGCCAGTCTTACTATGAGGAGTGAGGTGATATCTCAAAGTGGTTTAATTTGCATTTCCTTTATTATCAGAGATGTTGAACACTTCTTAAGTTTCTCGGCCATCTCTAATTCCTCCTCTCTGAGGTCTCTATTCAGATCTTTGATCCATCTTTTGAGTGATTCATTTGTTTTCTTTCTTGTTTTTTGAGTAGCTTGTATACTCTGGAAATTAATGCTTTGTCAGATGTGTCTGCTGTGAAGGTTTCCTCCCACTCTGTGGGTCTTCTCCTCACTTCCTTTATTGCTTCCTTTGATGTACAGAAGCTTTGAGTTTAATGAGGTCCCATTTGTCAATTGTCAATCTTATTTCTTGTGCAGCTGCTGTCTGATTTAGGAAGTCTTTTCCTACACCTATGTCTTGTAGTCTGCTGCCAAGCTTCTCTTCTATCACCTCCAGAGTTTGGGGTTTCATCTAATTTCTATCTATGTATCTATCTATGTATCTATCTATGTATCTATCTATGTATCTATCTATGTATCTATCTATCTATCTATCTATCATCTATATCTAATTTCTATCTATCTATCTATCTATCTATCTATCTATCTATCTATCTATCTATCTATCATCACCTATCTTCATCTACCTTTTTACTTAGTGTACTTTCAACATTTTATTTTTTATTTTTTAATAATAGGTCATAAGTAATGAATACAGGCATCCTTCATGTAAAACCAATTTGCAAGTAGCTATGCCCAAACTTATACAGCCCGAGGCCCCCATTGTCCAGCTGGGGGAGCTTATATGTACTATCATGTTGATCAAATAAGAGTCCAGTCTATGTTTCTGTAGTTTCGTAGTTCACCCCAATCACAGCCCTTACATTCTACCATGTGCCCATTTCCACAGATTGTTCCCTAGGCTTTAGAAAAGGGACATGAGTGGGCAAGAAGCCAAACAGTCTACTTTCTCTGGAGATGTCGTTTTAGACTCTGATCAGTTCAGGCTGTTTCCTTTCATGGGTTGGCAGTTTATCCAGGAGTAACCTTTTACTCCTACTGATGAACACAAGCAGTTAGATATACAGGCATTTAAACAGTACTAATTATTATGGTAGGTTATGTTGGTATAGACACAGATGTTTGGATGGTATGCTAATCCATGGACTATAGCTTTTATGTAAAAGCTGACAAGATCTTACTGTGGCTTATAACATCTCCCAACCACTAGAGGACTTAAGCTTGTGGCATCAGCCCTGAATTATTCCTCCAAGGAGAGAGCTTATAGCCAATTAGATTTGGGATATACAGACATTTGGCTGCCATTGCTGCACAGTATTTCCAGGCAAGTGAGGTGTAGCTGATGCTGATGGAGGAGTCTTGCTTGACTCAAGGAGACCAATTTTGCTTTGTTTATTTAGTGGCCTTTGGTAACATTCTCTGGCATTCCAGAGGCCAAATGTACACTTGCAAGTGTGGTCTCGATATATCTTTCCCATGCTTACAACAGGTCTTTGACAGCAGGGCTTTACTGCCTCTCTTCTTGTGGGTATCCCAGTTTTCTGGCAAAAGGCCTTTATATTTTGGGGGCTTGGATCCCCTAGCCAACATCTCCTTGGCTGAATAATCCATTTCTGATAACAGAGCTCTCCTGTATTAATGTATTTCCTCAATTACCCAGCTTATATATACTTTAGTATTATGTTTAGCTCTGAATAGAGAATTATCCTTTCACAGTTCCTATGACTATCAGTCAATTAAAGAAGGCAACTATATCACTTTTATAAGAGATTACCTCTATAACAGTCAGCTCTAATTTTTACAGTTAGGGAATGACTTCATTACCATCATGTTTTTCTTTGTTATATGAAAAGGAGGTAAGGAAGTCTCTTATATTAAAACTTTGTGGCACCTGAAAGGTAAAGTTCATTAGGACACATTATAAATAGTTGTTACAGTTAGGATCCACAGAGATGTTTGATACCTGTAGAAGTCTGAGGCTTTTCTTCCTTTTAATGTTTAGCTGGGCCAACTTTTCTGCATTAAATTTACTCAAGCTGTTTATCATTACCTGTATGTTGTTAATTTGGGAAGCTAACTTAATTCCTTTAGTTAAATTATCCTACTGGCAGAAGAAAATGTTACCCTTAAAAGACTCAAAATGAGCCTACCACCTGCCCAGCCATACCACTTCTGGGAATATATCCACCAGACTCTTCATACCACAGAGATACATGTTCAGCCATCTTCATTGCAACTCTCTTCACAATAGCAAAGAGCTGGAATCAACAAAAATGCCCCTCAACTGACGAGTGGATAGAGAAAATGTGGTACATCTACACAATGGAGTTCTGTGCAGCAGTAAAGAAAGATGACATCATGAAATTTGCAGGTAAATGGATGGAACTAGAAGAAATTATCTTAAGCGAAGTCACACAGTCCCAGAAAAAACAAACAATGAATGGTATCCCTCATCTGTGGATGCTAGCACCAATAACCCAGTTGTAAATATTCCGTGTGGGAGTGATGCATATTGGAAAGAACAACAACAACAACAACAGAAAAGACTGCAACAAGAACTGAATGAAATGGTGAATCTGGTGGGGTGGGAGGGTCAGGAGGGGGACACAGGTCTACATTAGATTAAGGTATAGTTAATTGATGTGAGTTTAACAGGTATCCAAATTTGCCCAAACTTTGTCTACGTATTATATGGTATTCTAGGTCTTAGTAAAAGGAAAAACATCTATATTAAACAACATTGGTTAAAAGGTTTTAATAAAAAGGTAACACATTTAAGATAATTGGAAATATAAATTGTAGTCCACATCTGCTTCACTTATAATTTGTATAATAACTTTGGGGTTAATGGATACAAATATTCTCTACAATGTTTGTGTTGTACAGTATCAACATTTTCTTTTTATCTTTGAATTTTGCTATCTTAACTATGTGTGTACGTATGGCTTATAACTTTGTTTTGAATTGTCTGAACTGACTGGATTCATTATTTGCTGTACATCATTAGTTTCAGAAATTGTTAGCCAAATCTCTTCACAGTTTTTCTTTTTCTTGTGGTGGTACTGTGGGTTGAACCTTTGGCATTCTGCAAGCCAGAAAAGTGCTGTAACACTGAGATATACCCTTAGTCCTTTTTAATTTTGTACTTGGAGATAAAGTATCATCTCAGTTACCTGGGCTGGCCTTGAACTCATTCTGTTGTCTAGGCAGGTCATGAACTTGTGATCTTCCTGACTCAGCCTCTTAACTAGATGGAATTACAGGCCTGCTGACTCCAGGCCTGCCACTTTAAGAATTTTTCATGCTACTTTCTCTTCCTTCCTCATTTGAATTTAATTAATATTTATATCATCTCATTTAGTATTGCCCATCAACTTTCAAATATTCTTTTATTCTTTGTTCATTCCTATCTTTGTGTTGCAGGTTGTGTGTGTGTGTGTGTGTGTGTGTGTGTGTGTACATATGTGCACATATATGTGGAGGCCCGAAGACAGCCTCTGATGTCATTCCTTGGGCACCTTCTACATTTTTAGACTGAGTCTCTCACTGGCTGGGAGCTTCACTATGTAGGTTGAGGCTGAGTCTCTCACTAGCTGAGAACTTTACTATGTAGGTTGAGGCTAGCTGGCTGGTGAGCTACAAGGTTCTGCCTGTTACTGTCTCTACCATCTCTGGGGTTCCATGTGCATGCCATCATTCCCAGGCTTTTGACACGGGTTTCTGGGGACTGAACTTGAGTCTTCCTTCCAGTTGCAAGGGAAGCACTTTACCCACTGAGCCATCTCCCAGCCATATACTACAATTTTTATGAACATGATGGTGTTCTCACATGACATAGTTTGAGACTGTTTATTACAAGTGTTCCTAGTTCCACTCTTCCATCTGACAAAAGAACAAAATAAGAAGGGAAATTCCTTGTCAACTGAAAACTGGGGCTTTACATGCCATCAATTTCAAATAATTACTTGGCTCAGGAGAGACTGATGGAGCTGGTAGTCGGGAATTTTCAAGGCCTGGTTTTCTTTGCTTGGAGTGACTCATATGTTGCTTGAGCCTTCCGTCAGAGTGGCATGGTTTGGGACAGTTGAGCTGTGGGGTAATCAGGAGGAACAGGAAGTGGTATACAAATCTCAGTTCCAGTAAAATCCCTGAGCAGTATATTTTCTCAGCTACTACTGTGGTATGTATAGCAGTGCTTTATTTTTAGCAATTTACTGAAAAAACCTGCAGAGTGTGTGTGTGTGTGTGTGTGTGTGTGTGTGTGTGTGTGTGTTTGGTGATCTGAAATTTGTAACTTATGGAGACAGTCACTTCAGTTAGTAGAACAAAAATCACATCCCTGTTTAATTTCCATCTGTCATAACAAACTTGGAAAATGAACTTGAATACACATGGATGAAATGAAATACTGATTACTTTAAGCTATCTGAGAAATTTTCACAAACTCATAGAAACACTTAAATGATCATTGTAAGAGAAAAGTATAATGAATATAGAGAACTGTCCTGGTGGAATTCAATTTAATAACATCAGAGACAAGAATACACAGAAATAAAAATACAATATTATGAGAGGATAGTTTTTTAAAAAGATTATCGTTAGCATATTCAGGTTTTGACATTTAACTAATCAAATTCACTGTCTCTGGCTTAGACACTACAGCATTTGTCTAGCATGCATAGAGTCCTAGGCTGAGATTCCCAGCACTTAAATAATAAAATTAAAATGTGGGCAATCCCCCCATATACCTAGACTTAACCTATAACTTGTTTCATTATTTAGAAAAGTATATGCAAGCATCCAGGCAGAAGAAATAAGTCATTTCTGAGTTACGTCTTTCACAATATTAAAGATGAGGAAGCAATCTTTAGACTTTGAAGGATAAAACATGATTTGAGATTCTCATCCCCACTCAATCTGTTGTTTACATGCATAGCAACAGAAAGAAATTCTTGGAAATATGAACCTCAGAGATTTTTTTTTTAAGCCAAGTATTTTTGTTTTGGTTGTTAAATCTTCAAAGATAATTTGTGTTCTGGACTAGAAGTTTGAAAAAGATGAATATTTTCTCAGTTTGCTTTAGTAAAGTAGATTAACAATTGCGAAATTATGCAAACCTAAGAAGTACTTGCACATGCACAGGAAAAATTGAGACCCAATCTGATTTCTTAATGTAATTGTGATAACTCTAATTTTAAATTTAGATTTTGTTACAATATTAAACTGAGTGTTAACTCTAAATGATTAACACATAATAACTAGAATTGCCTTAAAAGAAGGATTACATGAAAAAATGTTTTGATTTTAAAATTATGAAAATAGTTTACCACTAAGAAATAGTTAATATAAAGCCCAAGAAGAGAAAAACATTATTTTCTTAGTAAATGTGGAGAATTTATTTGATTAGATTCAGTATCATCTTTATCATAAAAATGAATTTTAGTAACTTGTAATAGGAGACAAATTCCTTGATGTACTAAAAGTATCAGTCTAAATCAATGTGATGATTAATAATGAAATATTGAAAAAATCATTAAACTTATGAATAGAGCAATGCAATCCATTATTATCATAATTCAGTATTGATTTCAATGTTATAATAGATGCAGTGAGATAAAACATAAACAAATTATAAATATTCAAGTGAAGGAAGCACAATTGTTATTACTTTTGATTTTTAGAAAATTAAAGACAATGAACAACCTTTTGAACTCACAGAAGAATGAAGAAAGAATACAAGGAGACCTTCCCAATCACAATAGCCTCCAAAACAATAAAATACCTAGGAATAAACCTAACCAAATACACCAAAGATCTCTACAACAAAAATTATAAACTTCCGAAGAAGGAGATTGAAGAAGACATCAGCAGATGGAAAGACCTCTCATGCTCATGGATAGGAAAATTAATATAGTAAAAATGTCCATTCTACCCAAATTAATATACTGATTCAATCCAATTCCAATGAATATACTGAAGACATTCTTCACAGGCTTGGAAAAAAATTCTTAAATTCATATGGAACAACAAAAGACCCCAAATAGCCAAAGCAACCCTGAGTGAAAAGAGCAATACGAGGGGGATTCCTATAACAGACTTCAAACTATACTACAGGGCTATAGTCATAAAAACAGCCTGGTACTGGCACAAAAACAGACCTGTAGACCAACGGAAAAAAACTGAAGATCCAAACTTGAGCACATACAATTTCAGCCACCTCATATTTGACAAGGGGGCCAAAAAGACTCAATGGAGAAAAGACAGCATCTTCAGCAAATAGTGTTGGCAAAACTGGATCACCAGTTGTAGAAGAATGAAATTAAACCCCTACCTCTCACCCTGCACAAAAATCAACTCCAAATGGATCAAAGACCTCAATGTGAAACCCAAAACTCTGAATGTGATAGAAGAAAAAGTTGGCAGCAACCTCCAAGACATAGGCATAGGAAAAGGCAGCAGCTGTACAGGAAATAAGGTCAACGATTGACAAGTGGGACCTTATTAAACTCAAAAGTTTCTGTACAGCAAAAGAAACAATCAGGGAAGTGAAGAGAAAACCCACAGAGTGGGAGGAAACCTTCACTGCTGATTCATCTGACAGAGCATTAACTTCTATAATATATAAACTACTCAAAAAACAAAGAAGTAAGAAAACAAATGACTCACTCAAAAGATGGAGTAAAGAGCTGAACAGAGACTTCACAAGCGAGGAAAGAGATGGCTGAGAAACTCCTTAAAAAGTGTTCAACATCACTAATAAGTAAATGCAAATTAAAACTACTTTAAGATATCATCTCACTGTAATTAGGCTGGCTAGGATCAAGAAAACAAATGATACTAAATGCTGGAGAGGGTGTGGGGAAAGGGGAACACTCATCCACTGCTGGTGGGAATGTAAACTTATACAGCCACTATGGAAAGCAGTATGGAGAACCCTTAAAAGACTCAAAATGAGCCTACCACCTGACCCAGCCACACCACTTCTGGGTATATACCCATCAGACTCTTTCTACAGCAGAGATACATGTACATCCATGTTGGTTGCAGCTCTCTTCACAATAGCGAACAGCTGGAACCAACCCAAGTGCCCCTCAGCTGATGAGTGGATAGAGAAAATGTGGTACATCTACACAATGGAGTACAACTCAGCGGTAAAGAAAGATGACATCCTGAAATTTGCAGGTAAATGGATGGAACTAGAAGATTTTATGCTAAGTGAAGTAACACAGTCCCAGAAAAACAAAAGATGAATGGTATCCCTCATCTGTGGATGCTAGCACCAAGTACCTAGTTGTAAGGCAAACTGAGCAACATTAATGCTATAGTCCTCGTGATCTGAAAACAATTGTGCCCTTATATTGTGAATCCCTAGACAGGTTGTAGAACTAAACTACCATTTATTTTCAGACCTTGGATTTTTGGTATATGATAGAGGGTATCTATGCATTTTTTAGAGCAATATAAAATTAAAATGGAAAAATGTGAATCAAGAAATGTGATATGGAAATAACATACAGTTTGTTTTCAAAAGATACAATCTTAATATAGGTGCAATGTATCAGGCTGGTGTAACTTAGCCTCTCTGGGTGCTTAATACCCATACTTCACACCCATACCAATTTGGCAGAGGGACCTAAGGGATAACTTTGTTCCTTGCCCTCAGAGGTCAACCAAGTCTTAGGGGATTATGCATGGGAGCATCTCTTGAATTGTCCTGCAAATGTGGGTCACTGGTCTTCCTGTTCAGGGAGGTCTTGGAGATCTACTAATGGGACTTCAGCCAGTGTCCAGTGTATAAAGAGGAAAGTCTGCTCATGCTTCAGAAAAGGAACCCTGGTCAAGCAAGACCTGAGTTTCTCCTTGAGTGGATGGAACTGGTAAATGAAATCTGAAATGAGCCAGGGCTCCCACCCTCATCCCCCCCCCAAAAAAAAAACAACCCCGAGAGACCCCTGAGGACCGTATCCTCAACTGACCTCAAGAAAATAAAAACCTTGGTTAATCTGGGATAACTGTGTAGCCTTAAGCATCCAAAAGGAAAGTAAAACCAGAAATAAATAATCAGTAAGACCAGGGAAATTGTACTTCAGATATAAAATTTGAGATCTTAGTAAAAAGACAAAAAGAAAAAAGAGAGCACTGTTGTTTGGCCTGTCTTCAATTCTTACTGGCAAGTGCATTAACTCTGTGGCTGCCACTGCTTTTGCCACTCTTCAAAGCCATGAGACATAGCTTTTTTAACCCTCCAATATGGACTGAAGACTCATGTCTCTCCAAGAATCCTCCAAACCTTTAATGCCAGATGGGGACTACTGAGATACTTAGCTTGTGTACTAAGCACCTAAGGGGATTTCAGCCTCATCAGAGTATAGACTGCCATTGTTGGACTACCTGGGCTGTGTCATAGAGGCCAGTGCAGGGGATCAAGACAGGACACGTGCTTAAGGGACTTTAAGGTTTTTTTTTTTTTAATTTTTTTTTTTATTATTTATTTTTGTATGTGTATGAATGTATTGTCTGCATGCAGGTCTGTGCACCCTTGTCGTGCAATGCCGTGGAGGTCAGAAGAGGGTCTCGGATTCCCCTGGAACTGGAGTTCTCCTGGAATTGGAGTTACAGACGGTTCTTAGCCGCCATGTGGGTGCTGGGGATCGAACCCGGGTCCTCTGCAA
>VZQC01010094.1:0-33295 GCA_009823505.1 Rhizomys pruinosus
AATTGCTGATAACAAATCTTTTTTAAATTTTTTTAATTTTTATTTATTTTCTATGTGTATGAATGTACTGTCTGCATGCAGATTTGTGCACCCTTGTCATGCAATGCCGTGGAGGTCAGAAGAGGGTGTCGGATTCCGCTGGAACTGGAGTTCTCCTGGAACTGGAATTCTCCTGGAACGGGAGTTAAAAACAGTTCTCTACCACCATGTGGGTACTGGGGATTGAACCTGGGTCCTCTGTAAGAGCAGTTGGCACTCTTAACCACAGGGCTATCTCTCCACCCCGATAACACACCTTTAAAAGTCCCACAAAAAATATTAACCCTGCTTTGGTGGAACATGCCTTTAAGCCCAGCACTCAGGAGGCAGAGGGAGGTGGATCTCTGTGAGTGCCCTGACCCTGACCCTGACCTTCACACTAACCCTTTCCCTAACCCTAAACCCCGACCCTGACCCTGACCCTAACCCTAAACCCTAAACCTAACCCTTACCGTGACCCTTACACTGACCCTAACCTGACCCTAACCCCTATCCCCTAAGTCTTTTGGACTTGGTCCCTTGTTTTGTTCACCTCGCATTGGCTGCAGGCAAAGCGAAACTGACACCTGAAAAGAGTCGAGAAGGGCCAGGATGCAGAGGATTCCCCAGGGTACCAAAGTAGCAGGATCAAAAATCTTCTTTACCTCAGACCACCCCTGCGAAACAAAGCTAGTATCAAAGGCTATGCAGGTAGAGTTAGGGGTGTAGTTAATAAACTGTTGTGACCAGGGGCCTTTAATAATTTCACCAAGTTCACCATGGAGACGCGTAGTATTGATGATTTCTTAGGGGTTCAGGCGGAATGAGGAAATCCTCGGGTCACAACTCATCTCTCCCTTTTCAAATCTTTGAAAGAAGTTCACAAGAGTCAACCACAGTTGGTGTTTCCAAGATGGAATGCTCTCTGATGTTGGGGGAGGGTCCTTAGCACCATGAATTTAATTAAATTTACCTACTCGTCAATAAATCTGACAAGTGAGTTAAAGATGCATAAGCCATGAGTCAAAGCAACCAGAGGGATAAGTCCACTGGCAGATCCTGGAAGTCCTCATCTCTCAGCTGAGAAAGAAACTGGTTCTCGTAGGGGGTCTTGACCATAAACTGCCTAGCCAATTTTTAGCTCCTACTTTTATCACATTAATCTCTGAGGAGGTTAACCCAACTGCCAAGAGGGAATTGGGGTGCCAACAGCTCTGACTTCTTTCATGCTGAAAAAGGGTGTAGGAGGTGGCGACTGGGGTACCCCTGCTCAGACCCCCAAAAGTATAGTTACAGAGAGTACAAAATCCTTGACTAGTGCCTGTGAAGGGGAGAGTAACTAGGTACATTTTCTAGGCAGGGAACCAAGAGAGAAACAGGGTGAATTAAATGTCCAACTTAAAAGTCCATTAGAAGTTCTCAACGAAGCATCCATTATTAAGCTTCTCCTTTCGTTCATTTGGCCATGGTGTCTGGACTCAACATCTGCTTTGCGGGAAATTCCAATAGTCACAGTGTGAGTTTTCCCTTAGATATTTGCTTCAATAGAAAGAGGAAACTATTTATTTGGTAACAACAGATCTCATATGACTTTAATGACTTAAAATCTAGTGTTTGGAGGCACAATCTCTCAGACTTTAAAGGAAATATAATGATTAATTATCTTTTGGTTATACTTTCCTTTGGGTGCTTAAATCCATAGTTAGCACAAATTAACCAACATTTGTCTTCTGAAGGTCAGTTGAGTATCTGGTCCTCAGGGGCCACTGGGGGGAGGCTCTGGCTCCTCTCAGCTTTTACCAGTTCCATCCACTGGAGGACAAAGTCAGGTCATACAGGACCAGGCTTCCCTTTTGAAGCATGAAGAGACATTCCTCTTTATAGACCGGACACCGGCTAGAGTCCCGTTAGTAGATCTCCAAGACTTCCCTGCCCAGGAGCACTGGTGACTCACAATTGCAGGACATTTCAGGAGATGCCCCCAGACATAATCCGCTGGGACCTAGTTGACCTCGGAGGGCAAGAAAAAAAGTTGTTCCTAAGTCCCTTGGCCGAATTGGTATGGACATTATATACGGTCGTTATCCATCCAGAAAGGCTAAGTTACACCAGTCTAATACTTTTGACCACTGTATAATATTTTAGATAACACTTGGACAAAAATTCAAGAAGCCTCGTATAATATAGACTGGAGGATGGACTTAACACCATAAATTAAGCAGGCATAACCCACAAGATCGAATTAAACAATTTCAGGTTTATCTTAAATGTAAACTGTTCACTACAATTACTACAATGGGAACAATCTTTTTCTTTTTCAGACCACTTATCCTGATTTATAGTTTTCCCAGAAACAATGAAGTTGTAACACATACTGGAAGATAGGTAATAAACTGATAAGGATTACCAAGCTCTTCTAAACTGTCTCCTCCTGGACTTCATGCAGGTGATTCAGGGAGATAGAACCTAGCTTTTTGAGCCAGATTATCTGGTTACGTCAAAGAAATTACATTTTCAGTAGCCATAGGTGACACACTATTTGTCTGTGTCCATTTAATCCAAACTTGTAACAGGGAGTCAAGTTCAAGCCAAGAGTGGACTGAAAATTAACTCTTTATATTCCCAATCCTATTCAGGATACTAGTAAACTAGCTTGAGTGTTTATACCAATTTAATTTAATACAGGTGTCTTATCATTTTACTTTACCTTGAAGCGCTATGTGATATGCATATAAAGATTGGACAAAAACTGAGCACTCTTAAACATACCTTGACTAGATATACATTTCTATTCTTAAACTAGTTGACTGAACCTTAGAAAATTAAGCTTATTTATATAGTGTCCTTTTTACCTGTCATAATAAACCTCTTCAGACTTTTATAACTTGCATAGACTTTCTCATCATCTTCACATAAATCCTTACTAAAAATACCTTTTCAACATTTTCCACCTTTTTATATCCTTTTTAATACCATGAGACATAGCATTCATAAACAGAGTAACCCTTAATTGGGGATATTTACTAAGTAATATTTATTTCCCATGTAACAAGGAGATGGGACAGTTATCTCAAATACCCTAGTATAAACTGTAGGATGTTCATGCCAGCTTGGGAGGAGGTTTTGCATGACCAATTTTCTTTGAGTGCTTAGAGGTATTTTACCTAGGCCTGGCAAATGTCCCCACATGTGTATTGTGTGGAAATAAATTGCACCCTAGGAGAGAAGTGATCATTCCTTAAAATGAACTTATATTTTAAGGACCAAGGGCCATAATGTAATTTAACGGTTTTAGCGACCACATGACAGTTTACTTGTGAACCAACTTGATAGCAAGTAAATCGTGTTAGCATTAGATACTTCATTTAAACAGACCCATAAAACAAATATCATGTTGACCTAATTTCAAACCCAAAACTTCAATACCTTGATGAAAACGCTAAATCAGAGAAGAAACTTAAATCAGAGTAAATTATGACTCTTAAGTTTATAACAGTCAGCATAACATTTTAAAGTTCACAGTTTATACAGTACTGAGGTCATCTAGATGCGAGGTAAATTTTCTTATTTTTAATTTAGGATTAATTGGATTCTTGTGTCAGTTATTGTTTCTGACTCAGAAATTCTACAGTAATGATCGTTACATTTTTAAAACCATCTGGGTAGATTTTTGTAAACACATATTTTAACCAAGGTGCTGCTCATGAAGTGGTCTGCTTCTCACAGGTGACAAAGGAAGTCACCTTCCCAGATAAGCCTGCTGGAGTCTAGTGTGGGGGCCCCTACTGTATGGCCTATCACAGCCATTGGTCTCTGATTTGTACAGCTTGTCAGGATAGCTCTGTATTGGACAAAAAGCATTAGGAAATTCACCAAGAAATCTAGGGATAGATGTCTGTCTTCTGGATAGTTGTTACTGGCTTATGGTTTGAATTGTCACCCTTATAAGTAAATCAATGATCCAGCTAGGTAGCTTCAAAGTACAAACATTCATCAGAAGTCTAAAATTGAGTTTGGGGCAGCACTGGTTCTGGTGAGCCCCTGGGAGAATCCAGTTTTCTGCTGGCGGTTGTTTAATTCTATTCTACTATTGACCTACTTCAGTATTCCTGAGGCTATTTTTGAAATCATAATATCCATTCTTTACTGTATTTACAGTCAAAAACACCTCTCTAATGAGGTCCTTAGTGTTATCAATTGATTTTTTACTCCAAGATTTAGTACCTAACGATGAATTCAATTTAGCCCATGCCAATATATCCAGTTTTTCATGAATATGGAGATCAATTACATGACTATATTTTCCATGCATACTATGACATTGTTCTACCTGTTCTCTTTTGATTATGCCTTATTAATAGGATATATGTGATATTCCACATAAACTCATATTTATTAATGGATATTTGGAACTTTTGCGAAGTTATCAATTTGCCATGTTTTCAACCAGTTTGTTTACAATAAATGTATTATTTCTTCTATTGATGTAAAACTTTGAAGTTTCATGAGGACATTATTTTTCATGTGTGTGTTTGTGTGTTGGAATGTGAATATAAGTGGAAGTACTGCCAGAGCTCAGAATATGGAGATGGAGGCAGTTATGAGCCACTAGGAACTTGACCCAGTTCCTCTCAAGAGCACTACATGTTCATAACTGCAGAACCTTTCCAACCCTTCATTATGGCACTTTCTTGAATGCATTAAGAGTACTGTGATCATAATATCACTCGATAGTGTTCTTTTTCCCGTTTTTTTGGTCAGATGTTGAAAGATTTCATTTATTTTGCATCTCATTTTCATTATTTATTTATTTATTTATTTTTTATGTGTATGAGCGTACTGTCTGCATGTAGGTTGATACACCTGTGTTGTGCAATGCCGCAGAGGTCAGAAGAGGGTGTCTGATTCTCCTGGAACTGGAGTTAAAGATGGGGGGATCGAACCCAGGTCTGTTGCAAGAGCAGTCAGTAGTCCCATTTGGATTATGGGAACCTTGGGTTGTTCAAAATTTGGACATAGATACTTGCAAATTGGTTTTACATGAATGCTACCTATATTCATTGCTTATGCTTAATAATTTGGCTCACTTAAAAAATGCACCAATTACCTAATTGTACGGCAAACTGAGTAACATCAATGTTATCTGAAAACAACTGTTATTATATTGTAGACGCCCTTAAAAAATAAACAAAAGAGGAAAAAAATACATTGCCATCACCAAAATTATGTATGTGTATAATGAAGTGTTATTTACTTCTAAGAATTATAGAATATTAAGAATTATTATTTTAATATGTATACTTTTATTACAAGGAAAACGAGTTCCACGGCTGGAGATTCTCAGTACTGTACAACTTGTGGACACTCTTTTTTTTTTTTTTTTTTTCTTTTCAAGATAGGGTCTCCCTGTGGCCCCCACCTGTCCTGGAACTCGCTCTGTTAAAATGTGAATCTTGGGCTGGAGAGATTGCCTAGTGGTTAAGGGCACCGACTGCTCTTGCAGAGGACCCGGGTTCAATTCCCAGCCTGAAAACCGTCTGTAACTCCAATTCCAGGAGAACTCCAGTTCCAGGTGACTCCGACACCCTCTTCTGACCTCCGCTGTCACTCCAATTCCAGGAGAACTCCAGTTTCAGGTGACTCTGACACCCTCTTCTGACCTCCGCGGCATTGCATGACAAGGGTGCACAAACCTCCATGCAGACAGTACATTCATACACATAAATAAATAACATTTTTAAAAATGCGTAAAAAATTGTGAATCTTTAAATGTGTTTTGGAATTAACCTGTAGTTTATTTAAAAAAAAAAAAAAACTATTACAAGGACTTTTTCCAGCGAATTAACCTGTAGTTTATTTAAAAAAAAAAAAAAAAAAAAAAAACAAACTATTACAAGAATCTTTTCCAGCAAAAACAAATTCTGGGTACCTTAAGCATGGACTAGCATGGGTAAATCCAAAGCAATCCAGGACACAAATAATATAATGCAATCTAATTTTATTAATTGCCATGAAGGTTAATTCTATAACTCTAATTCTGTCCTGTCTCCTCAAGACCACGGACCTACATGGCATTCTCTTAGCCCCTTGGAAGCAAAGGAGGGGGTCCATGCTCCGGAGTTCCAAGAAACCAGTTGATTGGCTGAAGCAGATCTCTCTTGATGGGGAGCCATGGCAGCTCAGGCAGACCAGTCTGGGCAGCAGCAGTGGCCAGAAGGGTCAGCATGCACTTCAGACAAACTGGTGTCAGGGGGCAGCATGTCAAGGTGTTCTCAGCTGAGAGGTTCCCAGTGGCATTTCACAGCAGGTGCCTGGAGGGGGAGTGAGAGAAAAGTCATTCTACACTTCCCAGCTTAAATGGGTGGACGCTGGGCATGTGGGGTGTACTGGGTCTCAGGTGCTAATCTCAGGTTGGTGACTAGAGTCCCCCTTGCATAGCAGGTGGTTATTTTTCCTGTCTGGGGTCATGCCTCAGTCAAGGAGGGGGGACCCAGGACTGGTTAACAGGTCCTTGTGTCCATGCCACCTCTGGGTACCTAATCAATGGAATATGGTCTTTTGGGCTCTGTTGAGCCCCTCTGTGGCATGCCTAGTGCTGAGTGCTTGTCTCTAAAAGCAGTCCTGAGCTGAAGCAGGCCTCTTGCTGAGCTAAGTTTAACATTTGCTAATTTCTTTAAAGTTACAACATTTCACACATGATCTACTGTTACTTTAATCCTAATCACTCTGATTCACACAAGTTCTTTTTTTTAATTACTCCTTTAGTTTTTTTTTCATTTTATAACAATAAGTAATCATTTTGAGTACAAGCATCCGTCATGTAAAACCAATTTGCAAGCACTTGTGCCCAAACCCACACAGCCCATGGGTCCCACTATCCAGCTGGGGTGGGGGGGCTTGTATGTTCAATCAAGTTGATCAGATGAGTGTCCAGACTGTATTGCTGTAGTTTTATCATTCACCCCAATCGCAGCCCTTACATTCTACCACGCCCCCTCTTCCGCAGATTGTTCACTAGGCTTAGGAAAGGGGCACAAGTGGACAAGAAGCAAACCAGTCTACTTTCTCTGGAGCTGTTGACTTGCCCTTGACTCATTTCTGTTTTCAACATACACCCACAAAATGTGGGTGCTATTGAATTCAGTAGACATAGCTTTCTCTTGCTATTGACTTTTAGTAATATTTGTTCCTTTCATTGTTTATTTGCAAGTTATGAAATATTCAATTTTATTATCTTTTATATATTGATGGGTATTATTTCTCTTTTTTCCAGAAACCTATTTCCCAAAGTATACTACATAAGAATAATTTGGATTTCTTAAAATTTCTTAAAATTCTACATTGAGGCACAGTTGATGCATGACTTATAAGTGTTTGGAAAGAAGGAAATGGAGGTTATTTTTATAATTCTGTTTTCTATGGTCTGGTGTAAAAGTCCAGCCATGAGGTTCCTGAAACCTGAATGGGAAGGTAGGGGAGAATGGAAAAAGAGACACAGAAACAGCTAAGATCAGGACAAGCAGGAAGTTTATTGCAGAATTACAATGTTTTATACTTTGCCTCAACACAAGAACTCTTACAAGACTTTTATATAGTACTACAAGTTCCATTGGGTCATGAAGTTTCAATAATGATTTGTAATTGTCATTAGTGATATTTTATTTATTTAATTAATTTATTTATTGTGTTTTTGAGACAGGGTCTCCCTGTAGCTCCTGCTGTCCTGGAACTCAGTATGTAAATCAGGCTGGTTCTTTGTTTTTTTAGTTACTGCTAAATTCATTGCTCTGAATGAGACATCATACTGTGCCTTTTGATTTACATTATAGTGTAATCTTTTTCTTTCATTTATTTATTTTTTTCTTCACATAAATTTATTTTTATTTTTTTAACAAAGCTAGACCCATGTTCCCGCCCATTCCCCCACCCCGCAAGAGCTCATGCATTCTGCCAAACATGCTTTTCATCTCTCAGTCTTTCTCTATATTCTCCATGAGGAAGTTGTTTTGAGCAGAAGTTCACTGTTTCAGTCAGTTCTTTGATGCCGTCCTTTCTGTTGTTGTTGTTTCCAATATGCATTATGCCCAACTGCTTTGAACAAAAGCTCAGGGGGAACCTACACAAGAAACACTTACAACTAGGTAATTGGCACTAACATCCACAGATGAGGGATACCATTCGTTGTTTGTTTTTCTGGGACTGTGTTACTTCACTCAGCATGATAGCCTCTAGAATAGGGTAATCTTTTATAAATTCTTTTGTTAGATTTTTATTTTTATATTTTTTAATTAATTTTTTATCACATCTAGACCCGTGTGCCCCCCCATTTTCCCCACCCCACCAGAGCTCATGCATTCTGCCAAACATGCTTTTTATCTCTTTCTCAGTCTTTCTCAATACTCTCCATGTGGAAGCTGATTGTTTTGAGCAGAAGTTCACTGTTTCAGTCAGTTCTTTGATGCAGTACTTTCTTTTGATTTTGTTGTTGTTGTAGTTTCCAATATGCATCACTCCCAACTGCTTTGGACAAAAGCTCAAGGGACTGTGCACAAGAAATACAACTAGGTAATTGGCATCCACAGATTGAGGGATACCATTCATCATTTGTTTTTCTGGGGCGGTGTTACTTCACTCAGCATGATGTCCTCTAGCTCCAGCCATTTTCCTGTAAAGCTCCTGATATCTTCTTTCTTTACTGCTGCATAGAACTCATTTCTCTATCCACTCATCAGTTGAGGGGCATTTGGGTTGGTTCCAGCTCCTTGCTATTGTGAAGAGAGGTAAAATAAACATGACCGTGCACGTATCTCTGCGGTGGGGTGAGTCCACGTATCTCTGCGGTGGGGTGAGTCTTGAGGGTACATGCCTAGGAGTGGTATGGCTAGGTCGGGTGGTAAGTTCATTCCAAGTCTTTCAAGGGTTCTCCACACTGCTTTCCATAGTGGCTGTACGAGTTTGCATTCCCACCAGCAGTGGATGAGTGTTCCCCTCTCCCCACAACCTCTCCAGGACTTGGTATCATTTGTTGTCTTGATCCTAGCCAGGCTTATTGGAGTAAGATGATATCTTAAAGTGGTTTTGATTTACATTTCCTTAATGATTAGTGATGTTGCACACTTCTTAAGGTGTTTCTCAGACATCTCTTCACAATTCTTCAATTGTAAAGTCTCTGCTCAGCTCTTTGCTCCATCTATTGAGTGGGTCATTTGATTTCTTTCTTCTTTGTTTTTTGAGTAGTTTATATATTCTAGAAATCAATGCTTTGTCAGATGTATCTGTGGTGAAGATTTCCTCCCACTCTGTGGGATTTCTCTTCACTTCCTTGATTGTTTCTTTTGATGTACAGATGGGACCTCAAAAGTACATTGGGATTTCTCTTCACTTCCTTGATTGTTTCTTTTGATGTACAGATGGGACCTCAAAAGTACATCAAAAGAAACATTTTGTCAATTGTCGACCTTATTTCTTGCACGGCTGCTGTCTGATTTAGGAAGTCTTTTCCTACACCTATGTCTTGTAGTCTGCTGCCAACTTTTTCTTCTATTGCCTTCAGAGTTTGGGGTTTCGCATTGAGGTCTTTGATCCACCTGGAGTTAACTTTTGTACAGGGCGAGAGGTAAGGGTTTAATTTCATTCTTCTACAAGTGGTGATCCAGTTTTGCCAACACTACTTGCTAAAGATGCTGTCTTTTCTCCATTGTGGCTTCTTGGCCTCCTTGTCAAATATAAGATGGCTGAAATTGTATGTGGTCAGATTTGGATCTTCGGATTTGTTCCATTGGTCAACAGCTCTGTTTCCAGGCTGTTTTTATGACTATAGCCCTGTAGTATAGTTTGAAATCTGGTATAGAGATCCCTCCTGTGTAGCTCTTTTCACTCTGGGTTGTTTTGGCTTTTGTTTTTCCAAATGAATTTAAGGACTTTTGTTTCCAAGCCTGTGAAGAAACTCTTGGAGATTTTGATTGGAATTACGTTAAATGTATACAAGAGTTTTGGTAGAAATAGACATTTTTACAATGTTTATTTTCCCAATCCATGAGCATGGGAGGTTTTTCCATTTTCTGATGTCTTCTTCAATTTATTTCTTTAAAGGTTTAAATTTTTGCTGTGGACATCTTTGGTGTCTTTGGTTAGGTTTGCTCCTAGGTATTTTACTGTTTTTGAGGCTATTGTGAGTGGAAAGGGCTTGTTCTTGGTGTAAAGAAATTCCATTCATTTTTTTACGTTAATTTTGTATCCTGCCACTTTACTGAAGCTGTTAATTGTATCTAGAAATTTTCTGGTGGAGTTTTTAGCATCCCTTAAGTAAACAATCATATCAGCAAATAGGGATAGCTTGACTTCCTCTTTTCCAATTAGTACTCCTTTAATTTCCTTTTCTTGCCTTATTGCTCTAGCAAGTGTTTCAAGCACTATATTGAAGAGGACTGGTGACAGGGGGCAGCCTTGTCGAGTTCCTACCTTTAAAGGGAATGTTTCTGTCATTTCCCCATTTAGAATGATATTTCCTGTGGGTTTCCTGTATATGGCTTTGATTACATTGAGGAATGATCCCTCCAATCCAATTCCTTCTAGGACTTTAAGCATGAAGGGATGCTGGATTTTCTCAATTGCTGAAAAAGCATCAATTGAGATGATGGCGTGGTTTTTGTTTTGTTTTTGTCTTTCATTCCATTTGTGTGTTTGGTGATGTTCATTGATTTTCTTATGCTGGACCATCCCTGCATCTCTGGTATGAATCCGACTTGGTCATGATGGATGATCTTCTTGATGTGGGTCTGTATGCAATTTGCCAGTATCCTGTTTAGAATTTTGGCATCTGTGTTCATTAGGGAGATGGTTCTATAATTTTCCTTTTTAGCTCTATCTTTGCCTGGTTTTGGTAAGAGTGATGCTATCTATGGAAGCAGCATCACTCTTACCAAAACCAGGCAAAGATAGAGCTAAAAGGGAAAATTATAGACTAACCCATCTCCCTAATGAACACAGATGCCAAAATTCTAAACAGGCCTCCATAGAAGGAATTTGGGAGAATTCCCTCTGATTGTATTTGAAATGTTTTATAGAATTCTGCCGTGAAACCATCTGGGCCTGGGCTTTTTTAGTTGGGAGGTTTCTTATTACATCTTCAATTTCTTCATGTATTATGGGTCTGTTTAAGCTGTGGATATCTTCTTGGTTAAGCTTTTTTTTTTTTTAGTCTTTCAAAGAACCAACTTTTGAATTCATTGATTTTTTTGTATGGTTTTTCTTTGTTTCTATTACATTGATCTCTGCTCTGACTTTTGTTATTTCTGTCTGCTGCGTATAGGGTTCATCTGTTGTTGCCTCTCTAGTGCTTTTAGCTGTAGTGTTAGATCATTCACTTGTGCTCTTTCTGTTTTTCTAAAGTAGGCACCCAGGGCTATAAACTTCCCTCTTAGGACTGCTTTTAAGGTATCCCATAGGTTTTGTTGTGTTGTATTGTCATTGTCATTCAGTTCCAGGAATGCTTTTGTTTCTTTATCTCTTTCTTAACCCATTCATTCATTATTCAAGAATATGTTGTTTAGTCTTCATGTGTTCTTGTAGGCAGTAGTGCTTTCAACACTAGGTGTTGATGTTGAGCTTTAGTCTGATAGAATGCATGAAATTATTTCAATCTTTTTGTATTTGTGGAGGTTTCTTCTGTGTCCCAGTATGTGGTCGATTTTGGAGAATGTACGCTTTCTACTCAGCACCATGGAACATTCTCCAAAATCGACCACATAACTGGGACACAGAAGAAACCTCCACAAATACAAAAATATTTGGTAGATGTCTGTGAGTTCCATTTGGTGTATCATATCATCGAGTTCAGTTCTCTCTGTGTTTATTTTTTGTCCTGTTGACCTATCCAAAGGACTCAGTGGGGTATTGAAGTCCCCTACGAGTGTGCTGGGGTTAGTGTATGACTTGTGGTCCTGGAGAATTGTTTTTATAAAGTTTGGTGCACCAGAGTTTGGGGCATATATATATTCATAATTGTGAAATCTTCTTGGTGAATTGTTCCTTTGATAAAAATGTAATGGCCTTCTTTCTCTCTTCTGACTTTTTTACTTTGAAGTCTATTTTGTCTGATATTAAAATAGCAACACCTGCTTTTTTTTTTTGTTCCATTTGCTTGGAATATTTTTTCCCATCCTTTCACTTTAAGGTGGTGCCTGTCCTTGAAGGTTAGATGTGTTTCTTGTAGACAATATATTGATGGATTCTGTTTCCTAATTCAATCTCCCGGTCTATGTCTTTTGATTGGGGAGTTTAGTCCATTAATATTTAAGGTTATGACTGATAGGTTTGTGTGTTTCCTTTTGCCTTGCTATCCATTTGCGGTTTGAGTTTAGGTTTCTACTTCTGCAGTTATGCTTTTATTGATTTCTCTTTCTACGTGCCTGGGGATGGTTGCTCCTTTCTTCTGTTCTTTGAATTGCTTCAAGTATTCTCTGAAGGGTTGGTTTTCCGGACATGTATTCTTTCAACTTGTTTATGTGATGGTTTTTCTCTCTCCTTCAAGTATAATCTACATTTTTGCTGGGTTCCTGGGTTGGCATCTATTAACCTTTAACACTGAGGATGCTTTGCTCCAGGTTCTTCTTGCTTTCATAGTTTGCATTGTAATTGTGATAGGTTTTCCCTTATAGGTCACTTGTTTTTCTCTGGTGTCTTTAAGGATTTTGTCTTTGTTTTGTGTGTCTAGCATTTTAACTATGATGTGGCGTGGAGAATTTCTTTTCTGATCTTGTCTGGAGTTCTATGTGCATCTTGTATTTGTATTGGTTTGTCTTTTTTTAAGTTTGGGGAAGTTTTCATCTCTTGGAATTCTCCTTCCTCTACTCCGATGATGCAGAGGTTTGATCTTTTCATAGTGTTCTACAGTTCCTGGTTGTTCCACTTTTGTGTATATTTAAATTTTTATAGTGTTCCACAGTTCCTGGTTGTTCCACTTTTGTGGATATTTAAATTTTTCATAGTCTTTCCTTGATGTTTTTAAGTTGTTTTGTGTTATCTTGTAGTCTTTGTTCTGCTTCCTCCATTCAGTTTCTGAGGCTTTTTCCATTCCTTTCCTCTTGATTGGATGAGTGTTTGATTTCCTTTTTCATTTCCTCTTCTGATTTCTTTAGT
This sequence comes from Rhizomys pruinosus, assembly GCA_009823505.1. Taxonomy (NCBI): domain Eukaryota; kingdom Metazoa; phylum Chordata; class Mammalia; order Rodentia; family Spalacidae; genus Rhizomys; species Rhizomys pruinosus. Next base: position 13,159 of record VZQC01010094.1, read on the forward strand.
GTTTCTACTTCTTTTGCGAGTTTGTCAATCTTTTCCTGTAGCTCTTTGCTTCGCTGGTTCATTTCCTTATCTTTTTCAGCATGGGATCTTTTCAGTGCTTCCAGTTCCTTCCGGAGCTTGTCATTCTCTCTCTCTAGGTCCTTCTTGAGTTCTTCATTCTCTTTTCTTAATTCTTTGATTTGCTCCTTATGATCTTCCCAATTGTGTGGGATCCCACTGTTTGGTAGAGCTTGATGCGGAATTATCCTGCCCCTTTCCAGTGTTGTCTCTTCTTCGTGTTCCTGGCATATCAGCTTCTCCTTGCCTGTATTTCTATGTAAGTCCTAAATGCCTCTTCACTGTGTTGAAGGTTTGCTTTGCTTGCATCCTTCAGATGCCTTCATAATCCCAGTTGGCAGGGGCGGGGGCTGTGGCAAGCGGGATTATCCTGCCCCTTTCCGGTGTTGTCTCTTCTTTGTGTTCCTGGCATATGAACATCTCCTTGCCTGTATTCCATGTAAGTCCTAAATGCCTCTGTATTCATATGTAAGTCCTAAATGCCTCTTCACTTGCTTTGCTTGCCTCCTTCAGATGCCTTCATTATCCCAGTTGGGGTGGGCTGTGGGCAGGCTCTTTAGCCCGAGCCCTGGCACCTGTGCTTGCCTCAGCTGGTCTTGGGAGATCTCAGATCTCAAGACTCCCGCAACACCACCTTTTATTCCAGCTGGGAGGATAACTCCGCCCTCACAGCCACAAAAGCCAATTAAGCCAAAGACAACTGTATTAACGGATTAACTTTATTAAATCAATAAGCAATCAGCCTTGCTGAAACACCCAGCTGCTGCCTGCCTACCTGCGCTTGCCTCAGCTGGTCTCAGGAGATCTCCCAGACTAGTCTTGAACTCACAGAGATCTGCCTGCCTGTGCCTCGCAAGTGCTGAGTTTAAAGGCATGTGCCACCACCCCCAGCAATGATATGTATCTCAATCAGGAGCACCCAAGAAAAACTAGTAAGAGAAAAACATGTCTCTGAAGACCAAGTACAAGGAACTGTACTGTTGAGGTTCAGTCCTGGGCTAGCCATAAAAGCCTTTTCCGGGGATGGAGAGATAGCCTAGCGGTTAAGAGCAAGAGGACTGCTCTTGCAGAGGACCCGGGTGCGATTCCCAGCACCCACGTGGCGGCTAAGAACCGTCTGTAACTCCGATTCCAGGGAACTCCAATTCCAGGGGAATCTGAGACCTTCTTCTGACCTCAGTGGCAGTGCACGACATGGGTGCACAAACACAAGCAGACAATACATTCATACACATATAAAATTAAAGGTGTAAAATCTTAAAAAAAAATAAAGATGTAAGATCTTAAAAAAAAAAAGAGGCCTTTTCCATAAATCTGTTGGGTGTTCTCCAGGAGCCAAAGTGTCTGCACACGGAAGCCCTGAATTGTCAGTTCCCAACATGTGTCCCCGTTTCTATTTTTAGTACAAGGTGAATAACCTGGAACCAGGTGCCATGCTACTCACTCCAGGGCCACAAGTTGATGCAGTACAAGAAGAATATACAATGCCAACCAACATACTATCATTGGAAAAGCATGCTAATTCTCTAAGGATATGTAATCAGGCTGCAAATCACTCAGTTCAGTGATTTCTTTTCACAATTGCATGACATCCGAACTAAAATTGTTATGGTGCCCCCTATCTCTAGTCAATACTGTTTTATTTTTTGTTTTTTAAAGACTTTCTTTTAAAAATTTTTTTAATTTATAATTTTTTTTGAGATCTGAGTTGGTTTTACTTCTGTTGTCTTTTTTTTTACATCATTTTCCAATTCAGTTCAGGCATATATCCCCTTCCCTTCCCCCCACCTCACCCCTACCCCTCCAAGATCATGCATTCTGCCGTAACTTTTCTCCATCTTTCTGTTTTTTTTTGTTTTGTTTTGTTTTCATTTTTTTTAACAATAAGTGATAATTTCTGAGTACAAGCATCCTTCATGTAAAACCAATTTGCGAGCAGTCGTGCCCACACCCACACAGCTCATGGGTCCCACCATCCAGCAGGGGGGCCTTGTATGTGCAATCAAGTTGATCATATGAGTGTCCAGTCTATATTGTTGTAGTTTCACCATTCACCCCAATCGCAGCCCTTACATTCTACCACGCCCCCTCTTCCGCAAGTTGTTCCCTAGGCTTATAGAAGGGGCACAGGTGGATGAGAAGCAAAACAGTCTACTTTCTCTGGAGCTGTTGTCTTGGTCTCTAGTCAATTCTGGCTGTTTTCTTTCATGGGCTGCCAGCTTGTCCAGGCATAACCTTTCAATCCTACTAATGAAGCACATGCAATTAGATATATAGGTATTTAAACAGTATAATATATAGCCTTTCGATCCTACTAATGAAGCCCACACAATTAGATATATAGGTATTTAAACAGTACTAATTGTTATGGTAGGTTACTTTGGTATAGACACAGATGTTTGGATGGTATGTTAATCCATGAATTACATTTTCTTCTGTTAAGTATGACAGGGTCTTCGTGTGGTTTATAACATCTCCTAACCATTAGAGGATGTAAGCTTGTGGCATCAGCCGTGGGTTATTCCTCCAAGGAGAGAGCTAATAGCCAATTAGATTTGGGATATACAGACATATGGCTGCCACTGCTGCACAGTATTTCCAGGCAGATGAGGTGTAGCTGGTGCTGACGGAGGAGTCTTGCTTGACTCAAGGAGACCTATATTTGCTTTATTGGTTTAGTGGCCTTTGGTAACACTCTCTGGCATTCCAGAGACCATCTGTATACTTGCAAGTGCGGTCTCCATACATCTTTCCCATGTTTATATCAGGTCTTCAACAGCAGGGCCTTATCGCCTCTCTTCCTGCAGATATCCCAGTTTGGAGGCAAGGAGCCTTTACCTTTTGTGGGGGCTTGGATCCCCTGGCCAACATCTCCTTGGTAGAATAATCCATTGTTGATGTCAGAGCTCCTGTATTAATATATTTTGCTTAAGTGCATAGCTTAAGGAGACTTTAGCATTATATTTGGTTCTGAATAGAGAATAATCCTTTTCACAGTTTCTATGTCCATTAGTCAATTAAAGAAGGCAGTTTTACTGATTTTACAAGAGAATACCTCTATAACAGCTGGCTCCAATCTACAGCTGGAGAACGACCTCATCATCATCATATTTCTCCTTATTCTATGGGGGGGAGTTAAGAAAGTCTCTTGTATTAAAACCTTTGCGGCACCTAGAAGGTAAGCTTCGTTAGGAATCATTAAAAATAGTTGTTACTAGTAGGATCCACAGAGGGGCCTGATGTCTGCAGCAATCTGAGGCATTTCTTCCCTTCAATGCCCAGAGGAGTCAATCCTTCTGCTGGCACTTTCTGGTACATCCTACTCACTGCAAAGCTGCATTTTCTTTCTCAGCCATTAAGTTGGTGATACTCTGGCCTGTTGGAACATACAAATCCTTTCCCATAGTTAGTTTTAAGATTTGGGTTGCAAGGTTTTTTGACAAAAAGTTTTCATATCTATCTATATCCCCCTTTTTTATTTAAGGTTTTTATTTTTGACCCATGAGTCTCAAAAAAGCAGTTGTTTTATACATACCTATAGGGTGGAATCAAGGCACAGATTTCATCAAGTTCACCCATGCTGTTTTGGGTTACTGTATGTGATTAACTTGGGAAACAAAGTTTATTTTTGAGTTAAATCATCCTATAGGTGAAAGAGATTGCTACCAGGTGATACTATATGACAGCAAAATTATAGAGAACATTTGTTTATACCAATCCCAAAGTAATTGTTATACAGATCTTAGTTAAAGCTAATGTGGACAAGAGCAATTTATATCACCAATTAACTCAGATGCATTACCGTTTTTATCAGCCTTCAAACCAATGTTGTCCAATATGCACATATTTACTTTTACTAAGTCCTAAAACACCATGTATCCTGTAGACAGAGTCTGGGCAAAACTGGATACTTGTTGAACTCACGTCAATTAAACATGCACCAATCGAATATACACCCGTGTCCCTCTCCCACCCCTCCCACCCCTCCCGAGTCACCATTTCAGTCAGCCTTCTGATGCAATCTTTCTGTTGTTGTTCTTTTAATATGCATCCCTCTCCACAAGAAATATTTATAACTGGGTTATTGGTACTAGCGTCCACATATGAGAGATACCATTTGTCGTTTGTTTTTCTGGGACTGTGTTACTTCACTTAACATGATGTCTTCAAGCTCCATCCATTTACCTGCAAAGTTCATGATGTTGTCTTTCTTTACTGCTGCATAGAATTCCATTGTGTACATGTACCACATTTTCTCTATCCACTCGTCAGTTGAGGGGCATTTGGGTTGATTCCAGTTTTTTGCTATTGTGAACAGAGTGGCAATAAATATAGCTGTGCATGTATCTCTGCAGTAAGATGAGTCTTGTGGGTATATACCCAGGAGTGGTATGACTGGGTCAAATGGCAGGATCATTTTGAGTCTTCTAAGGGTTCTCCACACTGTTTTCCATAGTGGCTGCACAAGTTTACATTCCCACCAGCAATGGATGAGTGTTCCCCTTTCCCCACACCCTCTCCAGCACTTGGCATCATTTGTTTTCTTGATCCTAGCCAGTCTTACTGGAGTAAGGTGGTATCTTAAGGTGGTTTTAATTTGCATTTCCTTAATTATTAGTGATGTTGAACACTTCTTAAGGTGTTTCTCAGCCATCTCTAATTCCTCCTCTGTGAAGTCTCTGTTCAGATCTTTGCTCCATCTTCTGAGTGATTCATTTGTTTTCTTTCTTCTTTGTTTTTTGAGTAGCTTGTATACTCTGGAGATTAATGCTTTGTCGGATGTATCTGCTGTGAAGGTTTCCTCCCATTCTGTGGGTTTTCTCTTCACTTCCTTTATTGTTTCCTTTGATGTACAGAAGCTTTTGAGTTTAATGAGGTCCCATTTGTCAATTGACGACCTTATTTCTTGTGCAGCTGCTGTCTGATTTAAGAAGTCTTTTCCTACACCTACGTCTTGTAGTCTGCTGCCAAGTTTCTCTTCTATCACCTCCAGAGTTTTGGATTTCACGTTGAGGTCTTTGATCCATTTGGAATTGACTTTTGTACAGGGTGAGAGGTAGGGGTTTAATTTCATTCTTCTACAGGTGGTGATCCAGTTTTGCCAACACCACTTGTTGAAGATGCTGTCTTTCCTCCAATGTGTCTTCTTGGCCTCCTTATCAAATATGAGATGGCTGAAATTGTATGTGCTCAGGTTTGGATCTTCAATTTTGTTCCATTGGTCAACTGGTCTGTTTTTGTGCCAGTACCAAGCTGTTTTTATGACTATAGCCCTGTAGTATAGTTTGATGTCTGGTAGAGCGATCCCCCCTGTATTGCTCTTTTCGCCCAGAGTTGCTTTGGCTATTCGGGGTCTTTTGTTTTTCCAAATGAAATTGAGGATTCTTTTTTCCAAACCTGTGAAGAAGCTCTTGGGGATTTTGATTGGGATTGCATTAAATCTGTGTACAAGTTTAGGTAGAATGAACATTTTTACTATATTCATTTTCCCAATAAACGAGCATGGGAGGTTTGTCCATCTCCTGATGTCTTCTTCAATTTACTTCTTCAGATATTTAAAATTTTTGTTGTAGAGGTCCTTGGTAACTTTGCTTAGGTTTGTTCCTAGGTATTTTTATTGTTTTTGAGGCTATTGTGAGTGAGAAGGCATCCTTGTATTCCTTCTTCGGCTGCCTACTGTTGGTAAAGAGAAAGGCTACTGATTATTCTAGGATTATTTTGTATCCTGCCACCTTACTGAAGCTCCTAATCGTTTCTAGGATTTTCCTGGTGGAGTTCTTAGCATCCCTTAAGTAGACATATTATTGGTCTGTTTAAGCTGTCAATCTCTTCTTGGTTGAGCTTTGGTGATTCCCAAGATTTCAGATATTCATCCATTTCTTCTCGGTTTTCAAACTTAGTAGAGTATAGGTTTTTAAAGTAATTCCGTATGATTGTCTGGATCTTTTCATTATCTGTTGTGATATTTCCCCTTTCATCACAGATTCTATTGATTTGGAGTTGTTCCTAATTTCTTTTGGTTAACTGGGCTAGAGGTTTGTCTATCGTGTTTATTCTCTCAAAGAATCGGCTTTTGGATTCATTGATTTCTTTGTATGGTTTTTCTTTGTTTGTATTTCATTGATCTGTGCTCTGACTTTTGTTATTTCTGTCTGCTGCATATAGGGTTCATTTGTTGTTGTCTCTCGAGTAGTTTTAGCTGGAGTGTTAAATCATTCGCTTGTGCTCTTTCTGTTTTTTTAATGTAGGCACTTAGAGCTATAAACTTTCCTCTTAGGACTGCTTTTAAAGTGTCCCATAGGTTTTGCAGCATTGTATAATCATTGTCATTCAGTTCCAGGAATGTTTTTATTTCTTTATTTCTTCCATGACCCATTCAGTATTCAGGAGAGTGTTGTTCAGTCTCCATGTGTTCTTGCAGGTTGAAGGGTTTATCCTGGTGTTGATATTGAGTTTTATTGCATGTGGTCTGAAAGAGTGCATGAGATTTTTCAATCTTTTTGTATTTTTTGAGTTTTTCCCTGTGTCCCAGTATATGATCTATTTTGGAGAATGTTCCAAGGGGTGCTGAGTAGTAAGTGTATTCTCTGGTGTTTGGGTGGAATATTTGATAGATGTCTGTGAGGTCCATTTGGTGTAGTGTATCATTCAGTTCAGATGTCTCTCTGCTTATCCTTTGACCTGCTGATCTGTCTAAATGACTTAGTGGGTTATTGATGTCAGCTACTATTAGGGGGCTAGGGTTAATCTGAGCCTTGAGACCCTAACCCTAACACTAACACTAACCCTAACCCTAAACCTAATCATAAACCCTAACCCTAACTCTAAAACATAACCCTGACCCTGACCCTGACCCTGACCCTGAACCTAACCCTAACCCTAACACTGACCCTGACCCTGACCCTTACCCTGAGATTGACCCCGACCCTGACCCTAACCCCTAGCCCTAACCCTAACCCTAACCCAAACCGAAACCCAAACCCTAACTCTAACCCTAACCCTAACTCTAACCCTAACCCTAACCCTAACCCTAACCTAACCCTAGCCCTAGCCCTAACACTAACCCTAACCCTAACCCTAGCCCTAGCCCTAGCCCTAACACTAACCCTAACCCATACCTAAGCCACAACCCTAAACCCTAACCCCAACCCTAACCCCAACCCCAACCCCAACCCTAACCCAACCCTATCCCTAACCCCAACCCTAACCCCAAACCCAACCCTAACCCCATCCCCAACCCCAACCCTATCCTTAACCCTAACCCTTTGCACCCTATATCCCTGACCCTAACCCTATATCCCTGACCCTAACCCTATATCCCTAACCCTAACCCTATATCCCTGACCCTAACCCTATAACCCTGACCCTGACCCAGACCATAACCTTATAACCATGACCCGGACCCTAACCCAATAACCCTGACTCTGACCAGGACCCTAACCCTATAACCCTGACCCGGACCCTAACCCTATAACCCTGACCCTGACCCTGAACCTAACACTATAACCCTGACCCGGACCCTAAGCCTATAACCCTGTCCCTGACCCTAACCCTATACCTCTGACCATGACCCTGACCCTGAACCTGACCCGAAACCCTGACCCTGACCCTGACCCTCACACTAACCCTTTCCCTAACCCTAAACCCTGACCGTGACCCTGACCCTAATCCGAAACCCTGACCCTGACCCTGACCCTAACCCTAAACCCTAACCTTAACCCTTACCATGACCCTTACCCTGACCTTGACCCTTGACCCTGACCCTTGACCCTGACCCTGACACTAACCCTAACCCTTATCCCCTAAGACTTTTGGACTTGGGCCCTTGTTTTGTTCACCTCGCATTGGCTGCAGGCAAAGTGAAACTGACACCTGAAAAGAGTCGAGAAGGGCCAGGATACAGAGGATTCCCCAGGGTACTAAAGTAGCAGGATCAAAAATCTTCTTTACCTCAGACCACCCCTGAGAAACAAAGCTAGTATCAAAGGCTATGCAGGTAGAGTTAGGGGTGTAGTTAATAAACTGTTGTGACCAGGGGCCTTTAATAATTTCACCAAGTTCACCATGTAGACGCATAGTATTGATGATTTCTTAGGGAGTCAGGTGGAATGAGGAAAACCTCGGGTCACAACTCATCTCTCCCTCTCATTATGTGGCCTTCAAATCTTTGAAAGACGTTCACAAGAGTCAACCGCAGTTGGTGTTTCCAAGATGGAATGATCTCTGATGTTGGGGGAGGGTCCTTAGCACCATGAATTTAATTAAATTTACCTACTCATCAATAAATCTGACAAGTGAGTTAAGGATGCATAAGCCATGAGTCAAAGCAACCAGAGGGATAAGTCCACTGGCAGATCCTGGAAGTCCTCATCTCTCAGCTGAGAAAGAAATTGGTTCTCATGGGGGGTCTTGACCATAAACTGCCTAGCCAATTTTTAGCTCCTACTTTTATCACATTAATCTCTGAGGAGGTTAACCCAATTGCCAAGAGGGAATTGGGGTGCCAACAGCTCTGACTTCTTTCATGCTGAAAAAGGGTGTAGGAGGTGGCGACTGGGGTACCCCTGCTCAGACCCCCAAAAGTATAGTTACAGAGAGTACAAAATCCTTGACTAGTGCCTGTGAAGGGGAGAGTAACTAGGTACATTTTCTAGGCAGGGAACCAAGAGAGAAACAGGGTGAATTAAACGTCCAACTTAAAAGTCCATTAGAAGTTCTCAACGAAGCATCCATTATTAAGCTTCTCCTTTCGTTCATTTGGCCATGGCGTCTGGACTCAACATCTGATTTGCGGGAAATTCCAATAGTCACAGTGTGAGTTTTCCCTTAGATATTTGCTTCAATAGAAAGAGGAAACTATTTATTTGGTAACAACAGATCTCATATGACTTTAATGACTTAAAATCTAGTGTTTGGAGGCACAATCTCTCAGACTTTAAAGGAAATATAATGATTAATTATCTTTTGGTTATACTTTCCTTTGGGTGCTTAAATCCATAGTTAGCACAAATTAACCAACATTTGTCTTCTGAAGGTCAGTTGAGTATCTGGTCCTCAGGGGCCACTGGGGGGAGGCTCTGGCTCCTCTCAGCTTTTACCAGTTCCATCCACTGGAGGACAAAGTCAGGTCATACAGGACCAGGCTTCCCTTTTGAAGCATGAAGAGACATTCCTCTTTATAGACCGGACACCGGCTAGAGTCCCGTTAGTAGATCTCCAAGACTTCCCTGCCCAGGAGCACTGGTGACTCACAATTGCAGGACATTTCAGGAGATGCCCCCAGACATAATCCGCTGGGACCTAGTTGACCTCGGAGGGCAAGAAAAAAAGTTGTTCCTTAAGTCCCTTGGCCGAATTGGTATGGACATTATATACGGTCGTTATCCATCCAGAAAGGCTAAGTTACACCAGTCTAATATTTTAGATAACACTTGGACAAAAATTCAAGAAGCCTCGTATAATATAGACTGGAGGATGGACTTAACACCATAAATTAAGCAGGCATAACCCACAAGATCGAATTAAACAATTTCAGGTTTATCTTAAATGTAAACTGTTCACTACAATTACTACAAATGGGAACAATCTTTTTCTTTTTCAGACCACTTATCCTGATTTATAGTTTTCCCAGAAACAATGAAGTTGTAACACATACTGGAAGATAGGTAATAAACTGATAAGGATTACCAAGCTCTTCTAAACTGTCTCCTCCTGGACTTCATGCAGGTGATTCAGGGAGATAGAACCTAGCTTTTTGAGCCAGATTATCTGGTTACGTCAAAGAAATTACATTTTCAGTAGCCATAGGTGACACACTATTTGTCTGTGTCCATTTAATCCAAACTTGTAACAGGGAGTCAAGTTCAAGCCAAGAGTGGACTGAAAATTAACTCTTTATATTCCCAATCCTATTCAGGATACTAGTAAACTAGCTTGAGTGTTTATACCAATTTAATTTAATACAGGTGTCTTATCATTTTACTTTACCTTGAAGCGCTATGTGATATGCATATAAAGATTGGACAAAAACTGAGCACTCTTAAACATACCTTGACTAGATATACATTTCTATTCTTAAACTAGTTGACTGAACCTTAGTAAATTAAGCTTATTTATATAGTGTCCTTTTTACCTGTCATAATAAACCTCTTCAGACTTTTATAACTTGCATAGACTTTCTCATCATCTTCACATAAATCCTTACTAAAAATACCTTTTCAACATTTTCCACCTTTTTATATCCTTTTTAATACCATGAGACATAGCATTCATAAACAGAGTAACCCTTAATTGGGCATATTTACTAAGTAATATTTATTTCCCATGTAACAAGGAGATGGGACAGTTATCTCAAATACCCTAGTATAAACTGTAGGATGTTCATGCCAGCTTGGGAGGAGGTTTTGCATGACCAATTTTCTTTGAGTGCTTAGAGGTATTTTACCTAGGCCTGGCAAATGTCCCCACATGTGTATTGTGTGGAAATAAATTGCACCCTAGGAGAGAAGTGATCATTCCTTAAAATGAACTTATATTTTAAGGACCAAGGGCCATAATGTAATTTAACGGTTTTAGCGACCACATGACAGTTTACTTGTGAACCAACTTGATAGCAAGTAAATCGTGTTAGCATTAGATACTTCATTTAAACAGACCCATAAAACAAATATCATGTTGACCTAATTTCAAACCCAAAACTTCAATACCTTGATGAAAACGCTAAATCAGAGAAGAAACTTAAATCAGAGTAAATTATGACTCTTAAGTTTATAACAGTCAGCATAACATTTTAAAGTTCACAGTTTATACAGTACTGAGGTCATCTAGATGCGAGGTAAATTTTCTTATTTTTAATTTAGGATTAATTGGATTCTTGTGTCAGTTATTGTTTCTGACTCAGAAATTCTACAGTAATGATCGTTACATTTTTAAAACCATCTGGGTAGATTTTTGTAAACACATATTTTAACCANAACCCTAACCCCGAACCCGAACCCTAACCCGAACCCAACCCGAAACCCGAACCCTAACCCGGCACCCGAACGCCGAACCCGAACCCGAACCGTAACCCGATACCCGACCTCGAAACCCGAAAACTCGCGAACCTCGAACCCGAACCCGACCCGAACCGAACCTCTGAACCCGAAACCCTAACCCGAAACCCGGGGAAATCCCGAACCCGAACCCGATAACCCGCAACCGACCGAACCCGACCAGCGCGCCCCGTAACCCGAACTCCTGACCCGAACCCCGAATCCCAGAAACCCGAACCCGAACCCGACCCGAACCCCGAACCCGAGAAAGCCGAACCCTATACCCGAACCCCAATCCCGACCCGAACCCGAACCCGAACCCGAACCCGAACCCGAACCCGAACCCGAACCTGAACCCGAACCCAAACCCAAACCCTAACCTTAACCCTAACCATAACCTTAACACTAACCCTGAACCCTAAATCTAACCAAAACCATAACCCAAAAGGCAACCCTAATAATAACCTTAATACCAAAGCTAACACTAAATGTAACCCTAATAGTAATCCTAATCTTAACCCTAACCCGAACCCAACCCAAGCCGAACCCGAACCCGAACCCTGAAACCCGTAACCCGAACCCAAACCCGAACCCGAACCTGAACCCGAACCCAAACCCTTGGAACCGAACCGAACCCGAAACCGAACACGACCCGAACCCGACCCAGAACCCGAACCCTGAACCCGAGACCCGAACCCGAAACCCGAACCCGAACCCGACCCGAACCCGAACCCGATACCCGAAACCCGGGAACCCGATCCCGAACCCGAACCCGAACCGAACCCGAACCCGAACCCAAACCCAAACCCGTAACCCGTAACCAGACCCGAACCGAACCCGAATACCCCGAACCCGAACCCGAACCCGAAAACCCGAACCCCGAACCAAACCCGAACCCGAACCCGAACCCGAACCCGAACCTGAACCCGAACCCAAACCCGCACCCGAACCACCGAACTCCGAACCCGACCCGGAAACCCGACCCGAACCGGAACCCGAACCCGACCCCGAACCGAAACCCGAAACCGAACCCGAACCAGACCCACGAACCCTAACCCGACCCCGAACCCGAACCCGACCCCGAACCCGAACCCGAACCCGAACCCGACCCCTAACCATAACCCTAAAAAAACCCTAACATAACCCTAACACTAACATAATCTTAACCTAACCCTAAATCCTAACACTAACCATAACCCAAACCCTAAACCCTAAACCCTAACCCTAACCCAGTCCCCAACCCGAACCCGAACCCGAACCCGAACCGAACCCGAACCCGAACCCCGCAACCCGACCCCGAACACGAAACCCGAACCCGAATCCCGAACTCCTGACCCGAACCCTAACCCGAACTCCAACCCCAACCCAATCCCGAACCCGAATCCCCGAAACCCCGAACCCGAACCCTAAACCGAAAAACCCGAACCCGAACCCTAACTCTAACCCGAACTCCGAACCCGAACCCGAACCGAACCCGAACCCGAACGCGAACCCGAACCCTAACCCTGAACCCGCACCCGAACCCCTAACCCGAACCCCGATTACCCGAACCTAACCCGAACCCGATCCCCGAACCCTTGAACCGTAACACGAACCTCGAACCCGAACGAACCCGAAATACCCGAACCCGAACCCGAACTCTAACTCTAACCCTAATCCTAACCCGAACCCAAACCCAAACCCGAACCCGGATACCCGAACCCGACCCCGAACCCGAACCCTAACCTTAACCCTAAACTTAACCCTAATCCTAACTCTATCCCTAACCCGAACCCGAACCGTAACCCTAACACTAACACTAAAACTAATGCTTATGCTAACCCTAACACAAACATTAACCCCAACCCTAACCCTAAACCGAACCCGAACCCCAACCCGGACCCGCGAACCGAACCCGGGAACCCGAACCCCGGAACCCGAACCCGAAACCCGAACCCGAACCCGCAACCCGCACCCGAACCCGAAACCCGAACCCGAACTCCGGAACCTCGGACACTCCGATCCCCGAACCCGAACCCGAACCCGAACCCGAACCGAACCCGAACCGAACCCGAACCCGAACCCGACGGAACCCGAACCCTAAGCCGAACCCGAACCCGAACCGAACCCGAACCCGAACCGAACCCGAAAAGCCCGGACAACCTAACCCGAACCCGTAACCCGAATACCCTTGAACCACGAACCCGAACCCCTAACCCTAACCCGAACCCGTACCCTAACCCGAACCCGGAACCTATAACCCAGACCCGAACCCTAACCTCGAAACCGATACGCCGAACCAGTAACCCGAAGCCTGACCCGAACCCGAACCCTAACCGTAACCGAACCCGAACCCGGAACCCGAACCCGAGAACATGTAACCTCCGAAAACTCCCGACGCCCGAACCCGAACCGGCCCAGTAACCCGATAACCCGACACCCAAACCCTTATAACCGCGGGAACCCGAACACGAACCTCGAACCCGTAACCCGAACCCATGAACCGAACCCGACAACCGAAACCCGGAGAACTCCGAACGGAACTCCGAACGTGCCCGAACCGCGGAACGCTACGTACGACTCCGGGATGAAAACCCGAACCCGAACCTGCGACGCCTGAACCCGAACGGATGCCTGCTGCCGAACCCTCTAACGCCGAACCCGATACCCGAACCCCGAACCCGTAACCCGATACCCCGAATTACTTCACGCGCCCGATACCCGTGAAGACCCGAACTCCGTAATCACCAGCAATCTACCCGGGCCAGCCCGAGACTGCCGGCGAACCCCGAACGAAGGACCCGAACCTCCGAACCCGCGAACCGCGAACCGCGGAGAACCCGAGACCCGAGACCCGGTAACGTCCGAACCCGAGAAAGGCTCCTGGCACGCGAATCCCGAGAACGCCTCTTGACCACCCGATGATGTATACCCTGAACACTAGACTTACCCGTGCAACCCGGAACACTAGACCCAGACCCCGAACACCGAAACCCGAACCGCAACACCGGAACCCGAACCCTAACCGTAACCCGAACCCAAACCAGAACCCGACACCACGACCCGAACCCCGAACCCCGAACCCCGAACCCCGAACCCCGAACCCCGAACCCCGAACCCCGAACCCCGAACCCCGAACCCCGAACCCCGAACCCCGAACCCCGAACCCCGAACCCCGAACCCCGAACCCCGAACCCCGAACCCCGAACCCCGAACCCCGAACCCCGAACCCCGAACCCCGAACCCCGAACCCCGAACCCCGAACCCCGAACCCCGAACCCCGAACCCCGAACCCCGAACCCCGAACCCCGAACCCCGAACCCCGAACCCCGAACCCCGAACCCCGAACCCCGAACCCCGAACCCCGAACCCCGAACCCCGAACCCCGAACCCCGAACCCCGAACCCCGAACCCCGAACCCCGAACCCCGAACCCCGAACCCCGAACCCCGAACCCCGAACCCCGAACCCCGAACCCCGAACCCCGAACCCCGAACCCCGAACCCCGAACCCCGAACCCCGAACCCCGAACCCCGAACCCCGAACCCCGAACCCCGAACCCCGAACCCCGAACCCCGAACCCCGAACCCCGAACCCCGAACCCCGAACCCCGAACCCCGAACCCCGAAAACCCGGGAACACCGCAACAAAGCCCTAAGCTTCATAACCTGCCGAACCGACGCGGTGAACCCGGAAATCCCGAACACCGGATAAACTTTGCTGCTCGGTGCGCCGGAACACCTTTAGACTCCCGAAACCCGAACCCGACAACGAATCCCGAACCCGAACACAGAACCGAACATAAACGCCGATACACGAACCCGAGAACCCGATACTCGAACCGGCCGAGACTCGTAACCACGAAGCCTCAGAACCCCGACCCGAAACCCGAACCCGAACTCCGTAACCCTGAACCCGAACCCGAACCAGTAACCCGAACCCGAACCCGAACCCGCACCCGAACCCCAACCCGAACCCGAACCCTGACCCTACCCCTGACCCTATCCCTAATCCTATCCCTATCCCTATCCCGAACCCGAACCCGAACCGAACCCGAACCCGAACCCGTACCCTAACCCGAACCCGGAACCCGAACCCGAACCTAACCCTAACCCGAACCCTGACCCGAACCCTAACCCTCGAACCAGAACCCGAACCCGAACCCGAACCAAACTCCGAAACACGAACCCGAACCCGAACCGAACCCGAACCCCGAACCCGAACCCTAACCCGAACCCGACCCGACACCCAACCGAACCTCTAACCCGAACCCGAACCCGAACCCGAACCCGAACCCTATAACCCGTAACCCTCCCCGCAACCCTAACCCTAACCCTAAACCAAACCCGAACCCTAACCCGAACCCCTAACCCTACCCCTAACCCGAACCCTAACCCGTAACCCTAAACCTAACCCTACAACCCTTACCCTACCCTACGCCCCTAACCCCTAACCAACCCTAAAACCCTAACCCTAAACCCTAACCCTAAAACCCTAAACCCTAAACCCTAACCTAAACTTCCTAAACCCTAACCCTACCTAAACCCTAAGCCCTAACCTAACCCTAACCCTAACCCTAAACCCTAACCCTCCCAACCCTAACCCTAACCCTACCTAACCTAAACCCTACTAAACCCTAACCCTAACCCTAACCCTAACCTCTAACTCTAACCTAACCTAAACCCAACCCTAAACCCTATAACCCTAACCCTAACCCTAACCCTAACCCTCCTAACCCTAACCCTAACCCTAACCCTAAACCTCCCTAACCCTCTACAACCCTAAACCCTAACTAACCTAAAACCCTAACCTAACCTAACCCTAACCTAACCCTAACCCACAACCCCTAACCCTAACCTCACCCTCACCCTAACCCTAACCTAAACCCTAACCCTAAATATCCCTACTCCTTAACCCTAACCCTAAATCCCCAACCCTCACCCTAACCCTAACCCTCACCCAAACCCTAACCTTAAACCTATAATCCCTAACCCTACCCCTAAAACCTAATCCTTTACCCTCACCCTAACCCCTAACCCTAACCCCTAATTAAACCCTAACCCTAACCCTAACCCTAACCCTAACCCTAACCCTAACCCTAACCCTCATTACGGACAGCAGGAGAGAGCAGCTTCTCCTTGGTACTATCACCTGAGAGTCTCCTTCCGTTTTCTTCTTTGTAGGAGGCCTTTTGTGATTTCTCCCTGCCCAGGGCAGATGCCTTCTCCTTGTGGGAAGATTTTTGTTCCTTGCTTTGGTTCAAGCTCCTTTCCCCTGATGTGTTCCCAGGTGTTGATCCTGAATGAACCCCAGTCTGTCCTGAAAGGCTTTACTGTAGCCTTTTCCAAGCTTCTGGTATTCTTCTACTGGTGACCTGTAGTGGTCTGTGTACATCTGATGACGACTGGAAGATTTTGGGAACTGAACATGCCATAGTCAGGAGACTTGGAATCTGAATAATATGGAGGTGACACTCTGTATCACCTCTTCATCTCTCCTTTCTTGACTGTAAGATTCTTTATAGATTTGGATAGTGTTCTGTATGTTTTATGTCTGTGGTCAGGGCTGTAGGACTGGCTGCTAAGAGTTTTTCTAGCTTTCTTAGTGGTACCCATGCATCTCTTCCCCACCTCCCAAAGAGAATCTGAGGGCACTTACAGGAGTTACTCTTCTCAAAGTCCTAGTAATCATCAGTGTTTTGTTCCACAGGAACCAGTTTATTCCACTGGGCCACTTGGTTTATGGCAAAGTTTTCCATGTGCTCTTGTTTTCAAAAAAGCTGTTTACTGTTTTCTCTACCCCAGTCTCCCCAAGAATGTCTAATGTAGCAAGCTGCTTCATAAAGAACATCTTGCAACTTGATGGCTTGTGGCATACTTCCAGAGTTGATGATCAATGAAAAGACAAAAGAACTGTGTGATCACTGCAAGCAAGTATACCAGAAGGCAAACCTCTGGGGCAAAACATGTGCTCTTAAGTTCCTGAAAACATTCTGGTTGGGCTGAAGCTATTCCAAGAAGCAGATGTTTCTGAAGAACATATAAGTTTACTTTAGAGGTCCCTTTGTCTGATGACATCTATATACACTGTATTTCTTAACTTGTTATTGTATGTCTTACATGTTCTGGGCACAGTATTTCCTGTAAATTCAACTCATCCATTACTTTATTGCTGAATCATCTGTAACTTCTGGTCCTTTCAATTCTCCATCAACTCAACTATTACATCTGGCACCTGACGTGGGCCTCAAAAGGTACAGCATGTACCAGGAACACAGACCAAAAAGGTAAGTACACTCTGAGTAAGCGAAACTTTCGGGATGGTAGAATCATGGGATTCTCTCTCCTTAGTTCTCTGACTTCTTCTTTATTATCTTTAATTTCTCTGCAGAGGTCTGCAATTATTCCTCTAAGATCTGTTTCTTGGGTCACCTCCAGGGTGATCCCACTGTAGCTATCTCCTGCAGGGTTGGTAGAGCTTGGTGTAGAATTATCCTGCATCTTTCCCATGTTATCCCTTTGCTGTGTCCCTAGCATGAGGGTTTTCCTTTTTTTTTTTTTTTTTGCCTGTATTCCGATGCCAATCACAATGTCTTTTACTATGTTGAAGGCTTGTTTTGCTTGCCTCCTTCTGACGCTTTTTTCTTTTTTTCTCCTCCTTGTTTATGGAGTGTTGACTTACCTAGCTTTCAGGCTTTCAATTTTGGTTATATATTGGATATTGGCGGTCTAAGTCACTCTTCCCTTCCTGTTCTGAAGGTTCTCCAAAAAAATCCAGTTGGGGGGGCGGGGAAGGGCGACCCCACCCAGACAGCCACACCCTTCAAGAGTTTAAGGTTTAGATCCAAGCAGGCAGACCCACAACACCCCTGCCACAAACCAGCAAATCAATTATCCAGCAACCCAAGGGTCAATCTATTCTAAGATCTACCTATCTGGAGAGGTGCCAGGATCTTACCTGTGCTTTAGGTAATCTTAGCAAGCAAGGACCAAAGTACCCTGCACACAAACTCACTATGGCGGCAGAGCCACTCGCTGCTGCAGTGCAGTCCCTGCAGCTCAGCTGCTCTGGGCCGGGCCGCTGCTGTGTGCCAGGTGGTCCTAGCTTCTCCTTCCCACAATCCCGTATCAGACGTGGTGCAGCCCCTGCAGCTCGGCTGGTCTGGGCCAGGCTGCTGCTGTGTGCCAGGCGGTCCTAGCTTCTCCTTCCCACAACCCCCACCAGACGTGGTGCAGTCCCTGCAGCTCAGCTGGTCTGGGCCAGGCCACTGCTGGGTGCCCAACATTTCTTTTTTTATAAAATATTTTATTGATGATTTGTGCATTTCATACGTTTTTCAGTCCAATTTAGAGAAACATTCCCCTTTCCATGCCCCCCACCCCAGTTCATGCATTCTGCCATACATGTCTTGCATCTTTTTATCCGTCTTTTTAAAGCTTTTCTCTTCAGAGATTTATTGTTTGTGGCAGAAGTTAACAGTTTCAGTCAGTTCTTTGGCCGAGTCCTTTTGTCATTGTTGTTCTTTCCCAATTATATTGCTCCAAAATATATACCAAAATTATGACCTCTGAAAATAAACTGTATGTTAACTCCAAAATATATTTAAGAGTCCACATTTTTCCCTTTAATTTTATATTACTCTAAAATATGAATACATACCTTCCACCCATATGCCACAAGTACAAAGTCTGAAAATAAGTGGTAAGTTAATTCTAGAGCATTTATCTGGAAACTGTCTATTCAATTCTCATGAGCCCATTTGTTGATGGTAATTTTATTTTTCCTTGGTATTTAATTTTTGAAGTTCTTTGTTCTGAACATTAGAACATTGCAGTTCTGAATATTAGAACATTGTCTGATGTGTAGTCAGTAAAGGTTTTCTCCCATTTTGTGGGCTTTCTGTGTGTTCTGCTGACAGTTTCCTTTGCTGTGCAGAAACTTTTGAATTTTATATACTACCATCTGTTAGTACTTGGAGCTATATTCCTGTGCTGTTGATGTTTTATTTGCAAAGTTCTTACCTACACCAATGAAGAGAGTTCCCTATATTTCTATCTAGGAGTTCCATGATTTCCAGTTTTGTTTTGTTTTGTTTTGTCTATTTGAGACAGGGTCCCCCTGTAGCCCGCAGCTGTCCTGGAACTCATGCTGTAGACCAGGCTGGCCTTGAACTCACAGAGATCCATCTGCCTCTCCCTCCTGAGTGCTAGGATTAAAGGCGTACACCACTATGCCTGGCCGGTTTCCAGTTTTAAATTAAGGTCATTGATCCATTTTGAATTGATTTCTGTGAAAGATGAAAACCTGAATTTAATTTAATTCTTTTACAGGTAGAAATTCAGTTTTGCCAAAACCATTTTTTTGTTTTGTTTTGTTTTTATAATGCTTTTATTGATGTTTGTGTATTTCAGACATCATTTCTCAGTTCAGTTTAGACATATTCCCCTTTCCCTTCCTCCACCCCACCCCAGATCATGCAATCTGCCGTAACTATCCTGCATCTTTCTCTGAGTCTTTTTTTATGTTTAGGAATTCACATTTTCCTCCTTTAATTTTATATTACTCTAAAAATATGCATACATACTTTCTGCTCATATACAGTAATTACAGAGTCTGAAAGTAAGTGGTGGATCAATTCTAAAGCCTGTTAAGAGATTATATTATAACAACATAGTTGCTTTCAGATAAACAGAAATATAACAATAATGTTGTTCAGCTTGCCTTTCATCTGGGGATTTGGTGTTAGCATCCACAAATGAGGGGGACCAGTCACTGCTGGTTTTTCTGGGACTCTGTTACTTCACTTAGCATAATGGCTTCAAGTTCCATCCATTTACCTGCAAAGTTCGTGATCCCACCTTTCTTTACCGCTGAGTAGTACTCCATTGTGTAGATGTACCACATGTTTGTCATCCACTCATCAGTTGAGGGGCATTTGGGTTGGTTCCAGCTCTGCGCTATTGTAAAGAGAGCTGCAATAAACATGGATGTGCATGTATCTTTGCGGTAGGATGAGTCTTGTGGGTATATACCCAGGAGTGATATGACTGGGTCAGGTGGTAAGCTCAT
>VZQC01010094.1:40401-80668 GCA_009823505.1 Rhizomys pruinosus
ACCAAAAAAAAAAAAAAAAAAAGAAATGTTTGTCTGAAATTGACATATAAGATTGATTACCCTTAAGTTTATCTAATCTCTTCCCACGCTCTTCAAAGCTGGTGGCATCAACAGAAGAGTCACTAAGGTATTTTCAGGATTTACAGTTTTCTCATGATGAGCAGATTTCCTTTTCTTTTACTTTCTTTTCTTTTTTCTTTTTTTTTGGTCTTTTTGAGACAGGGTCTTCCTTTAGTCCCAGCTGGCCTAGAGCTTGCTACGTAGACCAGGCTGGCCTTGAACTCACAGAGATCCGCCTGCCTCTGCCTCCCAAGTGCTGGGATTAAAGATGTACACCACCACAGGCCCAGCTGATGAGCAGATTTCTTTTTATATTTCCTTTTTTCTAATTGTTTTTATTTATTCTTGTATGTGTATGACTGTACTGTCTGCATGTAGGTTTGTGCACCTGTGTCGTGCAATGCCTCGGAAGTCAGAAGATGGTGTCGGATTCCCCTGGAACTGGAGTCAAAGACGGTTCTCAACTGCCATGTGGGTGCTGGGGATCGAACCTGGGTCCTCTGCAAGAGTAGTCGGCGCTCTTAACCGCTAGGCCATCTCTCCAGCCCCAGCAGATTTCTAACCATCAGTTTTCACATCCTTTCCCAGGAGACCTGGAGCTGCATCTAGAAGTCTCCAGGCATCAATCCTTTTCTAATTTAAATCGCACTCCTATATTTCCCCTTACCCAAGGGGGTAAGACGCTTAAAGCCTAAGTTGAGTTATGACAGTCTTTGCTGATGAAAATAGAAGTGGGGACTATTGGGGGCTGGAGGGATGGCCTAGCAGTTAAGAGAGCTGACTGCTCTTGGAGAGGACCCGGGTTCGATTCCCAGCACCCATATGATGGCTGAGAACCGTCTTTAACTCCAGTTCTAGGGGAATCTGACACCCTCTTCTGACCTCCGTGGCATTGCACAACACATACAGGTGCACAAACCTACATGCAGACAGTACATTCATACACATAAAAATAAAATAAAAAATGACAAAAAAAGAAGTGGGGACTATTTGGGATGAGAAAGGTGACCAGGAAGAGAAAAGGGATAAGAGAAAGGATGATGTAATAAAAATATATTATATACATGTATAAACTGTCATAATGAAACCCATTATTTTGTATGCATAATATGGACTAAGAAAGATTTAAAAAATTTTAGTGTGGGCTTAGGACACATGCCTGTAGTCCCAGTACTTGGGAAGTACAGGCAGGGGACCATTAGTTCAAGATTAAAAAAAATTTTTTTTTATTATTTTATTTATTTATTTATTTATTTATTTATTTATGTAATTTATGAATGTACGGTCTGCATGTAGGTTTGTGGCACCCTGTCGTGCAATGCCGTCGGAGGTCAGCAAGGTGTTGGATTTTCCCTGGAATGAGTTCTCCGGATTGGGTGCCGACGGTTCTAGCACCCATGTGGGTGCTGGGGATCGAACCCGGGTCCTCTTGCAAGAGCAGTCGGCGCTCTTACCACTAGGCTCTTTATCTCTCGCAGCCCCCCGAGATTATTTTTAACACCATATATGAGTTTGTAGAACCTGCCAGGCTACATTGGGACCCTGCCCTTTTTACTATCTCCCCCAAATATAATGATAAAGGTAAAGATGGGGTTTTAATATTCTTCAGGATTCCAGCAGCTCTGGGAAAAATGTTAGCTTTAAATTTAAGGCAGCTCTCTTAAAGCAAGCAAGCAAGCAAGCAGCAAGCAAGTGACAAACCACCCCCCCCCATTGGCATAGCTGCACATCTTCAATTGTTTTGCTGGCTTTTTCCAAAAATATTTTTTCCTTGTCTCCAGATTTGTTCTTGAGCCATTGGCACTTTCAAATGCTGAGTAGATAAACTTGGGTTTGGTAACATAATGGGTGACCATTTGGTACTGTCACCAGAGGCCCAAAAGTAGTTATGTGCTGGTCCAATTTGGGCAGTGGAAGCTCGCAAAATCATGATCCAGAAAAAAACATTCTCTTTTTAGATTTTCAGATAGGGTCCTACTATATAGTCCAGACTGGCCTTCAACCATCAAGCTTCCTGCCTCTGGCCCCCAAGAACTAGGATTATAGGCATGCTATGTTGAGCTTCATGAATGATACTTTTAGGCCTCTAGCATGATTTTCTCCAGATTGCAGGGATAAAATAATGAAATTGAAAAAATACTGCTAATCTAGGCAATGGTGGCATGAACGCCTTTAATCCCAGCACTGAGGAAGCAGAGGCAGGCAGATCTCTATGAGTTCAATGCCAGGCTGGGTCCCTACAGCGTGAGTTCCCAGGCCAGCTGGGGCTACAGGGAGACCCGGTCTCAAAAAAAAGACCAAAACTAAAAAATACTGCTTTTGGGTATAATTAAAAGTTATCAACCCACTGAGCATGTGGTGCAATGATTATTCTCAGTACTTGGGAGGCAGAGGCAGGTGAATGTCTCAGAGTTTGAGCCCGCCAGGATTACTGTGAATTCTAGGCCAGTCAGGGCTAAATAGGGAGAACTTGTCTCAAAAACAAAACACTTTATTAATTAATCATAATATGCTGCTAAGGACTGTTGAAAATAAAGTATAAAAATGTTTATTGGCTTTAAATAATTAGTTTCTATTTTAATTTTATATGTATGAGGATTTTGGTTGCATATATCTAAATGTGTGCAATAACCCTGGAGGCCAGAAGAGGGCACTGGATCCCATGGAAGTTAAGGATGAGTGTTTTAGACATCCCATANATTCCAGGAGAACTCCAGTTCCAGGGGAATCCGATACCCTCTTCTGACCTCCGCGGCGTTGCACAACACGGGTGCACAAACTTGCATGCAGACAGTACATTCATACACATACAGAAATAAATAAAATTAATTTAAAAAATTTAAAAAAAATCAACTCCAAATGGATCAAAGATCTCAACAAAACCTGAAACTCTGAAGGTGATAGAAGAAAACGTTGGCAGCTACCTCCAAGACATGGGCATAGGAGAAGACTTTCTAAATAAGACAGCAGCTGCACAGGAAATAAGGTTAGTAATTGACAAGCTCAGGACCTCATTAAACTCAAAAGTTTCTGTACAGTGAGAAACAATCAGGGAAGTGAAGAGAAAACCCACAGAGTGGGAGAAAACTATCTCCAGTGACACATCTGACAGAACATTAATTTCCAGAATATATACACTACTCAAAAAATAAAGAAGAAAACAAATTACTCACTCAAAAGATGGAGTAAAGAGCTGAACAGAGACCTCACAAATGAGGAAAAAAAGATGGCTGAGAAACATTTTAAAAAGTGGGTCAACATCACTATAATTAAGAAAATGCAAATTAAAACCACTTTAAGATTTCATCTTACTCTTGCAAGGCAGGATATCATCAAGAAAATAAATGATACCAAATGCTGGAGAGGTTGTGGGGAAAGGGGAGCACTCATCCACTGCTTGTGGGAATGTAAACTCATACAATCACTATGGAAAGCAGTGTGGAGAACCCTTAAAAGACTGAAAATGAGCCTACCACCTGACCCAGCCATACCACTCCTGGGTATACACCCACAAGACTCATCCTACCACAGAGATACATGTACAGCCATGTTTATTGCAGCTCTCTTCACAATACTGAAGAGCTGGAACCAACCCAAATGCTCCTCAACCAAGGAGTAAATAGAGAAAATGTGGTACATCTACACAATGGAGTTCTGTGCAGTGGTAAAGGAAGATGGTATCATGAACTTTGCAGGTAAATGGATGGAACTAGAAGATATTATGCTAAGTGAAGTAACAAAGTCCCAGAAAAACAAATGACAAATGGTATCCCTCATTTGTGGATGCTAGCACCAAGCACCTAGTTGTAAGGCAAACTCAGCAATGTCAATGTTATAGTCCCCTTTTTCTGAAAGCAATTGTGCTTTTATAATATGAATCCCTTAACAGGCTCGAGAATTAACCCACCACTTATTTTCAGACTTTATAATCTTGGTATATGGGTGGACAGTATGTAGGCATATTTTAGAGGGACATAAATTTTAGAATGAAAAATGTGAATCGTGAAATATGATCTGGAAATGACATACAGTTTGTTTTCAGACGACATAATTTTAGTATAGGTGTGAAGCATATATCTGCATATTTTGAAGCAATACAGATTACAGGGAACAGAAACAGCAGAGGAACTGGGACAGGTAATCAAATGAAACAGTGAAGTTCTCCCAAGGACAATAATCCTATGCTTTGAAAAACTTTGAAAATACTCAGAAAAAGATACAGGGCAGGGATGGCAGGGTGCATGATCTTGATTGGGGTGGGGGGGCATGGAAGAGAAGATAAGTCTAGATTGGACTGAGAAATTATGTATGAAATGCACAAAATTTCAATAAAATATTTTTTGAAAGACAACTGTTCTTAAACCTACAAAAAATGAGACCACAGAGAAGAAAAGGGAGTTTTACAGGGATGTGTGAGCACTTCCTGTAGGGATTCCATTTGGCAAAAGCACTTAGGGAGTCAGCAAGCAACCCTCAGCCCTTAGGATGGACTCCTGATGATCTCTTGCGTGCCTTTGAAACCTGCCTGGCTGCCAACTGTCTTTGATGCTTTGGGAAAAGCATTGTCACATTCCTCTAGTGATCTGGAGTATATGGCATGAAATCTTGTATGTGCCAACCCCCAATTCTGTATTCCCCAACCCCCACAAAGCCTTGTATAAAAACCCCAGACTACGGCAATAAACGAAATTATTCTCTCATGGAATTTCTCCTGGTCTTGTCTTTGAGACGGTCCCTTCCCTTCTGTATTCTCTCTCTCTCTCTCTCTCTCTCTCTCTCTCTCTCTCTCTCTCTCTCTCTCTCTCCAATCATCACTTCCTATGTCCTCCCCGTCTCTATCAGGGCTTAGACCAAGGTTCTTAAACCAACTGGCCTGAAAGAAGCTGTGAGCACTGGTCCAGAGAGGAAGAACACTACAACTTCCTATGGCTATTCCTCCAGGCTTAGCACAGAAAGAAAAAAGACACTAAACTCCTATTTTCTACCTGGAAACAGTTTGGCTGTATGCTTTTCCAAACAATGCCTGAGTCTGTATACCAACAAAGCATTTCATTAGCAAATTCCACCCCAGATAGACTTTCAATAGAGGAAATTAAAAAATTAAATAGTACCAAAACAGAAATTAGCTACCTGAATAATAAAATAACTGAGGTGAAATTTTTAGTGAAGATATTTAACATCCGAGCAGATCAACCAGGAGAAAAGAATAACAAACTTGGAGCTGTGTCATTAAAAATCATTCATTAAAAGGGGGGAGGGGCCTGGAGAGATGGCTCAGCTGTTAGGAGTGCCAACTGTTCTTGCAGAGGACCCAGGTTTGATTCCCAGCACCCACATGGCAGCTAAGAGCCATCTTTAACTCCAGTTCCAGGGGAATCCAACGCCCTCTTCTGACTTCTGCAGCATTGCACGACACAGGTGCACCAACCTGCATGCAGACAGTATACTCATACATGTAAAAAAAATAATAAATAATTTTTTAAATCATCCAGTCTGAGGAAAAGAAAGGAAAAAGAATAAGAAAGAAGATGAGTTATAAAATGTATGTACAGAACATCATCAAACAGATAAAAATGCTACTTTAAGAGCATCAGGAAAATAATTAGAAAGGGTCAGAAAGTTTACGCAAAGAAAAAAACTTGTTGACAAGTTCCCAAGCCTGGAAGGAAAATGGACACACAGATTCAAGTAGTCAGGAAGCCATAAGTAATGTAAAATCAAACAGACCAACATAGAGAGCTAGCATAATCTGATTTCAAATGTCAGAGTCATGGAGAGAATGTTGAAAGCAACAAAAGAAAAGCAACATGCCCCCAAAAGACTATCATTACAGTTCTCAGCAGGAACTTTATATGCCAGAAAGAACTGGGATGGTGTATGCCAAGGCCCAAAAGAAAAGCAAGCAGAGAATACTGTTCATAGGGAGCCGTGCATCAGAATTGGAAAAACAAAAATGTTCTCGAACAAAAGCAAAGGGTGTTTATCACCCCTCAATATGTTCTTCAGGTTGAAATGAAACACCAGCATTAAAGCACAAAGAAGTATGAAAGCGCAGAGATAAAACAGAAAGTTACACTGTGGCCACAGTGGCATGTGGATGAATTTTATGTCTATAAAAGTTGAATATGACAATATAATGTAAACAGATGTAAATTATGACATTGTAGTTTATAATGTGAGGGAGGAGGAAAGGTAAAACTAGTGCCTGCACAGATGCAAATTATGACATTGTAGTTTATAATGTGAGGGAGGAGAAAATGTAAAGTTAGTGCCTGCACACAGGAAAATTAAACTGAAGGACTACTATAATGGTGAGATATTCTATGTCTAATTATTTGGGTGACCATAAAGGAAATAGCTATAGAACTTATGTACATAAAAGAAAAAGAGTATGAAATCCTTTTGATGCTAAAAGATTGGAGGGAAAGGAGGGTACAATGAAACTATGGGACAAACAAAAAAGACAGCAAAATGACAAAAGGGAATTCTTCCTGATCAAGAACTACTTTAAATGTAAATGTATTAAACTCCCCCAATAAATCAATCTATAAAGTAATTAAATGAGAAAAACAAAGCAGTAAGATTAATCTTTTTCACACATTTTTATTGTTATTAAACTTTTTAATTAATCATTTCTCAGTCCAATTTAGACTCATTTCCCTTTCCATGCCCCCTACCCCACCTGAGTTCTTGCATTCTGCCGTACATGTCTTGCATCTTTCTCTGAGTTTTTCCAAAGTTTTTTCAAAGCAGAGGATTATTGTTTTGGGGAAAACTTCACTGTTTCAGTTGGTTCTTTGTCCCAGTTCTTTTGTTGTGTTGTTCCCTCCAAGTTTGTATTACATCTATTATATATATATATATATACATATATATATATATATATATATATATATATATATATATCTCCTATACTAAAATTATGTCTTCTGAAAACACTGTATGTTATTTCCAAATCATATTTCAGGATTCAGATTTTTCACTTTTTATTTTATATTACTCTAAAATATGCATACATACCCTCCACCCATATACCAAAACAAAGCAGTAAGATTAATCTTATACTTTCTACAAGAAACCCTCTTTAGATTCAACTATATGATCAACTAAAATATAAGAATAGGCAAATATTCTCTGTGAAAATGGTAACCATAAGAAAAAAATGGTCATAAGTAAAAAGAAACTGCCTCTAGAAATAAAGGTCACAATGACCTTAAATTAAATGGTGAAATGTGGCTATTGTAAATGCATATAAGTATTATAACTATATGCTCCTCACATCTAACAACCCAAGTATACAAAGCAAATATTGACAGATCTGAAAGGAGACATTGAAGCAACGAAATATTAGTAAAAATAACATAATAAATAAATAAAACTCCAATGCCCTATTTTTCATAATGGATAGAAAAACCCAGGAGCATATGGTGGCTGATGTCTGCAATTCCCATATTCAGAAGGAAGAGGTAGGTTTATGTGTCATGGGTTAAAGCGGAGCAACCTAGAGCTTCAAGCCCAACAGCAACATTTTGAAAATGTAGTCAAACCAAGCAGTAGAAAGTTTCCCTGTATATTATAAACTCCGAAATGCTCAATATCACAACTTAGATGCTTTCAGTATGACTTTCATGTTATTCTTTTCTATGTCAAATAATGAATTTTTCTCAAAAGATTATGTAATAAAGTTGGGCAATTCAAGAGAAAAACAGATGAAAATCTTGAACAAGAATATCTTGAATCAAGATATCCAGGCCAGCACTCTACCCTTACCTACACCCCAGTGACAAACAAGGATATCTGACCATTCAGTAAACAGTTATTAATCATCAGTGAAAAACAAATTAAGTTATATAAACCATCACTATACATAGCCCAGAAGGAAAAAAAAAAGCAGAAAATACTTGTTGTTATCCAGAATGAAAAGAAAAAGAAATCCAGATAACGTGGATGGGAATGCAAGCTGTATGCAAATTTGGAAGATGAGGGTGGGATTTCTGAGCCCCAGTGATGCACAAATCCACTAAAACTGGATGTACACATAGCTTGTAACCTAAATTTTAAAAAGAAAGAAACAAACAAAGGTTTGTCACAGTACTCTTTATGAAAACCAAAAACTAGAAATGATGGATATGATCATATAATCACACTAATAGTTAAAGGTATATTCTCTAATGTAATGCTACAGACCATTAAGACTAAGTCACAGCTACATGAAACAGTATGAATAACTATCACAAAAATATTTTATAGTAAAAGTCAGACTGGATGATGTATCTTCTAGGGCTGGGTGTGTCTTACATAGCACACATGTGTACCACAGAAACATATTTAAAGATCTACTAGACAATTCCATTGCTACTGGGTTGAAAACAGGTGCCAGAACTTTTCTTTTGGAAGTATAGCTAGAAAATATCCCTTGTGAGGTAATGACTGAAGACAACTGGAACATCTTTTTCTGAACTGGATATTGGTTGCACAGAGATATAAAATGTCTGAAATTCATCAAGATGTTTACCTATAATCTTGTATACTTTGTCTTTTTGAGACAGTGTCTTCCTCTAGCCCCAACTAGCCTGGAACTCACTATGTAGACCAGGCTGGCCTTGAACTCACAGAGATCCACCTGCCTCTGCTTCCTGAATGCTGGGATTAAAGGTGTTTGCACCATGACTGGCACACTTTTGTAATTGTGTTTTCTACCTCAAAAATATTCTTAATATACTTTTGATAAGTAGCAGCTTAATAAAAGGAAAATACTGATTACAACTAATTTAATTTTAAAAGCAACTTCATAGAAAAGACAACACAGAGGTCACATTCCTCCCAAGTTAAATGTTGGCCTGGAGTCATAATAAATTAAACCCTCCTTTAAAACTACACATGGTTAGCCAGGCATGGTAGCTCATGCCTTTAATCCCAGCACTCAAGAGGCAGAGGCAGGCGGATCTCTGAGTTCAAGGCCAGCCTGATCTACAGAGCGAGCTCCAGGCCAGCTGGGACTAAAGGGAGACCCTGTCAAAAAAAAAAAAACGAAAAAAAAAAACTTACACCTGGTTAAGTGAGTGGTCTTTCCACTGTGACTTTACAACATTTGGAGGTCCCATAGAGATTTAAAGGTGACCCTGAGGGGAGAACACAGTGGAGACCCTCATTAGCCGTGAGAGACTAGAAGTGCTATGGGAGACGTTCCCCATCTCTAGTCACTCTGAGTGTGCATTCTTCCCAACAGGTCCATTTCTGGAATAGAGCTCTAAACTGGTTAAAGCCACATTCATGGGGCCCGACACAGTCTGTACCCTTTGGGGCACTGAAAAGAGACATCTTTCTCAGCCTGGTTGGTTTTTTGGTTAACTGGTGCGTGGGTACATGGGCGAGTGAAGATCGATCCCTGCATGTATCTGGTGTCTGAGTCTGCATGGTCTGACCTGTCTGTTTTTGTATTTTGTTTGTTCATTGCTATCTCTATTTTCTGGGCTATTCTTTTCCTTAAGAGCTCTTACTGCTGGAAATATTCTTAATATGCGTCCCTAACTACCATCACTCCATAGATCTAATGTTCTTTCCTTTTCCAGAGTCTAAAGGAAAAGCAAAAGTAAAGCCTGGTAGCCTCAGAATTTTATAGGATCTGGAATGATGATGGTCCCTGGGCTTGGCCTCTTGGTCCAACCTCCTCGTTGGCTCACGGGTCCTCGGCTGCCACTAAATCTGACCCCTGCTCTGCCAGAAAATTTAGAGACTCCCCTGGGGTCCTGCCCCATGCAAAGCCACATGAGCCTCTGTATCTCCCACTGCAGGCTACAGAAGAAGAAAAGGATCCACCTTTTTCCAGATTTAAAGGAGATAACTATGTCTTGTGTGTGTGGTAACTGTTCTTCCGTGTGTCTAAGATTCATGTAACCCTGCTCGTCATGTGTCTAAGTTTTCTTGTGTGTTTGTAATGCGGTCATTGTAATTGTCTCATGTTAGTTCTGTCAAACAAAGTGGCCACTTCAAACTTCTTTCCATCTTTTATGTGCACAGAATCATTCATTTTATTCTGGCATGCTAGACTAAATGCACACATGCAAACTTTAAATGTAAACATTTAAAAAAGAAAAAATATTACATTCAGAGACCTTAAATTTGGGTACCCTAGGTGTCTTTAAATTTATTATCTCTGAGTCTATCAAATGCTTCACAACTTTTGGGTGGTAATTGTTCATATGAATCAGCATCTGAGTTGGTTGTTTAAGGATCCTATTTTCGCCAGGCGTGGTGGCACACACCTTTAATCCTAGCACTTGGGAGGCAGAGACAGGTGGATCTCTGTGAGTTCAAGGCCAGCCTGCTCTACAAGGTGAGTTCCAGGACAGCTGGGGCTGCCGGGAGACCCTGGCTCGAAAAGACCAAAAACAAACAAACAACAACAAAAAAAGGGATCCTATTTTCTAGATGATATTTGGTTTGTTTCCACTTTCAAAATGGTTGTGTGAGGTAACTTGCATGCATTGAAAGTATTTTGCTCTGAATGTTGTTCAATATTATTTGTGTTTCTTTGAGACCTCTGCAGGACTGAGAGCATCTGACTGGGTGTAACCCTGATTTAACATGTTAATTCACCTTCAGTGCTGGGAATGAATTCAGGAACTGGTCTTTGGTCTATTTTTCTGGCTTCGTCCTAAGTCCCTTTCCAGCAGCCCTACTCTGTTGGTTGGGTGTTGGGCATTTACTGCTAAACCTAAACTGCCTCTTGAGCCAGGCATGGTGGCCCATGCCTTTAATCCCAGTACTACTTTAATCCTACCACACCTTTACTCCCAACCCTTGGAAGGCAGAGGCAAGCAGTTTCTTATGAGCCCAAGGTCAGCCCATCTGGTCTGCTTGGCAAGTTCCCAGCCAGCTGCTACAGGGAGACCCTGTCTCAAAGGACCAGAAATAAACTGCCTTTTGCTAACTATTGATAAAATTCTCATCAGCAATTAAACCCAGGAATATTGTTCTGACATGGGCGAAGGGAATTCCTGGGCTCCTGGGGTCCCCATGTAGAAGCTGCACTTTCATTTCTCTGGCTTAGGACCCATTTTGGGTCTGGCACCTACTGCATTGGCTTCTCCTGTGGTGGATGATAGGGGCTGGATTTCTAGGATGGCCTGGACCACTCTGGTCTCTTGCCTCCTAGGGGTGGAGAAGGGCAGCCTGGGACAGCGTTTGAGCTCTGTTGTGCTTCTAGCCTGTTTCTCTCACTCCCTTCCTCCTCGTGGGAGGCAAAGGGACCTCCCTGGGACTGGGCCCTCCCTGCTGATCTGGCAGGCAATCCCTTTTGTGTGCTGTGTGTTTGTGTTTGTGGAAGAGTTGACTGCAGAGAACTGGGTGAATCAAACTCATGAAAACTGTACTTCACTTCATGCTTTTGGTATTTTTAATCTTTAAATGGTCTTTAAATGGATTAATTTCTATCACCTTATTAAGACTGCATACTTCTTGTCATCCTATTCTTTACTCTGTCTTTTAAAGGAATTTTCTGTAAATAAAACTTTCAATTATTAGTTTGTTTTGACCATGCTGTGATCTTTGGTTATGGTTGACTTTGAGTGTGAATGGGATGTATAATTTTGTTCTTTGTCAGTTTTTGAGTTTGAAACCCAGTTAGGGATATTTGCTATACTGAAATGTAAATAACATCTCTAAAGATGCTTTATTCAAGTGAGAGTCTTTATGTTTAGCAGCAATGTATATGACTCTGCTTAGTACAAACACTAAGATAAAAATCTAATGCGTGAATGTGTGTGTGCATATGTATGTATGTATATATGTATATATATGAAGTAATCTTGGCTTTTAAAAATTCTGCGAGGGCTGGAGAGATGCTTCAGCAGTTAAGAGTGGTGACTGCTCTTGCAGAGGACCCGGGTTCGCTTCCCAGCACCCAATTGGCAGCTAAGAAGCATCTTTAACTTCAGTTCCAGGGGAATCTGATCCCTTCTTCTGACCTCCACAGCATTGCCTGACATGGGTGCACCTACCTACATGCAGACAGTACACTCATACACATAAAAAATAATAATAAATAAATTTTAAAAAATAAATAAATAATAAAAATTCTGTTATGTAGTTATAAAATATTAAGGATCTATCAGACCATTGATAGACACTTATTATAACTTTATAAAGTACCATCATTATAGGGGTTATTTGGGCAGTCTCCTTTGTAAAATGCTAGGCTTTTAGTTGAAAGGGGGGAAAGAGGACACTAAGATTACTGAGGAATAAGTTTATTAGAGAAGCTATTAATACCAAAGCCAGATAGACAACAGCATGTGGGGGTGGGGGGTCTGAGATAACCTCAGGCCCCAGCACCAGAGACAGACAACATGGCGGTCTCTGAATCCACTTCCCAGTTTGCCCCCCACTCTGTGGCAGAGGAAGGAGCCTTTTATTCTTTTGAGAGTAGGGAAGGCTCTAGTTCCCAGGCAGGAGAAGGAGGTGGGGAGTAGGGTCTGTGTGGTAGTGCCTCTATGTCTGGTTGGTGAAGATTCACAGGTAAGGACCCAGTAGGGTGCCTGTCAGTAGCTGTGAGAAGCAGGCTGCTTCATGAGCAGCAGCTGGATTAGAACATGTGCTTACAAAAATCTACCCAGATGGTTTTAAAACATAAAGATCATTACTGTAAAATTTCTGAATCAGAAAGAAACAACTGACCCAAGATTTTAATTAATCTTAAATTAAAAATAGAAAAATTTGATGTCTGGTAGAGCGATCCCCCCTGTATTTCTCTTTTCGCTCAGGGTTGCTTTGGATATTTGGGGTCTTTTGTTTTTCCAAATGAAATTGAGGATTATTTTTCCAAGCCTGTGAAGAAGCTCTTGGGGATTTTGATTGGGATTGCATTAAATCTGTACACGAGTTTGGGTAGAATGGACATTTTTTACTATATATATATTTTCCAAAGTAACCTATACCAAAGTAACCTACCATACCAAAGTAGCCTACCATAACAATTAGTACTGTTTAAATATCTATATATCTAATTGCCTGTGCTTCATTAGTAGGATTGAAAGGTTATTCCTGGACAAACTGGCAGCCCATGAAAGGAAATAGCCAGAATTGACCAGAGTCCAAAATGACAGCTCCAGAGGAAGTAGACTGTTTTGCTTCTCATCCACCTGTGCCCCTTTTCTAAGCCTAGGGAACAATCTGCAGAAGAGGGAGCATGGTAGAATGTAAGAGCTGCGATTGGGGTGAATAGTGAAACTACAGCAATATATTCTGGACACTTATTTGATCAACTTGATTGAACATACAAGCCCCCCCTGCTGGACGGTGGGACCCATGGGCTGTGTGGGTTTGGGCACAACTGCTTGCAAATTGGTTTTACATGAAGGATGCTTGTACTCATGAATTATTACTTATTGTTAAAAAATGAAAAAAAGAAGTAATAAAAAAACAAACTACAAAAAAATAAAAAATGAAAATAGGAAAATTTATCCCATAGCTAGATGACCTCAATACTGTATAAACTGTAAAGTTTAAATGTTATTATTTTGACTGTTATAAACTTAGAGTCGTATTTTACTCTGATTAAGAGTTTTCATCAAGGTGTTAAAGTTTTGGGTTTGAAACTACTTTGTCATGACATTGTGTCTAACCACAGTATTTATTTTAAGGGACTGTTTAAATGCATAAGTTCATGTTTAATACTAATTATTTACTTGATATCAAGTTGATTTATAAGTAAGTTGTCATGTAAGCTAAAACTGTTAAATTACACTATGATCCTTGGTCTTACGAATATTAGTTCATTTATAGCTGGACGTGGTGATGCACGCCTTTAATCCTAGCACTTGGAAGGCAGAGGCAGGCAGATCTTTGTGAGTTCAAGGCCAGCCTGGTCTACAAAGTAAGTTCCAGGACAGCTGGGGCTACAGAGAGACCCTGTCTTGAAAAGACAAAAAAAAGAATATTAATTCATTTTAAGGAATAATTACTTCTGTTCTAGGATGCAATCTATTTCTATGTTTGAATGTGTTATACATGTGGGGACATTTGCCAGGGCTATGTAAAACACCTCTAAGCATTCAAAGAGAATTGGCCATTCAAAACCCTCTCCCAGGCTTGCAAAGACATTTCACAGCTTATACTAGTGTATTTGAGATAAATGTCCCATCTCATTATACGGGAAAAAATATTAATTACTTAGTAAATCTGCACAACTGAGGGTCAATCTGTTTATGAATTTCATTGTGTCTCATTGTATTTTTTTCAGTTTGGTACTTTTTTGTTGTTTATTTTTTTAAGGGATTCTATAATATAAGAGCACAGTTGTTTTCAGATCACATTAACATTGCTCAGTTTGCAAATGTCTCATGGTATTAAGAAAGGAAATGAAAAGGTGAAAAAAATAGGAGATATTTTTAGTAAGGATTTATAAAGAGATGGAGATATTTTTAGTGAGGACTTATATAGAGATGATGAGAAAATCTATACAAGTGGTAAAAGTTTGTAATGGAAGGAAAAAGGTGAGACTATATGAATAAGCTTAATTTTCTAAGGTTCAGCCAAGTAGTTTAAGAAGCAAAATGTGTATCTAGTCAATGTTTATTTAAGAGTATTCAGTTTTTGCCTGAGCTTTATATGCACATCACATGGCACATCAAGGTATAGTAAAAGGATAAGATACCTGTATTAAATTAAATTAGTATAAACACTTAAGCTAGTTTACTAATGGCCTGAAAAGGATTGTATACACACAGAGTTGTTAATTTTCAGTTCACTCTTGGCTTGCACTGAACTCTCTGTTACAGATGTGGATTAAATGAACACTGACAAATAGTGGGTTACCTATGGCTACTGAAAAATGTACTTTGTTTCTTGCAAGCGTTACTTTTGATATTTCCTTTGACCTAACAAGATAATTTGGCTCAAAAAGCTAGGTTCTACCTTCCTGAACCAGCTGCATACAGTCCAGAAGAAGACAGTTTGGATGGGCTTGGTAACCCTTATCAGCTTATTTCCTGTCTTCCAGTACGTAATACAACTCCTACCTTTCTGAGAGAACTATAAATCAGAATATGGAAGTCTGGGAAAGAAAGAGAGTGCTCAAAAAAAAAAAAAAAGAAAGAAAGAAGGGGACTGTTCCTGTTTGTAGTAAATTGTAGTAACAGTTTACACCTAAGATAGACTTGAAGTTGTTTAATTCTCTTTCGTGGGCTATGCCTGCTTAACCTATGGTTTTAAATCTCTCTTCCAGTCAGTATTATACAAAGCTGCTTGGGTTTTTGTCCAAGCCTTATCTAAAATATTATACAGTAATTAAAATTATCAGGCTAGGTAATTTCCCATTTCTGGATGGTTAACAACCATACTTAATGTCCATATCAGTTTGGCCAAGGGACTTAAGGAACAACTTTGTTCCTTGCCCTCTGAGGTCAACTAAGGCCCAGGGGACTATACATAGGGGCATCTCTTGAAATGTCCTGCAATTGTGAGTCACCAGTCCTCCTGTGCAGGGAGGTCTTGGAGATCCACTAACAGAATGTTAGAAAAACAGTGTGTGGAATATGATCATGCGTGAACAACAACAGCAGGACTCTAGCCAGTGTCCAGTCTATAAAGAGGAAAGTCTCTTCATGCTTCAAAAAGGGAAGCCTAGACCTGCAAGACCTGACTTTGCCCTCCTGTGGATGGAACTGGTAAATAAAAAGGCAAAAGGAGCCAGAGGCTCCCCCGCAAAGACCTGAGTGACCCCTAGCAATCAGATCCTCAACTGACCTTGAGAAAACAAAGCTGAGCTAACTATATAGACTTAAACACCCCAAAAGGAAAGTATAACCAAAAGATAAGTAATCATTATATTTCCTTTAAAGACTGAGAGATTGTGCTTCCAAACATAAAACTTAAAGTCATATGAGACCTACTGTTGTCAAATAATAAAATTTCATCTTTCTATTTAGCAACGACCTAAGGAATGGCAATGAACAAAAGGAGAAACCCAATAAATGGATGCTTTGGAACCCCTCATTGAGAAATTCTAATGGACTTTTAAGTTGGACATTTAATTCACCCTGTTCTTACTTCTCCTGGTTTCCTGCTTAGAAAATGTACCTAACTATTCTTGCTTTCACTTCTCCTTCTCAGGCACCACTCAAGGACTTTGTTCTCTCTATAACTATATTTTTGGGGATCTTTTAGATAGACCCACTAAGCAGGGGGTACCCCAGTTGCTACATCCTATGCTCCTTTTCAGCATGGAAGAAGTCATAGTGGTTGATGGCCCAATTCCCTCTTGGCAAATGGGGTGACCTCCTCATAGGATAATATTATAAAAATAGGAGCTAAAAATTGGCTAGGCAGTTTAGGGTCAATCCCCCTCCAAAAAAAGAGCCAGTTTCTTTCTCAGTTGAAGGCTGAAGACTTCCTGGGTCTGCCAGTAAACTTATTCTTCTAGTTGCTCTGAATTGTGGCCCATGCATCCTTAACTCACTTGTCAGATTTATTAACCAGTGGGTAAATTCTATCAAACTCATGGTGCTAAGGACCCAATACACCCCCTCCCCAGCAAAGATCATTTCACCTCAGAAACACCTACTGAGGTCAGCTCTTATGAACATCCTTCAAGGATTTGAAGATTCCACAACAACAGGGGGAATGAAATAATGGATTATAAAAACTCAGGGATAGTGCTCACAGATGCCACTAAGTTCCATTTTCCCTGAGTCATTCTAGGAATGATTACCTGTTTGGTGTGCTTCCTTTTGATTGGTAATTTTTTTTTAATTTTTTTTAATTTTTTATTTATTTTTTATGTGTATAAATGTGCTGTCTGCATGTAGGTTTGTGCACCCATGTCGTGCAAAGATGCGGAAGTCAGAATAGGGTGTCAGATTTCCCTGGAACTGGAGTTAAAGATGGTTCTCAGCTGCCATGTGGATGTTGGGGATCAAACCTGGGTCCTCTGCAAGAGCAGTCAGCACTCTTAAGCACTAAGCCATCTCTCCAGCCCCATTTATTGGTAACTTTAACTGTCATGTTAAACCCTGCTTGGCTGTTGTACTTATAAAAGGCTGCATAACCCATTCTTCATGGCCACATTCCTCCCAAGTTGAGTGTTGGCCCAGCATCATAATTAAATTAAACCCTCCTTTAAAACTCAAAAAAGAAAAAGAAAAGACAACACAGAGAGACCACAGCTTACAGAAACACTGACAGACTAAAGCTATCATTTTAATAGTATGGTGACATTGAAAGGGTCTGAATTCCCAGAGGAGATCAGTAGGCACTCTTGAATGTGCAAAACTACCCAGTCAGTATGGGCATGTCCTTCTTTTCCAGGCAACACAGATATTCAGTTCCACAAAAAATATGATATATTTCCCCCGGTTCACACTCCGACCTGCAATCGCCTTTTAAGAGCCAGCACGTAGAAAATAGTTTGCTTATGTGCATATTTAATCCACTTCTAACTGCCAATGGAAAGAAAAGGTAAAGAACAGTTAGTGTCCTATATGGTCATTTGTGAATTTTTTTTTTTGTCTTTTTGAGACAGGGTCTCCCTTTAGTCCCAGCTGGCCTGGAGCTCATTATGTAAACCAGGCAGGCCTTGAACTCACAGAGATCTGCCTGCCTCTGCCTCCCAAGTGTAGGATTAAAGGCATTTGTGAATTTTAATGAAAAACCCAAACCATCAAATGCATACAACCTATTTATGGTTAGATAACCCCCTTTCTGGTTGTTTCAACTTTGTTTTTTCAGGGACACTGTTATGAACCATTAGTTCCATGATCCAAGATTACATGAATCACTAGTCATTTTCACACAGGAGACAGTACAAGAGATACAGCTTGCAACTATTTGCCATATGGAAAGATCATTCAGACATTGGAGAGTTTCTGGGAGTCTGTATAGGCTCTACACTACAAGACACAGGGTCTCAAAGTTCCTGTCTGAAGAAAGAAAGATGAATGCCCCAGAATTTCAGAAACCCTTGGTTCCCTCCCTGTAGTCCTCAATAATTTTCCTCATTACCTCCCCTGGCTTAATCACAGGCCATTCAGGGATGTCCTATGGGATAACGGATATGAAATGGCTTTAAATACCTAAAATATATGTCTAAATCTCTTGATAGTAATGTTGTGATCAAGGTGATTTTGAAAGCTGGAGTAAAGGAGTGTTGTGAACATGGATATGGCTCAGTGCCACCCCCCTCTTCATTGCTAAGCCTTAATCACTCTACTACTTGTCTCCATAGAGCCATGGATTATAGAAATAATCAAGGTGTGAAAAGAATAAAAGCCCATTGGCAAGCAAACATGCCCACTGTGTGCTCAACAGTCCTAAAGTGCCTCTCTGGAAATGGATCCCAGGGAGACACTATGTAGTGTCCAGAGATCCTGCCACACAGGACAACAATAGTCTCAAGGGGATCCTTATCTATATCTGTCTTTTAAACATTTCACACTTGACCCTTAGGTGATACCTTTTGAATATTAAGGTTTGAGCAGGGGGTAAGAGCTTTTTGAACACTCCAGAAAATCACGAGCAAAACAACATTGAGACCCTCAAATTTTGTTACTTAAGGGGACTCTTCACATGTTATTGACTTTTGTCCAGGGAGCAGAAAGTCTGGCTATTCTGCAGGATCCCCCATGCTACAAGCTAATTTAGTACATATTAACAACTAGCTCTGTTTTAAGATTCAACATAACTTTTGCCTTAGCTTCTAAATAAGTGAAACGTTGTATGGATAGCTACAGAGGAGCCAGCAAGCTCTAAGGTCCTCAGAGACCAACTTCCTTTCCATCCCAAGTGCTACCTATGCTGTGAAAATCTCCTTACCCCACCTGCCT
Organism: Rhizomys pruinosus; assembly: GCA_009823505.1. Lineage (NCBI taxonomy): Eukaryota > Metazoa > Chordata > Mammalia > Rodentia > Spalacidae > Rhizomys > Rhizomys pruinosus. The sequence continues at coordinate 59,283 of VZQC01010094.1, forward strand.
CATCTCCTCCAATATCAGCCCAACCTTACTCACAAGCTTCACAAATGCTCCAGACCAAAATCCAGAACTAGTTTCTCCTCTGAAAAGAACTGTCACCTGTCAGAACTCCTAAGCATCATCTCTCCCTTCCCTACCACAACACACACATGGCCTCTTCTCATGCCCTCCCCCTTTCTGCCTCTTTGGTCTCAGCCTGGTAGAATCTCCCATCCAAATTCCATAAAGGAGCTCATTTTACCTGGTGGAACATAGGAGAACAAGACAAAGACCACTAGAATCAACAGCAGGCTTCTCATGGTCAAACCAATGAGTAAGGACTCAGCTGAGACACCAGGAACAGTCACTTTTAAAACATGAGGACTTGCATGGCTAATGAACCTTTTGGAACAAAAATATCTGCTTGCTCCACTGAGCAGTCCAATAAACTCAAGATCTGACTTTGAATATGACATCTCATCACTAAACATGCTTGCTTGGTGCTACTTGTCTTCCAGTAGCCCAATTCACACTGTGTAAATAGTCTCATTCTAGATATTGCTAGGATTCTGCATAGATGTCTTCATGTCTTCGTGTACAGCCATTTAACAAATGTCTAACTTGTTTAACAAACGTGTATTCAAAAAACTGTAATTCTACTTCAGGTAGCTGGCAGTATTAAAGAAAATTATCTTCAGTCTTACACACACAAAACAGAGGTAAGTATTCTCTCCATCTTAAAAACAAGTAGTACAGATCTTAACTGAAATAAATGACCTTCACAAGTTCACATATATAGTAAATAACAGCAGCAAAACTTATGCGTGCCTACATATGAAAACTTAAAGACAAGCTGGACTTGACCTGATTCTAATGTCACTTCAATCTCTTTAGGAAAATAGCAGTGCCCCCAAGAGTGTGGACAAAGTTGCATATTACCACAACAACATTCCTGAAAATACACTGAGCTCATGGGTTCTTATTAGGCAATGTGGGTATGCACGGAACATAAGATAAAATCCTTCTTTTGAGGGCTGAAGACCAACAGTGCTTAAGGGTTTTCAAAGTATTTTAAGTTAGATGGGCTCTGTTGTGCAATGGATAATGCATTGGACTTTTCAAAGTATTTTAAGTTTTGCCAATTACCTATCCAATGTTGTAAGAACACATGATCCATAACAAAAAAGACGGAGCACTGACCCATGTTCTGTATCTACAGCTTGATGTACTTTTAATAAGGCATATACTTCTATCTAAACAATGGTCTTCTCACCTATAAATCAGGGAATACATTGTTGGTCTATTGTTTCAAAGATTTATGATTAAAAGAGTTGCATGCCTTTAATCCTAGTACTCAGGAGGCAGAGGGAAGTGGATCTCTGAGTAGTTTGAGGCTGGCCTGGAACGCGATACAAAGTGAGACCCTGTCTCAAAGAAAACAAAACAAAACAAAAAAGACTTATAAGTTCAAATAAAGTAATTTTCATTAAAAATCCTTTGTGAACTATCCATTTCCAGGGCTAATAGGTCTATATAACAGAAAAAATCTTTAAACCAGAGGTGATGCTTCTATAACTAGAGAACAAAGACCCAGCACTAGAAATACAGTTCTTCCAATATTGTCCTGAGCTGGCACTATAGCTCAGTGACAAAGTCCTTGCCTAGCAAGCACAAAGCTCTAGGTTCAATCCTGATGCTGAATAAAAGTTACAATTACTCTGCCTCCTGTTTTGCCCACCATCCTGGATGCACATAGATGATGGGCGGGTAGAAAGAAAGATGATAGATGATAGATAGATGATAGATGATAGATAGATAGATAGATAGATAGATAGATAGATAGATAGATAGATAGATGATAGGAAATAGAGAGATTATACAGAGATGACAAATATAGATATTAGATAGAGGATGGATAGATAGATGGATAGATAGATAATAGAGAGATGATAGAGAGATGACAGATGATAGATAGATGATGGATGGATGGATAGATAGATGATAGATAGATAGATAGATGATTGATAGATAGATAGATAGATAGATAGATAGATAGATAGATAGATAGATAGATAGACCACTTCAGTGGGCTCTTGTTTTCAAACCTCAGGGAGCTCATGATATGACTTAGGCTCATTTCTTTGAAAGACTCAAAAGACACTTACAAAGCAGGAAATCATCAAACAAAGAATAAATAGAAGACCTGAATTTGGAGGAACCTACAGGGAAGCAATCAAGTGACCACAGCCCTATGAGAAACACGCCTGAAGACCATGTTCCAACGGAAGCATCAGGTGTAGTCAATTTCCTTTCATCCAAGTCATTGGATTCTGATCTTCTCTTCTCCAGTTTGTCACTTCAACATGGCTAGTGTCTTCATAGAGTTCACACCCATCTTTCTTCACCTCTACCCAAGCCATCACTGTCTGTCACTAAACTAAATGGCCCTCTAAATGTCCTTGTGTATTGTGGTTAGATATTTACCATTCATTCTATGCTCAATATAGCCTTTTAAAACCTCACCCATCCATGGATCAGGCACCATTGTGGAAGAAGGGGCAGAAAGATTGTAAGAGCCAGGGCTGGTTCATTAATGTGGGATTCCGTTTAGCAGAAGCACTTGGGAAGTGAGCTGGCAACCCCCAGCCCTCCTGCAGGTCTCCTGCTTGCTTTTTGAAACCTGCCTGGCACCACTGTCTTTGATGCTTTGGGCAAAACATTGTCACATTCCTGTAGTGATCTGGAGTATATGGTATAAGATCCTGTAAGCCCCAACCCCTAGTCACACCTCACAAGGTCCAGTATAAATACCCCGGATTACAGTAATAAAGCTGAGTTATTCCTCTGTGGAATTCTCCCAGTCTCATTCTTGAGTCCGTCCTTTCCTTGTCTTTTCCTTGTTCTTTCTCTCTTTCTTTCTTTCTTTCTTTCTATTCAGGCTTGTACTTCCTCTCCCCTCCCCCACTCTACCAGGGCTAAGACTCGGGTCATTAACCAGCTGGCTGGGGCAATCTGGGAGCTTGCAGTCCTGGGAACTGCAAGCTCTGGTCAAAGGGAGGAAGAACATTGGAAAGGTTACAACTGGTGCCCAATGTGGGGCAAAGCCATTCACAAGAGAAGAAGGATAAAGATAACTGTTTATGGTTCTGGGGCATTTGCCTGTGTCAGGCTACCTCTCAGCCCCACATCTCTCTTGCATAAGGCACACTTTTAAGGTTCTTAAAGTTCTCGGGCATCTGCCCCTGTCTGGCGGGTTTAGCCCCATGTCTCTCTCAAGTGAGATAGTTTTATAAATATCTTCAGAGGATTCAGAGAAGGGAAGTTAAGCCCCCCCTTTGTCCATGAAAGGGGACTAGGGAAGTGGATTGCTGTGCCCCATCCCCACAAGTTTCTCATGGAGGATAAATTGTCATTCCTTTGTTCTTTACTTTTTTCTAACCTTTAACCAATTGTGGGGCGAGGGAATTGCTTACCTCATTAAATTCCTGCCGGCTGAGTCGGGCTGCTGCAAAAAGCTTTCTGCCTTTAAGTTCTTTCTATTTACTACCATTTCTCTCCTTTTCCATCCTAAATACATCCACACACACGCACACACACACACACACACACACACACACACACACACACCAGCTAGACTCTAAGACCAAGCAAACTGAGGCCACTCCCAGTGGTGGTGGGGCACAGCCTGCTAATTCTAGCTCAGAAAAAAACTGGGATAGCATTTGCCCAGGTTGTGGGATGGAGCTCCCACCCACAAAGTCTGGATCAGGGGACCCAGACTTTGGGTGGGAAAAAAAAACCCACCAGGCACAGGGTGGACATCAGGACAGGGAAATGCATGGCTCGACTCAGCTCTCCACTCAACCAGGGAAAAGTAACTAAAAATAAAAGCCCACAGAGCAGAACATGGCCACCTGCAGTGCAACAACTCAAAAATAAATGGCTAAGGATTTAAAAGATAAACTTAGGACTGGGAAAGTTAAAAAACAAAATGATGCCAGAGCTGGCACGCAACTTCAGGTGCCAGAAGACTACAAGTCCACAGAGAGACAGAGGCTTTAGGCCACTGGAGGCTTTTTCATGTAAACTTGCAACAATGGTGGCCAAGAACAGGACCCATCCTAACTCAACCAGACAAGGGCCCAAAGAGGGAAATGAGTGGCAGGCTGACCCTAGCCTGGGAACTGTTGGAAACTGATAACAACCAGATGAGGGAGAGTAGACCTTAATTATGATCTGTTGATGGGCTGACTAGACTCCAGTGAATGTACTTGCATCAAAGAAAATATGGGTACAAATGCTTGACCAGGTGGGACTTAGCATGCATGGCAGAGTGTATAGGGTCTGGTAGGGAGTGGTGTGGGGGCATGGATGGGGAGGGAGTCTAAATTTGATTAAGAACTATTGAAGGAAATGTACAAAAGCTCAATAAACATTAAAAATTGAAATCTGATCATGACTTTGCCTTGTATAAAACAATTCAGTAGCCAGGCATGGTAGTACAGGCCTTTAATCCTAGCACTCAGGAGACTGAAGCAAGCAGATCTCTGTGAGTTCAAGGCCAGCTTGGTCTACACAGTGAGTTCCAGGACAGCTGGGGCTACATGGAGACCCTTTCTCAAAAAGACCAATAAGAGAAAACAAAATTTCAGTAGTACCACATGAGATCCACTAATACATGCTAATATGTGCTAATAACTATAATCATTTTTAAAAACCCTTATGTGGCTTCCTTTGGGGGGTAGAGACTGCTTAGTATGAGTATCCATCTATGGAAATATTATAATGAAATTATTTGTCTAAGTAATACGCACTAATAAAAATGAACAATGGATACCATAAAAGCCAGGTGTGGTGGTGCATGACTTTAATCCCAGCACTTGGGAGGCAGAGGCAGGTGGATCTCTGTGAGTTCAAGGCCAGCCTGGTCCACAGAGTGAGCTCCAGGCCATCTGGGACTAAAGAGGGACCCTGTTGTGATGATTTGAATGAGAAGTGTCCTCCATAGGTTCAAGTGTTTGAACACTTGATCAGTTGGTGGCGCTGTTTGAGGAGGTCTTGGGACCTTTACAAAGTGTGGCCATGCCGGAGGAAGCATGGCACCGGGGACAGGTTTTGAGAGTTCACAGCTTTGCCCACCTGGAGTTCACTCTCTCACCTTCGTGTTTCAGGATGGAGATGTGAGCACTCAGCTTTCTGCTCCAGCTGCCTCTTGCCACTCCTGCCATGTTGGACCCTTAGCCTTCTGGAACCATAAGAAAAATAAGTTCTTCCTTCTACAAGTTGCCTTGTTCAGGGCGTCCTATCGCAAGGACAGAAAAATAACTGACACATTTGTCAACCAGCATTTTCTTTTAAATTTTATTTATTTTTGTATGTATATGAGTGTACTGTCTGTATGTAGGTTTGTACACCATGTCGTGCAATGCCGCGGAGATCAGAAGAGGGTGTTGGATTCCCCTGGAACTGGAGTTCTCCTGGAAGTCAACCAGCATTTTCTACTCGCTCACCTCTAACGTTTTTTTGTATTCTAAACACTAGCCACCAAGATGGCTCAGCATGTGAAAGTTCTAGCCATGCACACTGATGACACTGATGACCTGAGCTTGATCATTGCACCTTGTGGTGAAAGGAGAGAACTGACTGCCACAACTCGTCCTCAGACCTTTCTCTACCTGTACATCCTGGCATGTGGGTGCTATGTTCAGACACTCATACACAATAATAATAACAATAATAATAATAGCAATAATAATTTTTAAGTGTTAAGTATAAAACAATAGTGAACAAAGGTAAAATCTGGGGGTTTATTTTATCAATTTCTAAGGCTTCTGATTCAGTGAGGACTTCAACTGACCTAGGGGTGGGTCACTAGAAAAGTATTAGAGTTTGGGTGTTGTTTTGTTGTTTGTCATTTTCAGTTACTTTGTTTTGAGTTGTTTGATTTGGTTTTGCTTCACTTCTTGGAGTAACTTAAATTCTAGCTACCATGAAAAGGAGGAAGTGATACATTTTCTCCTCTATCCACTGGTCTTCTTTCACTTTCTCAACAAGACTTAAAATGGGTCTGAGAGTCTGGAAGGACTTTTGGCCAAGCAACTGGTCCTTTAATCCAACTGTCCCACCATTCCACACCAATCTCCAACATTTAGCTGATTCCCCATCAAATGTAGGTCTTACTTCTGTCTGGAATTTGGTTCCCCAAGGCTTTGTATGGTGGTTTGAATGAGTGTCCCCCATAGGCTTTAAGTATTCAGATATTTGTCTCCAGTTGGTGGCACTGTTCTTGGAGGTCTTAGAAGGTGTGGCCATGCTAGAGGAAGTACGTTATTGGGGGCAGGCTTAGTGAGTTTTAAAAAGTCTTGCAGTCTCCAGTTGCTCTGTGCTTCCTGTGCTCACTGCAAGATGTGACCCTCGGCTTGCTGCACCAGCTCCAGCCACCATGCCTCCCACCACAGTGGACTCTAATTCCCTGGAACCATCAATCATAAGTTCAAATAAACTCTTCCTTTGATAAGTTCCTTTGGTCATGGTGTTTTATCACAGCAACAGAAAAGTGACTAATACACTTTTTGTTTGTTTGTTTGTTTGTTTGTTTGTTTTTCACAAATTAGACCTTTTATTTGTCACTGTTAAAAATCTGCATTTTCAACAGATTCTTGGACTGGTGGTTCGTATCCATCGGCTCGTTCAACTTTAGCTCCTGTCTCATCACCCATTGCTTTTCCAGAACTACTACCTTCACCATGAAGCTCCATGAGTTTTCCCAATTCAAACTTGGGCTTCTTCAGCATTTTTACTTTCCTAACGAAGACATCATGGAGAGGATAAATAGACTGGCAAGCCTTTTCTATGTCTTTCCCAATGCTGTCTGGAATCAATTTATTAACCACTTCTTTCAAGTCATTTGTCTGCACCTCCCGGGTCATGATCTCCATCATTTTCTTCCGGATCTGCCAGACCTGTTGGTGCTGTGCGTAAGGGGTCTTGCGTATCTGGTTGTTTCGTTTTTTAGTAAAACCAACATAGAACAAGCGAAGCAAGTAACCATCGGTTGTCTTGACATCAACATGAGCTTCAATCATGGTCTGCCATTTTTTGACCATGGAACACATTTTGTCACGGGTAAGATCCATGCCATGGAAGTTAGTCAGACAGTTTTTGCCCTGAACATCCTCAGTAATGAGCTTGAATTTTCTAAATGCAACTTCGTCATTCTGTAGATCAGCAAGGCTCACTTCAAACACACGACCCTTGAGGCCATCAGATGCAATTTTGGTTCCCTGAGTCCTTGTCACTAGTGTTTTCCCGATGTTTCTAATGTTGAACATAGCTGGAGCTTTTGCATCATACCAATCCTTCTTAGAAAATGGATCAACCACTTTCTTCTTGGCTCCCTTCTTGCCGCCTTTCGTCAGGTGCTTGTTCTTTCTGACTTTGTTTTTTAATTTTTATTTATTTCATGAGTGTTTTTCTTCCACATACGTAAGTGCACTCATGCATGCAGTGCCCATGGAGGCCAGAAGAATGTACTGAGTCACCTGGAACTGGAGTGACAGTTATTGGCTTCCATGTGGATGTTGGGAACCAAATCTAGGTTCTCTGCAACAGCAGCCAGTACTCTTAATCGCTGAGCCATCTCTCCGGCCTCAGCAATATGAAACTTTGTCTTTTCCAGGGGCTTTATTGTATAACGCTCTCCAGATTCTGTCCAGCAGTGCCACATAGCAGTTCAAAGCCAGCCACATTGTCTATCACAAGGGTCAACAACCCGTAATCCACATTAAACTCTGTTGCAGAGCTATGAGATCTGAGAGGTTACATGTACTAAATGTACTTTCACTTTACAATATTTTCCACATATAAGGTTACTCCACCTTAAATTGAAGAGCATTATACAACAAGCACATCCTAAGAAGAGCAATATTTGGGTTCATTGTTTCCTCACAGAAAGTTATCAGCTAGTACTAGATTACTGAATGGATGCTTGAATAGGAAGAAGCATAAATCTAAGATGTCTGAATAAATTGGGAGCTGAGTTCAAATTCTCATTTTTTCACTGATTCAGAAAATTTCTTAGCCTTCCTGAGCCTAAGTTTTGCAATCTGTGCTCCAGGGAGCAGCTGCATTAAGCTGTCTACTTATTTAGCCCACCCAACATGCAAGCAGTTTCCACTTCACTGGTCATGAGCACCCAGAAGCATGAAAAGCAATAACTTCGATTCCAAGTTAATTGATTAGTATAAATATTCCTTGCTTGATGTGATCCATATCAAGACATTTTTAGACAGCCAGAAGAACCTGAAAATAGGGAGGAAGTTTCCTGGAACAGCCCCTCCACTGATGAAACATTTGATGTGTCTCATTAAGTTAAAAAAATACAATGAAAGGAATAACACAATGAAGGAATGCAAGGTAGTTGTGGGTATCACCATGCTCTTCATCAGCTTCACTCTTTCCTGACCCAGAGAAGCTATGTGCATGGTTCCATCATGCACAACTATGTGGCTGTTCACAGCAAGAAAGTCGGCCTCATTAGGTCTTCTCTGCCAAGTGGGATTAGAACATCAAGTTGTTGAAGAAATAAGAAGCCACCCCTCACATGTCTGGGTCTTAACTTGTTCTATCACCTCAATGCAACTCAGCAAATGTTCTGGTAACTCATTATGTCAAATAATAAATGACCTGTGTACATGAAAATGATAGAAAAATAAAGTTTTGGTGACATCAAGTAGTTGTTATGAGTGTTAAATGAGATAATGTATATAACTGAATCCAAGGAGATGTCTCAGTGGGCAAAATTAGTTCCTGCTGTGTAAGCCTGACATCCCCTGAACCCAAGCAAAAGGCCAGTGCCCTGACACTTGTCAGTAATCCCAGAACTACTGTCAAGATGACAGGTGGAGTAAGGAGAATTCCCTGAAAGGCCATGGGCCAGCTAGCCTGGAGTACACAGCACGGTGCAAAAAACAAGAGAGATCCTGCCCTCAAAAGAGGTGGAGGGCTATCCTCAGACCTTCATGTATGCCCCATGGCATGTATATACCACATCACACCATGTCACACACACATGAGACACACACACACACACACACACACACACGCAAAAAAATTTTAATTTCTATGTAACTTCAAGGAGCTTAGCAGATCACCTAAGACATAAGAATACTAGCTCTTTTTGTTACTGTTGGTAAAAGTCAGTAACTAATCATTTGATTACTAATAGGTAAAAAAAAAATTAGTAGCCACCAATAGATATACATATCAAGAAACTGAGAAAGTGCTTACCAGGACAATGTAAGCATACTTGGTAGTTGTTCTGCCTTGAGGGGCAACCCCCTTTATCCTTTGTCCTTCTGCCCTGAGGTGATCGTGACTAACAAGGTAGAAGGGACACATGAACTTCCTCCCCACTGACACACTCACATACACACATGTCCAACAATGAGTTCTGTTAAACCATCACTCAACGTGCAATAATCCTGAGAGAATTATATGTCATTAAATGCTGGAAAAATTATAAAGATCAGCATTGTGGAGGCATTCTTAAAGAGAGTCAGCGTTCTCCAAGCCTTGACCCTGGCTGTATCCCCAATAGATAAAATAATAACAGTATGTGACAACTGAGCTTTAGCACTTGGGAGGCAGAGGCAGGCGGATCTTTGTGAGTTCAAGGCCAGCCTGGTCTACAGAGTGAGTTCCAGGCCAGCTGGGGCTACAGGGAGACCCTGTTTCAAAAAGACAAAAAAAAAAGAAGTAAAAATGAGGAGATGTAGGCAATCTTACAGAGAGTCAGCAAACAGCCTCCAAGCCTCGACCACTGCTGTTATACTGCCAAACCTGAGGCCTGGATGCCCAACTGTCTTTGATCCCTTAGGGAAAGTCTTTGATCTGGAACAAATGGCCTAGGGTTCTGTTTGTCCAAACTGCCTCTCTCAACCCCCAATTCTATGTACCCCACCCCCTGCAAGGATTTTATAAAAAGCTTTGAGTTACAGCATTAAAAGTGAGTCTTTCTTCATGGACTGTGGGTCTGCTTCCTTTTCTCTCTGGGTGCTTCTCACCATTTCCTCCCCCTCTCTGCCAGAGCTCAAGCTAGGATTGTCAGCCCACTGGCCAGGGACAATTCCGAGGCTTGCAGCTTCCCAGAGTTGTGAGCCTGGTCCAGGGACAAGAACATCTTGTGGATTGCAGCACACACATAATGAGTATTTAAAGGACCACCAGATGAATATATTTCACACATCAGATGGTGCCAAGACATGGGACTCGACTTTCCACAGGAAGAAGAAAAAAGGTATTGTCTTGGGCTGTTTCTCTCAGCCCCACTTTTCCTCATGAGTGGAATTTTTAGAGGGTTTGGCATAGGGAAGTAAACCTTCCTGAAAGGAAGGTTCAGGGTAGAAGACCAGGCAATTGGTCCATTTCCATGAGAATCTTTTCTTGTAAAATTAGTCTTTAAATCCGTCTCTCAGCATCCCTCCCCTAAGACCGGGCTGTCAGCCCATCCCTGTGAAACACCTTTTTTGAGTGGGATTAGTCTTTTAATCTGTCTTTCAGCATTTTTTCTCTAATAGCCAGCCTAGTGGCACATCTCCATGAGAACTTTTTTTCCTGCTAATCAAGTTGGATCCATGAGAAATTTTTTGCATGAGATAAGTCTGTGATTTGTCTTTTAGCTTCTCCTCTCTAACTTCAGTTCCCACAGATGGGGTGCTCTTCCATCTGCAGAGCAATCAAACCATCTGCTACTAAATGTTTCTCTACCCATTAGCATTTCCTAACTTTCTTTACCATGAGAAACCAACGGACAGACCAAAAAGACCCACAGGCTAAGATCTTGGACCCATGTGGTGCAGAAAGCTAGGCAACAAGAAGGCAAGCAGACATCTCTCAAATTTTTGCCACTCTTAGCCAGTGAATAATGTTTAGGACCCTCCCATCAGTCCACACAAGGAAGGAATACTAAGAAAAATAAATTGCAGACCCTCTCCTTCCAAGACCCTGCTAAAACTCCCCCTGAGGACCCCAAAAAGCTCGCCGCTGGAAACCGCCCAGCTCCAGAACCAGCAGTAACAGAACAGGTTAAACAAAACATCCAAGCAGCTGCCTGTGACCCCTCCCTCCACTCCTGGCTGCTTTCTCTTAAAGGGCCAAAAGCAGAATTCCCTCCAGCCACTTCTCTCTCTGCCACAGAGAAGTTATGCCAGATCAGGGACAACCAAGACCTTCACTTCAGGCACTTCCCATTAATGTAGCCCCAACTCAGAGTCACCCCCTGAACTGGTACCCATACCAGGCAAAATTTATAACAAAAATAATTTCTCAAGAAAGAAAAACACAGCTTTAGGTGGTGGTGGCACCAGGAGCCAGTGCACAAAACTACAAACCCCAGAATTCCTTGGGCCTGTCACAGCCATGTTCACTTCCTTTCCTCCTAAGCCAGTGAACTACAATTCCCAGAAGACTTCAGGCCTGTTGCCAGATGGAATGATCCTAATCCTTTCTAAAATGTGATTTCCCAAAACTACACAAAGAAAATGTGCCTTTAAAATTTATTGTGTGTTTTATCATGATACTTGTTCAAAATTGAGGTAATTGTACTGTTCCTTGCATATCAATTTTTATCTCGAGATATTTTTATAATATGGCCATTCAAAATCTGTTATGATAAATTCCATCTCAAGCATGCTTGTTGATAAGTTTATAAACCAATACATAGGAACCCAAAAACATCTTTAAACAAATTGTGCACAATTAATCAATTAATAAGTCCTAGGCATTTCAAAGTCAATCAATAAAAGATCCTAAACAATTCTAAAATTAATTAATTTTAAGAGGTCCTGGACAATTTTGGATTCTTATAGATTTGTTTTCACCTTTTAAAATTCACAGGCTCCCAGACCGAATGGCTTGTAACCTACCACCAAGCAGAAATAAGTCATCTTAATTCATGTCTGTCTTTCCTTACCTAAATTTAACACCATTTTATGTCAGCATCCTGGAACCAAAACAAGGCAGCGTTGTATGGAGATTTTCAAGCCAGCTTGGTCTAACAAAAAGTTAAAGCTAATCAATGTTCTTTAACAACTTTGTCATTTTTAGGTTTGGGTTAAAAAATAAACTTGTATAATTTTACTATTTACATAAATTTAGTAAAGGATAACTCTAAAACCAAGATTGATTTTTTTTCCTAACTCAGGTCTGCCAGTATATTTAAACAGCTAATAAATTAATTGATTTATTAAGGGTACATATAAATTTACACATGTAATAGTTCAAATTTTTATTAAGAATGTACTGTCATCTACTGAATATGATCCACCAACACCCAATAGAATCTGTAAAACCATTCTATAAAATTTATACCTTAGACTGATACATCTAAGGGTTGTAACATATAAAGGTTAAAATTTATATATATAGAAATATATATATAAATTTTAAAATTTATATATATTTCTATATATATAAATTTATATATATATTTCTATATATATATAAATTTATAACCCCTTCATGGAATCCTCCCACCAGCACCTCCCCTGGTGCAGTAGCTGCTGGCCTGGCCACAACAGACAGTGCTCAATCTGGCCCACTTATGCTGAAGATTCAGAAAAAATAATCTCTCCCTTTTCCTTCCTTTCCGCCGCATAGCCCCTTGCTTAAAAACAGCACTTTATCTTTATAACTGAAATTGGGTATGGGGCTACACGAAGCATCTTGTTTTCTGTAAGTTTTTTTTATTTTTTTTTTATCTCTAAAGCTGTCCTTGTCCCGGACAATGCAGCGGCAGTCCACAACCCTGTGTCGGACCACCTGGAGTTCTCGAAACCTGCTGGGCCTCATGACTTTTTTCCCGTCCGCCATTCTATTTTCTTCTCCAGGCAGCTGCAGCTGAGACGCCCAGCTTGCCTACCGAAGCCCCCTGATTTTTCTTTAAATTCTGTTAAAATTGTCCTAAGTCTTCTGTTTGGGCCCATTCTAAATTTTCTTTCTTTATGACTAAGAACCCTCTAGGGATCCTCTTTCTCCTCATTTCAAAAAGCAGGAAGGAAAGAAGGAGGGAGGGAGGTAGGGAGGAAGGAGGGAAATTTATATGAGTCTCCTTCCAAGGCGTGAATCCTCAGCCAAATTTTCTCAATCGAAATTCAGTTTTTTCAACTAATGAACTAACTTGCTTTCCTTCCTTCTTACATAGTAGAACTAACCTCTATACTGGTTCATGTCAAACAAAGTTCATTACTCCAAACCATTTCAGGTGATATTTCTTTTTAAAACATTTGTTTTTATTATTATTATTATTATTTATTTAGTTTTGTTGTGTATGAATGTACTGTCCTGCATGCAGGTCGGTGCACACCCATGTCGAGCAATGCCATGGAGGTCAGAAAAAGGGGTCTCGATATCACCTGGACGGAGTATTCTCCTGGAATTTGGAGTTACAGAACGGTTCGCACTCGAGGGAAAAAAAGGGGCCAGCATTGGGTGCTGGGGATCGAAACCGGGTCCTCTGCAGAAGCGTCGGGCTCTTAAAAAACCGCTAGGCTTATCTTCTCCAAGCACCTAGGTGCGATTTCTTGAAAGCTTATCTCATGTTAGTCACTCAACAATGGCACAGAGCTTAACTTCTGAAAAACATAGCAAGTAAATTGTTCACGGAACCCACAAAAGAACTGCGAAATCAGTGGATTTGAAAAATGACAGCATGTTGTTAATTTCGTCGATTTCATGTAGCAGAAAGTGAAAACATGACGGAAAGAAGGAAGAGAGATAATTAGTGGTGGGACAGAAATGGACCTGGGGGCTGTTTTGTCTTTTGTATTTTGTTTTTTGTTTTTTCTTTGCTTTGACAGACAGTACCTACCCCTATGTTCCTGGCTGGCCTGGAATTGTCCTCGATCTCACAGACATCTTCTTGCCTCTCCAGTGCTGACAGACTAAGACAGGCAACCACCAGGCCTGGCTAGAATGGACGGTGGGTTTTTTTATTGTTTATGTTTCTTTTGTAGTTCGTTGTAGCTTGTTTTATGGAACAGTCGGGTAGTTTTTCATTGAAAAGTTGATAATTGAAAGTGAAACAAGTAGAAGCATCCCATTAATTATTTAGAGGGAAAATAATAGAGACAGAAATGGATGAGGGCAGAGCCCAGAGGAAGAAGCAGAAGACTATCTAAAACATATAAGGAGTTATGTTTGTGTAAAGGACAGTGTCAGCCAGGAACAGGAGCAGAGATAGGATCAGAGATGGAGCTCAGGACTAGAGTCCTTTAGCATATACAGTGCCCTGGATTCAACACCAAACACAAGACAGAAACGTGAAAACAGCTCCTTGCTACTCAAAGTAGTCTATATTCGAATTTAAAGTGTATGTTTGGGGTAGGAAAGTATAATTTTTGCCATCTTTAAGAACCCAAATCTCCATATTTTAACACATTTTTAAAAAAAGCATATGACGCTCTATACCTCAGTACAAATGAAATTTTATTGAATTTCCACATTGTCAACACCTTCAAAGTGTTGTGTATGAGTATTAGCACTACACCTACGAAACTATCTACCATCAAACAGGCTTCTGACAGAATTGGGGAAAATTCCTTTAACTCTTTAAAAAATTTGGATTTTTTAAATCTAAAATTAAATTAATGTTTTTAGGTCCCAAACAGACAAAGTAAAGCTTTGCTCAGTCCAAACAGAGAACAGCAGCCAAACAAATTAACTGCAATCCAATGCCTCAGAGATGTGTTCATTTGCATGATGGGAATTGCACAATGGGAATTAAGTACAAATTAGCTCACTCTAACATCCCTTATTTTGAATGGAAAGGAATGCATTCCTGGAAGCTAAATGCAAAGTGTCTGAATAAACCCTGAGCAGTGAGGACTGTTCCAAAATGGAGACCCCCAAAGCCAATGGACACAGGCAATTGTGTCTCTGCCAACCATAGTCTTTGTATTATGTAGTAAAGCCTGTTTTCATTTTTTTTTCAACAAAGGAAAAAAAAAAAGGAGCTCCTATGGTTTCAAAAGAAAGAAAGTAAAACTATGATCATTTACAAAAAATATTTACATAATAATCTACAAATAGTTAAAAAATTCCTAAATATTATGGAGAACAAACAGGGCCGTTAGATAGGCATAAAGGGATTTTTGTCTATTCATGAGAGCCGAGAAGTCATTGGAGCTCTTTAGTTTGGCATATATTAACTCATCAAATAAGGGTATTCGCTCCCATCATGAAAATAGTAATCCATGATTATATTCACCACTATATTACACTTTCATAATCACCGTCAATCTTGGGGTTTCTGTACTCGTGTTTCTTTGTTTTCATCCTAGAGTCTACCTCTGAGAGGAATCATGAACACACATGACACTTGTCCTTGAGACACCCAAAAAGAGACACAACCGGCTGTTTTTACTTAGCAGAATCATCCTCAGTTTTCTAATCCATTTTCCGGAAGTGCAAGAAGTTTCATTCTCTGTGGCTAAATAAAACTGCATTGTGTAAATATACCTCGGACCACATTTTCAAAAAAAACAAAAATAAACCCGAAAAAAAAGGAAAGAGAGAGGAAAAAAAAACAACATACAATTTCCCCTATCCAATCATCGATGTTGAACATGGGCCTACGCTCATTCCATAATGTGGTCCTTATAAAAATTGTCATGACAAATACGGGGTAAAAATGCAATTATCTCCAAGCAAACAGATTTAAATAGTCACGTTAAAACTTTGTATATACACAGTAAGACAGGTGACGGAGGGTACCAATAAAAGTGCAGCTTTAACATGTTTTTTAATGTATAGGAATGTTATGCCCGCAATGATGTGTAAGTGCATCCATGTTGGGCAGTGTCTAGGGAGGTCAGAAAAGGGTGTGGGATCAGAAAAGAGATGAAGGAAACCCTGGGAGCGGAGGTTAATGGATTTGGTAATTGCACCCAGGGGCCTCTATCAAGAGCAAGGCAGTGCGTCTTAACCCACCGAGCCAATTGCGCCAGACCCCTAATTTTACATTTTTTTTAGAAAACTCTATCCAATGTTTTCCATATAGTTGAAATGACTGACAATTCCCCAACAATAGCACTGAATAAAAGGACTTCCGCAACTGCCCCCCACCACCCTCTCATGAGCTTTGCTGGCTTTATTTTCTCTCATGAAAGCATTAGATTCCTCACCCATGTGGTGCGCCTTTCCAAAGCCTAGGGAACACAACTGCGGAAGAGGAGGCTGGTAGATTGTAAGGGCTGTTGGAGAGATAGGGGTGAATCATGAGACTATGGAAATATACTCTGGAACACCTGATTATCAACATGCTGTGCATACAAGCTTTCTCCAACTGGACTAGGGGAACCTTGGGGTTGTTCAAAAATTTGGAACATAGATACTTGCAAATGCACCAATTACTTAATTGAATGACATACTGAGTAACATCAGTGTTATCTGCAAACAACTGTGTCATTGTAGTGTAGAAATCCCTTAAAAATAAAAATTAAAAAATTAAAAAAAAAAAAAGAAACATTAGAGCTTTCAACCAACAGCCAGTGCCAAGCAATAATTTAGAGGATGGTGAGGAATTGGTGTGAGGTAGACCAGATTGAGAATAACAAAGGGGCAAAATGTTGCAAAATTGTTGAAATGTCCATAGTGCAGGATTTCCCAGGCAAGAGAATATAAGTGTGAGAGGGCCAGTCCAAGGACAGAGCCACCATATTGGCCTGAAAGAAGTCACTGCTATGAAATGTCACTGCTATGAAATGCTGGAGGAAGGGCACGTTGGAGGGGGGGGGGGCTGGGCTCTATGGAATAGAGAAGCCTCACTTTGCAGTGGATGGTGGCTAATCCGACTCATAACTAAGAGATGGTATTGTGTGTGTGAAGCACTTTATTCCCCATTTTTATAGGCCTCATTTCAGTATTCTATTCGTCATCTTTACTCCCTGTTTTTCTTCCTTGGAAGGATTCGTAAGGGACCATCTGGGGTATTTCCATTATGTTTTAAGTGTTAAACTACCTACAGTAGCAAGGGATATCACTTGGAGCTTACACATCCTGATTGTACAGAGATTCCCAGTGTGGTTGTATAGTGTTAAAAAAAGAATGGAATTCCCGTAATCCATCCTTAGTGGTTTGGTGGTTGTGGTATGTAGACACCAACTCCTGTCAATCATATCCCAGAATATTATCAGAAATCAGGTCGCAGGTCCAGACCTACTCACTGTTACCACACTGATAAGCAATTTCATGGCTATATTGGTACAAATACATGGAAAGATGAAAAGATGTGCGATCCTGCTGAGAGAAAAGCGTGTGGTCAAACCACCCCCCCCCCCCCATCGTTCCAACCAACCACTATACAGAGCGAAATCGTCAGCCTCTCTCTAAGATTTAGGGGAGAAACTGAACCAACGCTGGTCTTTTCAATTCATGAAACTGATATTTTAAATAGACCAAAAAAAACTGTAGGATAAGAATTTGAATTTCTTTTGGGGGAGGGGGGGCTTGGACGATGGCTTAGCAAGTTAAGAGCACTGTTTACTCTGCAGAGGACCCAGGTTCAACCCCCAGCTCCACAGGCGGATGAGAACCGTCGGTAACTCTGTCAGTATCCAGGAGAACCCAGTCCCAGCGGAATCCAACACCCACTTCCTGACCTCCCTCTGGGGCATTTGCACGACACGGGTGACAAACCTCGATGGAGACAGGACATTCAGACACAGATTAATTACTTAATTAGAATTGAATTTTGCAGAATGTGTGTGAGTTACAATGTGGATAAAAAATGGAAACAAACTGTAATTCAAAGAAGGAAATTCTTTTTTTTTTTAAAAATTGTTTTTATTTTTGCTGATTTTTTTTTTTTGTTTGATTGTTTGGTTTGTTTGTTTGAGAAAGCTGGCTTTGGACTTACTACATAAACAAGGCTGGCCTCAAACTCTCAACCAGATCCACCCCCAGTACTCTACCTCCAAGCTGTGATGGGGAAGGCAAACCACCACTTGTTTTAATTTTTAATGATGTGTACGTTGGGAGTGGAGGGTTAGGGCCGAGGTATGTGTAAATGTGAATGCAGACACCTTCAGAGGCCAGAGGTAGTAGATCCCCTCAAGGCTGGAGTTAGAGGTGGTTGTAAGCCACCCAAAATGTGGGGGCTAAGACTGAAACTTGGGTTCTCTGCAAGATGCGTACATGCTCCTAACTACGGGGGCTTTCTCCAAACCTTAGTATTTTCTTTAATTTCTTTTGTTTTGTTTTTTTTTTTCTTTCTTTTTTTTTTTTTTTTTTTTTTTTTTTTTTTTTTTTTTNCATATATACAAAATGATATGATAAATTGGTTTAAGATTTACTAGTAGTAGTACAGGAAATAAAAGTCATTATATACTATATAATAGTACATTAATACTATAGTGTATAGTATATGCGTTTATGTTCGCCAGATCGCAAGTCTTAACCGGTGCGTAACTTCTGTTAAGATCAAATATGGTGTCTTGTGCAATTGGCTACCTTGGAGCTTTCTGTCCAGAAGGTCAAGTTGGGAGTGATGGGCATCATTAGGACCACCAACAACAACAAGAAAAGGACGCATCAAAGAACTAACTGAACATGTCGAATTTGCTCCTCAAAACATCAACTTCCACATGGAGAAGAGTCTTTTGGATGGAAAGGACTGAGGAAAGAGTATGAAAGTGTGTTTGGAGAATGGAGCTCAGGGTGCTGGGGCCGGTTAGGGTGCGGGTGCACAGGTTCTATAGATGTTTGGATTAGTGCATATCTTGTACAGGAAAAATTATTATAATAAAAAAATAATAATAATGAATTATTTGGCTTTAAAAATAGAAAAGAATTCAAGAATGTATGTTGTTTTGGGGTTTGTTATGTTTTGTTTGTTTGTTTGTTTTGTTTGTTGAGTTATTGATTTGTTTTGTGGTTCTTTTTCGAGACAGTGGGGTCTCCTGTAGCTTCCCCCAGCTGTCTGGAACTCGCTCTGTAGTACACCGGCTGGCCTTGAACTCACAAAGATCTCACCTGCCCTCCTGCCTCCCAAGTGCCTAGAAATTAAAGGCATGTGCCTACCAGCACCAGGGTCAACAATGGTAGTGTTCTTAATAACAAGGTTTTGGCTATTATTTTTATCATTTATCCAAATCTGTTCACACAATTATATAGATGGTGGGAGAATAAATTACTTAAGTTGATTAAAAAATGTGGTTTAATCGCTGTCAACATAAAAAAGATTGAGGTGGTCACTAACTTAAATGTATGGTGAACCCTCGACAAGTTGTTTTTACTAGTTGATCCTTGGTACTACCTAAATCTGTCTTATCGTAAATTTGCCAGTGTGATTGAGTCAGGGGTCCATACGTAAAGAAACATGAAGGCAAGCGGACGAATATATAGTGAGCTATGAGGGCTACGAACATTTGATTGTAGTGTGGTTCTGCTCCAGCATGCTGAAGAGAGCATCAGGGGTAGTCCCAACATGAGATTAGCTCGGGCCGTCTGCACTCGGATGAGGGTCGCGTGCATGAGAATCCAGGGTGAAACTCGCGCTCACAGGCCAGCCAGAGGCTGGATAGAGTGCATCAAGGTAGGTATATCACAAATTTGTTGCTGATGGCCGTGATTGGATTACCCAGGAAGATGGACTGCCTGGTCTCTAGTACGATGGCTTGCGATCGGCAGAAGTGGGTTTGAATTTGCACAGCCCAGCAAGACAGGAACATAGCCAGTCGAGAGAGAGGCAACCTCTAGGAAAAAAAAAGAGAGTTGATCTTTTCGAGACAGGGTCTCCCTGTAGCCCCAGCTGTCCTGGAACTCACTCTGTAGACCAGGCTGGCCTTGAACTCACAGAGATTCACCTGCCTCTGCCTCCCAAGTGCTAGGATTAAAGGCATGCACCACCACGCCCAGCCTGTTTTTTTCTTTTAATGTGTATGAGTGTATTACATGCATGCATGTAAGGGGACCCATATTATACAGTGCTCAGGGAAGTCAGAAGAGGGTGTCAGATCCCCTGGAACTAGAATTATGAGGAAGGTTGCTAGCTACCATGTGGGTGATGGGATTCAAACTCAGGTCTTCTGCAAGAGCAGCCAGTTTGTGTGTTTGTTTGTTTGTTTGTTTGTTTTGGTCTTTTTGAGATGGGGTCTCCCTAGAGCTTCAACTGGCCTGGAACTCACTATGTAGACCAGGCTGGCCTTGAACTCACAGAGATCCACTTGCCTCTGCCTCCACCTCCCAAGTGCTGGGACTAAAGGCATGCACCACCATGCCTGGAGCAACCAGTGCTCTTAACCACTGATCCATCTCTCCAACCCCCAGACCTTAATAATTAAAAAAAAAAAAGTTGTTAAAAAGTAAATGAAATGTTAGATATGCACACCTGTAAACCTAGCACTGGAGAGTTTGAGACAGGAGGCTATGATTTCTAGGCCAGAATGGGCTGCCTAGCAAGATATACTCTTAAAAACTTAAAAATTGGGCTAGAGAAATGACTCAGTGGTTAAGAGTGCCAACTGCTCTTGCAGAGGACCTGGGTTCAATTCCCAGCATCCATATGGCAGCTAAAAACTGCCCTTTTTTATATTTTATTTATTATTTTTATTTTTTATTTAAAAAAATAAATAAAATACTGTTTAATACATAGCAAGGATCTGTTGCATATTCTTAAGTACTTAAGCATACCTTTCTATTTGAGCCATACTCCTCCAATAAGTAACATGCTCTTTGGAGTTCATTGGGTGTGATGCTTAAGCAACTTTTGAATATTTTATTTCATACTTTTATTGTTAAGAACTGTCCTTAAGCTGGAGGCAGGTGATCTCTGTGAGTTCAAAGCCAGCCTGGTCTACAGAGTGAGTTCCAGGCCAACTGGGGGTTGGAAGCCCTATCTAAAAGATAAATAAATAAATAAATATAAATAAAAATGAAAAATGAAAAAAACTTTAATGAAAGTCCAGTGATTATTACATATAAAATAAACAGAATGACACCAGGTAAATTTTCATGATGAATATTCACATTAGTAAAGTGGGGCAACGAAACAAATCATCCTGATTTGAACCATGGGAAGCATCCAGAACATCGTTGAGGTCCCCTTTCAACACTAGTAAACTTGATTCCACTCAAGACTTTAGTTTTAACTTCCATTTTACATCAAATGCCAGGATTGGAGTAAAACCTGTAATCTGATCACTCAAGATGCTGAGAAAGAATTACTGTAATTCTGATGCTAACCTGGGCCACATACAAATTTCCAGGCCAATCTGGACTACAGAATGAGACACTGTCTCAAAATAAACAAACACACAAACAAATAAATAATAAACTCAGAAGGTGAGACATTTACGGGACAACAGCTCTCCCTTCCTTAACAAGTTCCAAGGCAGAGAGACAGAGAGAGAGAG
>VZQC01010096.1:0-11660 GCA_009823505.1 Rhizomys pruinosus
TCCACCTCTGGGTGGTGCCTGCATAGCATGCAGAACCATCAGTAAACCAGGCCCTAGTCTTCTCTTCCTCAGTCAACTGATCATAGGGCAAACCCCATGAAGCCATAGGTGCATGCTTTAGCACAGGAGGCATTGTAACAGGAGTGGGAACCACAGACATTTGGGCAACTTCTTCATGTAACTTGCTTGTGTCCTCAGGGACTGCCTGGGCCCTGTCACATATGTACCACTTCCATTTGGCATTGGACTGTTGCTGTGCACGTCCTACTTTATGGTCTTGTGGGTCAGATAACACCCAGCTCATGATATTGGCAGCTCAGGTCACATGGTGACTTGGTGGCCCATGCTATGTGAAGTAACACAGTCCCAGAAAAAGAAGCAGCAAAAGGTTTCCCTCATTTGTGGACGCTAATACAAAATCCCCCAGATGAAAGACAAGCTGAATAAAATTATTGTTATATTTCTGTTTATTTGAAAGCAACTATGTTGTTATAAAGTAAATCTCTCAATGGGCTCTAGAATCCACCCACCACTTATTTTCAGAGTATATACTTGGGTGGAGAGTATGTATCCATATTTTAGAGTAATATAAAATTAATGGAGGAAAATGTGAATACCTAAGCATAAAAAAGAAGACATAGAGAAAGATGCTGAACGGTTATTGCCGAATGCATGATTTGGGGTGGGGTGAGGGGAAGGGAAAAGGGAATATGCCTAAACTAAATAAAAAATGATGTCTGACATACACCACATATCAATAAAAGCATTTAAAATGCACTTTTTAATATTGTACAAATATTTTTAAATTTAATTTCACTTATATCTTTTTTTTTCCTTTTAACATTTCTATTGAAGCTATATGCATCTCATACATCATTTCTCAGTATAATCTAGATTTATCTTGTTTTCTATGCCCCTCTACCCCACCAAAGTTCATGCACCCTGCTATCCTTATCCTGAATATTTTTCTGATTCTTTCCAACGTTTTTCAAAACAGGTCCTTGGGGGAAACTTTACTGTTTCAATCAGGTCCCTGTCCCTGTCCCTCTGCTGTTCCCTCAAATCCGTAATATATATATATATTAATATATATATATATAATGTCACACCTATACTAAAATTATATCATCTTTAAACAAACAGTTTGCCATTTGTATAACAAATTTCAGAATTCACATTTTTCCTTTTAAATTTATATTACTCTAAAATATGCCTATATGCCTACATATCCTCCCAATGCCCATCAACCAATGAGTGGATACAGAAAATATGGTACATCTATACAATAAAATTCTATGAAGTGGTGAAGAAAGATGGCATCATGAACTTTGCAGGTAAGTAGATGGAACTAGAGGATATGATGCTAAGTGAAGTAACACAGTCCTAGAAAAGCAAACGATGAATGGTAGCCCTCATTTGTGGATGCTAGCACCAAGCACTGAGTTGTGAGGCAAACTTAGCAATATCAACATTATACACCCCTTTCCCTGAAAGCAGTTGTGCTCTGATAATGTAAATCCCTTAACAGGGTCTAGAATTAACCCATCACTTATTTTTAGACTTTGGAATATTGGCATATGGGTGGAGGCTATATCTTAATTTTTAAGTGTTATAATAAGAAATATTTACAGTTACACTCATACTTATTGAGATATTCAGATCATTGGTTACAATCCTTGTGTGCATAGCAAAACATCTGGAAGATTTAAATACAATGCAGGTGTTTCGAGCCTGGCCATTCTTAGAGATCCTGATTTAATTGGTCTAGGTTCAGAATTTTTAAGAGATTCCAGGTGAAACCACCATGGCCAAGGGAAATAATAAAAGGAAGAGTTTATTTGAGCTTATGATTGATGGTTCCAGGGAATTAGAGTCCATTGTAGGGGAGGCATGGTGGTCAGGGTTGGAGCAGAAAGCCAAGATTCACATCTTGCAATGAGCACAGGAAGTCAGTAGAAACCCTCTGGAGACTAGCAAGGCTTGTTAAACTCTCTAAACCCACCCTCAGTGACGTACTTCCTCCAGCATGGCCACACCTTCTAAGATCTCCCTGAACAGTACCACCAACTGGGGATAAAATATCTGAATATTTAAAGCCTATGGGGAACAATCTCATTCAAACCACCACAGCAGCCAATGGAGAAAGATTAATTCCTTGAAATATAGGTACAGATGAAATATCTAAAATCTTTACATTTTCTATTTGTTATCTCAATTCCTCCTCACAACTCTCTCCTTACTTTAAAATGAACAGCTAGAGACACTTAAGTCCATGTGAACTAATAGACATTTTTGTTGTTGTTGTTGTTGTTGTTGTAGATTCTTTTAATGGTACCATTTCCTTTTAACTTCTATTACTACTAATGCTCCTAACAACTAATACTACTAACAACAATAGCTTAGACACCAAGATAATTTATAACAGTAGTGAGACAATCAGCAGATTATATAACAGTAATGAACCAATCAACAGAGAAATTATGCGTGCATGGCACATTTTTAACACACTTTCTATATGATCGAGATGGTTTATTACAATGTAAAAGCAGTTGATGATGATAGTCATTTCTCCAATCAAGCTACAATTATTGTGAATTTTAAAATAATAACTGAAATAATTTAAAAGTCAGATTTGTTATGGCTATAATTACATCTGCATTAAAACTGTTTTTCATGGAACTCTGTGGTATTTGGTGAGGCTCTTCCAAGAGGGAGGCTTTCATGTTTCATCACTATTAGGTACTTCTGTTAAACTAACTCCTGTAAGCATTGCTAGAGACATCGAATTAGTTTTCAACTTAGGTATTGTTTTAATGATAGCAATTATCACTGATGATGTTATGACTGCTTCTTAGCAGGTATAGTAAATAGTCTAACTTTGAAGAATAGACAGAGCATAGTGATTCATGTTAATGAAATAACGTGGTAATCTTGTCAGATGAACTGTAACACCATGTGGGACTACTTAATCCTGGGTTAACTTAGATTTCCTCCTATTTACTTAACGAGTTTTAATTTATGTCATACAAATTTCCCTAACTGTATTAGAATGGGTCATCTTTTGTATGCTGATAAAGCATACTCTATTGAAGATTAGAGATCCAGATCTCATGAGACTTCAGTCTTCATTTAGAACAGTGCGATTATCAAGAGATTATCCCATAATCACACTGTTCTAACTAAAGACTGAAGTCTCATGAGATCTGGATCAATTATCTTCAGTAGAGAATGCTTTATCATCATACAAACACACACACACACATTCACACACACATACATACATACACACACACACACACACACACACACACACACACACAAACGCATCACTCACATAAAGGAATTGCCAAGTAAAAATGGTAATCATACCCAGTATATAATGAAAAAAAAAATGAAATAAAACAAACAACCATAGTTACATTAAAATGTAAACTCATTGCGAACAATATATCTCATTGAAAATCACATAATCAAATACAAGAAGACTAAAGAAATATTTTGGCTTAGGAAACTCAATGAAAATAGGGTCAGGCCTGCATCAGAATGTATACTGTTCGTATTTTTTTAGCTACATGGCCACACTGTCAAAAATCCTTATATTAATGTTTATACCCAAAGATATTTTCTCCTCACAACTTTGGTCAGAGAAGTATCATTGTGTAGTGGGTAGCTGTTAATTCAGAGATTCATAACCAGTCAAAGTGCTGTGTATAATTAATTATTTGTGCCCAACTATGAGTGGGTCATCTATATCAACATTTCCCAACCAAGTCTCAGGAAACATCATCAAAAAAGCATATCAGGAAGAATGTAAGAGTGTGTACAGAAGGAAGAAGGCTGTGAAATGATGACTTCTGGACATGATATTGCTTTTCTACACATCAACTTACAGCTATAGTTACCTGCATAAGAACTACACAAAATCAGACAGGCAAAATTCCAGCATTGATGAGGATAGAGGATGATGACAACCTAAACTTTCGGGGGCCCAAAATGATCTATAGGTTGCTTTTTTCAAGTTATTTTATCACAGAAACAGGACAAATAAGCCATAAATTCAACCACTAATTTACCCTCAATCAAGTTCTCAGGATATGGAGAGAATGCAGCCATTTTGTGGGGATATAATATAAATTTCCTGCAATCTAATTTATAGTATAGGACTTATTCCCTAGAAAATCCTGTGAATACTCTTTATTCTCTTCCATTTTAGTGTCATTGGAACTAGAAGGTGGTCTTCCATGCAAGGGAAATGCCCACTACGCTTTAAAACTCCCAAATCTTCTTCATTCCTGGCACAGACAAGTGTCAAAGGCCGACATCCAGGATGGTGTGGTTTATTACAGCAATGATCTGTTTGGTGCCAAATCTTGGGAATTTTACTTTTCTTGTCACTGAGACCAAAACCCCAACAAAAAAACAACTTTAGGAAAGAGAAATTTATTTTCACTAAAGGTTTGAAGATATATAGTTCATGAAAGTGTTGAAGGCTTGACGGCAATGTTTGCTCACATCCCAGTAAACCAGGAAGCAGAGAAAGGGCCAGAATCTGTAGCAGATTCAATCTGTAGGTTGAAACCTCCTCCTTCCAGGTGAGGTCTGCATTCTAAACATTCTGCAACATTCTAAAATAGTAAAAATAACTAGGGCCCAAACTTTCCAAAACATAAACACGTGGTGGTCAACTTACATTCATACCATAATACAACTGCCATCTCCACTTACCTGACCCAGTGATGAGGTAACATTCAATTCATTTGGCCAAATCACTTCAGATATTGTCAACATACTCTTTCTTGAATACTAATTTTCTAGACCTCAAGTACACCTTGGTATAGCCTTTCCATTGCAATGAATTCTCACTCCCCTTTGCTTGTTCCATCACAGTTTTACATTTTTAACTGAAGTTTGTGTATTTCATACAAAATATCTTAAACATGATTATATCCCTCCCCATCCACACTCTCTCAACATACCCCCAATAGCAGATTTCATGCATTCTGTCATTTATGTTAAGTTAATGTTATCAGATGTCCCTCAGTGCAAGTTCATCCACTGATGTCTACACAGCCTATCTAAATTCAAAGAAGATCAACTCTCCCTCACTCAGAATTAACAAGAGGCCAATAGATCATAGGCTAAAGCTTGGGCCTGCAGCCTAAGTCTCCAGTACTATGCTGGGTTTTATTTTATGGAGGACAAATCTCTTCAATTTGTATGAGCTCTGAGGACCACTTTTCTCTGCTGTTTCTGTCTTCAAATCATCATTTATCTCATTTAGTTCACAGTCCATAACCATTTGTATGGATGGTTTACTGTATTCATTTTATGTCCACATCTGTGTCTATTCCTGATATATAGTAGATTATTTTATATCCTGCTTCAGTAAATAGATGATTGAAATTTTAAACAGTAGAAATGATTTTGGAGGTAGGTACTTATTGGAAAAGTGACAGGGTCAATGCCAGGCTTTGGATTTCTTATCATGTGATGAGTTTACATTAAGAAGTCCTCATTTACAAATTTCTTTATAGAAACAATGGTTTTTATCTTCAGATGGTAGTTATCAGGTTACTGATGTCTTTATACGTGAACTTATATAATAAAAATCTCCATACCATCAGTTTAGCACTCAGTAATTTTAAATGTGTTTAGAAAATGGATTGAATGACTTAGAGTGCCACAGAACTTGTAAAGTTTGTTTTCGTAGGAAATAATGTTGATAAACATAAATAAATGAAAAAGTATTATCTTCATTAAATGAGTTTTTAATTTTTTATTTTATTTATTATAATCTAATGTCTGTGAGAGTTTGCCTGCATGTGTATAAGTCACTGTTTCAGGCAATGCCTGCAGAGTCATAAGAAGGCATTGTATTTCCCTGGAACTGGAGTTACAGGCTAGCCACCATGTGGATAAGGAGAATTGAATCTGTGTCCTCTGCAAAACCCAGCCAGTGTTGTTAATTGCTGAGCCATTTCCCCCAGCCCCAATTAAATATTTTTTTAAAAAATAATATAGTTTTAGTTTCGATTTTATTAGTCCAAATATAGCAAATGTACAATAGTGTATGGCAGTTGAGCCAGACCATGGTGCGACTGCCAGGCCCATAAGGAGGGAAGCAGGAGGGAGCAGAGGGCAATCTCCAGGATGGTGAATGAACCTGAACAGATTCAAAGAATGATCCAGCAGTTGCGTCAGTCAGCAAAATTCATTTATTACATGGGTTTTAAGCACTTACATAGAGTTTTGGTGAGCTCATTGACCAGGATGAGGATGGGATAGAGGGAAAACCTGCATGCATTATGCAATGGCTAACTGTTTTGGCAGGAATACTTTAGCCCTAGAGATAAGTTTATGGTTTGTGCCATTTGCCACCAGAGGACAGGGCAGACATGCCTCAGGAGAGAAATGTTTAGAAGCTATACTTCAAGTTACATTCCTCTAAGGGGTGAGCAACATGTGCCAGATGTCCAAGAAGATCAGTGGGAGTGGCTCCCATCACCTACTGGCCTTCTAGCTTTGGGGGGTAAGGAGCCAGCCCTCTTATAGTTAGCCATGATTGATTTATCTGGCCCCAAAACTCCATATCTCCTCCCGCCTCTTACCTTCCTTTTATACCTGTCAAACCCTTTTTTTCCCCACAAATACCTTTCTCACATTAGCATGTTTATATAATCAACTGATTTAATCATGGTTCTCTAGATGGTGACAAGTATGAAGCTATTCATGGTGCTGAGAGGTTTCACCAATGAGCAAACAACTGAGAAAAATAATGATTGACTGCTCTTTCCCAGAATTCATCAGCAGGGATAGGTAGGGCAGCTTGTAAGGGTATCTGTTCCAGTGTGTGTGTGTGTGCGAGTGCGTGTGTGTGTGTGTGTGTGTGTGTGTGTGTGTGTGTAGGGGGTCTTACTCTTTATCCTAATAGGACCTAGAATTCATTACATAGATGATGAAGTTCTCAAAGTTAAAACAATTATTCTACCACAACCTCCTTACTGCTGAGATTATTAGTATGTTTTAACACATTTGATATATAGAAAATTATTTAAATCTAAGTTTGATATTCTTTATTTGTATAATGGAAAAAATGATAAGCTAATTATAAGCTGTGAAGCTTGACCATATTAATGACACATAATAAATAGTTAAAAACACTGACATCTAAGAAATTTTTAAAAATTAAATTTTATTGTTATTATGTGTGTGTGTGTGTGTGTGTGTGCGCGCATACACACGCAATATGCAGCATATGTATCTGGATGCATATGTGGAGGTCTGGAGGCAATTTCAAGCTCTTTTTTTTTATTATTTTACATGGAATTGAACTCAGGTCGCCAGCCTTATAAAACTGGTTTTTCCTCCTGAGACTCCTCTCTAGATTAAATGGAGAGAGAGAGAGAGAGAGAGAGAGAGAGAGAGAGAGAGAGAGAGAGACGTTTACACACTTTCAAATATTAGTTTTACCGTAAGATTTTTTTGTCTACATTTATGGTTGCTTATAGTTAAATGTAGTAACGACATTTGTGATACAAAAATACATTAATGTCCTTTGATTACTACCCTACTAATAAAAGATTTGCCTGGTATGCACACTGCCTTGAGTGTGATCCTCAGCACAACAAAATGTAATAGAAACAATGTATTAGTAAATCTAGGAGATTTAAAACTGAGCTAGTGTTTAAGAGAAGCAATTCCGAAAGTCCGGCTTCCTGGTTCCTCTGTGGAATTTGTTGTTTCAGTAGCACCTGCCTGCTGGTTTTCATTCACTACACATTTTTTGCCTTATAGAATTATCATTTACCTCCAGAAAAAGCATCCCTGGTTCCCTTCCTGTTTATTATAACTCTGTATGTTAAAACAAAAAAATAACAACAAAGTGCAATAACCACCCCATTAACATTTCCATACTATTTACTATATCATGTTTAGCAAATGTCTGACATTCCTTTTAAATTTATTTTACTTTTTTTACAATACTTTTTTTCTTAAATTTTTTATTGAGCTTTTGTACATTTTATACTTTTTTTTTTTTTTTTTTTTTTTTTTTTTTTTTTTTTTTTTTTTTTACTGTAGCAGTGCAAGTTGGAGAGAACAGAAACAAAAGAACTGGAAAAACCTTATCCTTTTTTTAAAAGACTTTTTTTTCTTTTGTTTCCTGTGTATGTGTGTGTGCCTGAGTGTAGTATGTGCAGAATATGCTGTGACTGGATAGAACTGCAAGGGCAGTTAACCTCAAGTCCTCTCTCCTGTTTTACTTTCTCTTTATTCATGAAAATGCATTCATTAACTTTGCCAAACACTTTTTTATGACTACAGCATTATTTTGTGTTTATCACACTACTCAAGTTGATAAGTAACAAGTTTCTATTTTATCTGTCCCTGTAAGGGGTCAGACATTGGTAGAAAGTTTAAGTCAAGTGAGAATTCAGAAATTAGATAATTTGGGAAATTGCCAAAGACTTGCATCAGGCACTCCATCAGAGCAAGCATTTAAAAACTCAACTCATCAAGCTGTGTCAACAGCTTTTATTTTCCTCATCTATCCCACAGAGCAATTGAAAATCCATGAGATTTGCAATGTCTTGATGATAATGTTTGCATCTTCTTTATTATAATGAAACATTTTTCCTTGGTACATGTGCGCTTTCAAAACACACTCATAATATATAATAAAAAAATCTCATTTTAAAAGATGAACTTTCTGTTCATTTTTCTCAATATATTTAAGTAATTTATTCTATAATGCCATGCACAATAACATATGCAAACATATTCATATATCAAAAGTTCTCATTCATCTTGTATTATCTCAACAGAAAATGAATAGCTTTGAATTTTGTTTGAAATCCTCATTAAAAAATAAAATGCAGTGAGTTACTTAATGAAGCTTATATGTAATTAGAATTGGAAAATTAAAGCAATATTTCTTACAACTTCAAAAGTTTTTTATTTATTTTTTTCATTTCTCTTGCAGTATTTACAGAATCACTATGCAGAAATACATGATAAATTTCATCTTACCATTAAAAGGATAGGCTAATAATTTTACAATCATCGATTTGAAAATGAATAAATAGCAGTATGTAAAATAAATAGTCTCTATTATACCACAGGTATAAGGAAATGAAAAGTAACATGTTCATAATTAGTTATTTACAGAATAAAATATACAAAGTTAGAATACGGAGGAAATTGGAAAGGGGTTAGAAATTTTAAAGCAAACCTTTGAAATAAAAGCAGGACACCAAAGTGAGGACAGGTTCTTTTTGCAAAGTTGATTTATAAGTTGTTAAAAGCTTTGAGACTTGTTTTATTATTATAGAGATACTTTTTGAATAAAGGCACTATGATTTTTTTTTTAATTTAGTAACAGGCTGAAGAAAAAATAATATGAAAGGTTACTTATTTTACAAATAACAACCTTACATTGATAAATAATTCTTGAATTATTAAGTAACATAAGCTAATTATATGATCTATAAAATAATGTATAATATATTCACAGAAAATTGTTTGTACTTTTATTTTAGAATACCAAGAAGTGGGTATGTTATATTCATACAGTAGATAATATGCAATTATTTTAGAATACCAAGAAGTGGGTATGTTATATTCATACAGTAGATAATATGCAATTACTTTAAGAACTTGGAAAAATACAATAACTATTGAATTAAATTATCTTAATTTTGAACATCTCCTGTGGTTTTGAAGATAAATAGGATAAAATTCTTAATTATGTCAGGTTTACTGTTATTTAATTGACACAGAAGTAATTGATTTAAGTGCTTCCATGTCTAGTAAATGTACATCCAGGTGCATAAATACGAAAGCATTCACTTTTTTTTTTTTTTGGCTAAGTTGCATTTTCTTGCAACAGAAGAAAACCTCTGAGATACAAGTGGTTAAATGAAGGGTAATTAGGAGCAAGTTGAGGATTGGTAAGCATAACCTAAGCATAGAATGATGTCTCAACATTTTCTGTAAAAATTAGCTTTATAAATATTTACTGCTTGTACAAAAAATATTTATGTTATAGTTCAGTAGAACGTGTTATGTAAAAAAATGTTGCGTTTCAATATTTTATTATAAAATTAAACTTATGGGCCAGGTGTGGTGGCATACACCTTTAATCCTAGCACTAGGGAGGCAGAGACAGGTGGATCTTTGTGAGTTCAAGGCCAACCTGGTCTACAGAGTGAATTCCAGGACAGCTGGGTCTACAGGGAGACCGTGTCTCAAAAAGACAAAATATAAATAAAATTAAATTAAACTCATTTCATTTTTATTTCAGATATCCTATGCCCTATTATTTCTTTGAATGTGACACTGCATTTTTAAATGGAAATGAAGCCAACTCAAGTAGAGCTTGAGAATCAATACAATTGAAAATCATATACTTTAACAGATCTCACTCTAATAAAATTGACTAGGCTCAAGAAAACAAATGATACCAAATGTTGGAGAGGTTGTGGGGAAAAGGTAACACTCATCCACTGCTAGTGGGAATGTAAACTTCTACAACCACTATGAAAAGCAGTGTGGAGAACAATTAAAAGACAAAATGGGCTAACCACCTGACCCAGTCATACCACCCCTGGGTATATACCCACAAGTCCCATCCTACTGCAAAGATACATACATAACTGTATTTACTGCAGCTCTCTTCACAATAGCAAAGAGCTGGAACCAACTCAAGTGTCCCTCAACTGATGAGTGGATAGAGAAAATGTGGTACATCTACACAATGGAGTTCTATGCAGTGGTAAAGAAAAATGACATTATGAAATTTGCAGGTAAATGGGTGGAAGTAGAAGATATTATGTTAAGTGAAATAATACAGTCTCAGAAAAACAATTGATGAATGGTATACCATCTGTGGATGCTAACTCCAAGTACCTAGTTGTAAGGCATACTGAGCAACGTTAATGTTATATTCCTTGTGATCTGAAAGCACCTGCCCTCTTATATTGTGAATCCCTTAACCAGTTCTAGAATTAACCTACTATTTATTTTCAGACTTCTGAATTTTTTTTAGATGGATGGAGGGTGTGTATACATGTTTTAGAGTAATATAAAAACAAAATGAAAAACTGTGAATCCTAAAATATGATTTGAAAAATATCTGTTTGTTTTTTGTTTTCAGACAGCATAATTATATATATATATATATAACACAAACATACATATATATATGTGTATATATAATATTTATATTATTTAATATATATATATGCATATAAAAAGGAGGGAACAACAACAACAAAAAAAAAAAAAAGAAAATTGAAAAAAACAAACAAAACAAAATGAAATTTAAAATATTAATTTTAAGAAAAACTTGTTATGCTAATGTGTTATACATTTAAAAATATGAAGAAAAAAACAGAGAAAGAAGGCAAAGTAAACATATGGCAGAAAGCACGACTCAGGATGTGGTGTGTGGGTCATGGGAAAGTGGAGAATGAGCTGAATTGGATTGAGGAATGATGTTTGATGTATGATAATGTTTATTTGAACAATAAAAAATATTAAAAAAATATGCAAGCTAGAGTAGAGATGTTTTCAATAAGAAATGTCTATTAAAAGCTGTTTCACACAAACACGAGCATGAGGCATCATTACTAGTTCCATGTACATGAACTGTAGTTTGTTTA
>VZQC01010097.1:0-16847 GCA_009823505.1 Rhizomys pruinosus
CTCTAAACCACTTGAGCCATGTCTCCAGCCCTCAATCTTATATTTCTATGTCCATTTTCATTGTGAGTAATCAATAACATGTAATAAATAGAATATCCATCTATTTATCATCTATCGATCTTATCTATTCATAATAATCTTTATACTTATCTTCAATTATCTATCCACTTCTTCCTTATAATGAAACATACCCTCATCCTGACCTAGTCACCACCACTAATGATATTATAATACTTTTCAACATCCTTCTTTCCTTCTAATTATTTGATCCAGCCTGTCATTGATTCCTGTCATTTCTACTATGAGTTATCTCTCTGATTAAGCCTCAGCCACTCACTCGATTTCCAACCTGCATCAGGTCTTGATTCCTCTCCCTTCCATTTCAATGTTTTCAGAACTATTGTTCCACTGCATTCCTTGGCACTCCATAACCCTGTGTGTTCCTAACAATAGTAATATTCAAGTTCATCTTCCCCAACCCATGTCATTAAAATATTAGAAGCTTCTTATATTTTGTTTGACATACTTTTCAATGGTCAACAAGAAGGAAAGTCAGGCAGGGGAAGGAGGGACTCAAGACAATGCAGGCTTTTATTTGGGAGAAAACCCTGCAAAGGGGAGTCTGTGTATGAATCAGAGCCTGCCATCTGCTTATAAGGGGTGAAGTTGCTGGTGGGGGCTTAGAAAGTTTCATTTTTTTAACTCACAGTTGAACATTGCTAAAAGCAATATGTGAGTAGCTCGTTAAGCAGTTTGAGATGATCTATTTATTAGCTGACATTTTTTGTTAGCGATTTGATCATCAACTTCCAATAACCACTTTCCATTCCTGGTTTGCACTGCCCTATTGTCCTTATCTTTATCTCCAACTGAACTTCAATGCATTTTGCTCTACTGTACAATGCAGTCACCAAGTATTTCAGCTGCTCTCGTTGTGAGAAAAGCCATCTACACCTGCTAATGTTAGTCATAAGATGGAAAAGTAGGTTGAGATTCACTAAGACATAAACTTTACACAGGCATAGGATTTAAGAACATTATTCTGTATAGTTATCTAGTAGAATTGCTAAGAAATGTACTTACCACATAATAAAGATTTAGTAAATAGATATTGAATAAATGAAAAGGAATACATTAGAGTTTAAGATTCCATAATTCCAGCCAGTGTCCAACGTACTCAAAGTCTCGGCTAGTAGGTAGCTTCTTTACCTGCATGCATTATGTTTAATATTGTGTATTATGTTTAATAATACAAATATTAATAATACATGCAGGAGGTTGATGGGTATAGAAAACTGAGTACAGGTTACACTTTTCTTATAATATCTCAAATACATGTCTTTATTTATTGTATATAATGTTTCAGCTGGATAGAAGTCATACAGAAATATATATATATATATACCTATATAATATATATATATATTATTATTGGGTAGGCTAGACAACATTATATGCTCAAACCCTTTGTTCAAACACGCTCTAATCCAGAGATATACCTTGTTCGGATATTAACAGTTTGGATGTTTGTCAATATTTTTCGTCTTTTCTGAAGTTTTCTTATCTTCATTGATATATTTGCTATTGACTAAAGGTATACTTCTCGGTTATGCCTTTCTAGTTCTTTAATGCTTAATAAAGCATTTATTTTTTCTCACGTAGGATAGGTATGTACGTTGGGGGTTCAGTGGGGTACTTATATGGACTGATAGCTCTCTTTGTAATTGGAGGACATGCAGTTGATTTTTCATTTCCAGGTATAACATGAGTATAGAGACTCTTTCTCTGAAGAGTCTTAATCTCGAAAGTTGAGTATGACTCGCAATGCTCTGAGTAGATTGTATGGAATTAGTTGGGCATCCACCAGGTGAAAATTAGATTTAGGTCATACGCGATAAATGCTCATACCTTGCACATTATAATGATATGAGTATAGTTCCATACAAGTCCTCCAGGACACTAACTACTTCACTCTACCAGAATTCTCTCTTGTATTTAAAATCGTACAATATGAGTTGTCTCATGTGCTACACTCGTGAGATCCTGGTCTGTCATATGTTAGTTTTATGTTGTTATGTAGATATGAAGATGGATCTAAGCATCTAATCAAATAAGTCGTATTAAGGTCAAAGTCACTCCAAAGCGTTTTCAAAAGACATGTTAGAATTAATTCTCAGCTAAACTACTTCAAGATACTGCAATGGCAGAACAAAATTGAAATAGCGCCTTTTCAAATTTTGATTTAGTGCCAGAGGGGCATAGAGATAGGTGGCGCAACAAGTAGCCTTTACACTCACTACACTTGGTTGACGGAGGCAGAAGGTAGGCACGGCCAATGGCATTGGTGAGTTTGAATGGACCTAGCTCCTAGGTCTTATACAGACGATAATTGAGTTTCCCAGGACAAGCTGGAAGGAAGTGCAGAGGTCAGAACCGCTGTCCTCAAAAAGGACCAAAAAAACAAAAAAATGGTAGGAACATAGGGTTGCATTGTAAGAGGTGTAACTAATATGTCAGTAATTCCTCGAGATTAAAACTAGTCATTACTAGATTGGAAATACTTTTATTAAGCTTGGTATAGCGGGTAATATCAAGGTGGAAGCTATAGATTCTTCGCATCATGAGTAGTCAGAGCATTATGATGAGGATATGCACATAGGAGCCTTTCCTCTTCAACAAAGAATCACACATCTGTAAATTAGGTGTAGATTGATCACCCTATATCCGATTGATTGACTCTACAGATAGTCTTGTT
The DNA here is from genome assembly GCA_009823505.1 of Rhizomys pruinosus. Taxonomy (NCBI): domain Eukaryota; kingdom Metazoa; phylum Chordata; class Mammalia; order Rodentia; family Spalacidae; genus Rhizomys; species Rhizomys pruinosus. The sequence continues at coordinate 2,756 of VZQC01010097.1, forward strand.
CGCATTTTAAGAACTCTATTCTATCATTATTAGAGGCAACGCTGTTGACAATACGGCATTGTTGAATCCATTAATAACCAGTTATGTAGTTCTATTAGGACTGATAGCATATTGCAGTATACATTTAATATTGTATGATTGTTGAATGTCCATTCGAGTGTACTCTAACTGTTTATTTAAAATTCCTTACTTAACTACTCACCATATTTTACAATCTATTCAAGATCTTATTCAAATAAAGCATACTAGAGTCTTATTTTCAATGTCGTGTTGTTGGCACCATGTAGGTCGCTCAATTTCAATTAACACAAATTCGTCTAATTTACTAGGTTTGTAAAGTAATATTATACTATTCTGTTTTTATGTAGTGAATTGTGAGATCCTATCCTATCGTCTTATAATAAATGCTACCTATGAGAAGGATCTTTCTTTCCTAAGAGAGACTCGATCATATTGGGATGGTACAGATGTGTAGTCTGGGGTTGGGGTGTGGCCTGGGTGATGTAGGGGATAGTGGTGATAGAATGTAGTGTCTATGTCGTAATAAGTACTTGAAATATGTCTGGTAGATGAGTAATGAAGTGAACTTATGGAAAAGGAGTGACAATATTTAGAAAGAGGATATCAGAAAATATCTAAGCAAAGGTAGAAAAAGAGAGGAGAAAGTAGGGCTTGCGCAAGAGGCAGCATCACTCGGAAGAGCGTAAAACGCTCCCATTTCGATGAAAGCACGAACGCAGGTTCCCTTATTATTGCTAGAAGCACGTGAAGGGATGCTGGGCGATGAAGGAAGCAGGCAGAGAGGTGTCATATGAGCAGAAGAGGTAGAGAGTGTAGGCTGGGGCATAATACTCAATTAAAGTCGCGCACAGAAAGTTCTGACGAATATCTACCTATGGACAAGATAGAACCACATTGCATAGAGAGAGTGCTGAAACAAGTGTACGTCTCGCTAGCCTGGAAAATGAACATTCAAAAGACGATCAGTTGTTTTGTACATTCTCTATTAGTTTTAAAAAAAGTACGCAAAGTTTAAGATGTAGCACCCATCATAAGATAAAATATATTCTCTTTTCTACCAAACTACACACATGAAATAACGATAATAGTCTGGCTCACGCATGTTGGGCTTTTCATTTTGAGCTTAGAAGTTTTCTCATAGATAAGCGTATATATTGACGATAGACGCGCTTTCTAATCTAGACAAATTTCACACTGGAAAATCATGTAAATTGAGGTTAAATGCATTTGCATTAGTTTATAAGCAGAGGGAAATTCTCATCGGCAAATCATCCAGGTTCTTATCTCTCATATTCGGTGATATAGCCAAAGCTTAAGATTATGTTTTTACACACTTATAATTACCTCTACTCATCTCTATTTGTAATTTATAAATAGACACTAACATTCCTAATAGCCGTTTGTCAAGCGAGGTGGGGGGAAGTACTCAATGCCAGGAGCGCAGTATACAGTAAGGGATCAAATACTACTATAACAGACTTTTATCTTAAGTTTACATATAATTCTCTAGGTAAGTCTTAGTAGTATATAAAAAGTGACAATGGTCAAGCGATGAATACCTCCTAGAAAGGCCACAATAGTCCTTCAGTCGACCCTAACACACCTTCACATCATCGAAGCCATCCAAGGCTCCACTCAGATATGTACGATCCACCCTATCAAGTCTATCATCTGAGCAGATTGTCTTGGGGTTTCCTTAACAGTAGATGCGGGGAATCGCAGTTATGATTTGTCAAAATTCATAATCAACACTCACAGAGATTTAGAGACTTGTGGGTTTTGGAGTGATGTGGAAACCAATTTCCTAATATATTGTTCTAATTATAGACAGGGAAGTATTACGTGGTCTATGAAGAATAACCAACACCACTGAAGATATTGGTAAAATAATATGGGTGGAGAAATTTATTTTATTTTATTTTTTTATTTTATAAATTTAAGTTTTTAATTGATGATTCATTCCTTGTTTAGATGTTCTGTATTATTATAATGGTTTCTTGACATAATCGAAGAACTCAGGTGTCCCTTTCCATGCCTCAAGCTTGCTACTTTACGAGGGGCATGTCGCGAGGACTCTGCGAAGCGCTCCAATTGTATGACTCAGGCACATGGCCCTTGTAACGCAATACTCAATAGAGATCTGCCTGGCCTCCCTAGTCATCTCACAAGGAGAAAAATAGCACTAATTTAGCCACTATCAAATACTCTTAATGAAACATTTGGCAAGAATACGTTGAAGAAAGCATGTACTCTAAATTTGCTAAAAAGTAGCAGGTTTAAATTTTGCGATTCGTTACTAATGCCACTATGACAGCCCACTAAATATCTTTTTCAGTAAGATGCTCGCTACTCGTTATACAGCTCACTGGCTAGGGCATAAAGCTATACAAAGTGCTAATAAAAGGAGTACTCATATAAAATAATTTGGGAATAAAGAGGAAAGCGAGAACTTATCCCCTGTTGTTTGAGGTAGTAGAGATTAACAAGAAATTTTAGCAACGTATGCTTGTTTTTGTAGCTTCTGCTCACAATGTGGATTAGATCTTTACATAATGTAAAACTATAATAACACTTTTCTTCACAAAAGACAAAGTCATTAGGAACTATATAAATTATGCAACACCTGCATAACGCTGTTAAGGATTTCTTCTAGCTTAACAAGACTGTAATTGCATTGCGATTCAGCATATTAATAATAGGAAAATCAGTCAACCCTTTCTTTTATCATCCAAACATATATCTCATGCTCTCATCATGGTCATTTGCTAAGAAGAATCACATATCGAAGACACTTACCCTACACTCATCTAACTATTGTGCGGCACACAGAACTAAATTATGTCCCTATGTACACCAAAAATACACTTTAATCAGCCTCATATATTCATTTTGAAACTTCACCATAGATAATAGTGATCATATCTCTTACATTAGACTTGACAGACATCTACACAATGTGGACTTCTACCAAATCTGGAATTTAATCATGGTGAAGGAGCAGTTGAAAGATGACACACATGGCTAACTAGAGGTTAGAGAGAAGGTTAGTGTTCACCACTGGTTCATTTAGTTAGTTTTTGTGCACGTTGGCTTCTGGCCAGAAAAGCCACTGCATGTGATACTCAGCATGAGAACTGCTGATCGCCGCTTTTCCACCTCGGGCAATACTTGCTCTTCCAACAAGCGTGAGGCTGGCTTGCCAACGGGGCTTCTCTGGTCTCCAGTCTCCCGACTCATTGTCACACACCAGTAATGAATATATTAAATAACATTGGGATTGGAAAGACTTCAGAGACCTGGTATCATTTCCTTCCTTCATAAAGATGCCATAGTATGGCTAGCTGGATACTCTACTTCAAAACTATGTAAATTGTGTTGTAATTTATTTAGTTATGCATAAATGATACGTAGATAGTGTAGCGAGCAAGATAATATAACCAACAGATCTGGTCATATTCTTTCTACATGAACTGTTTAATAACGTATCATTCATATCCTCTTTGCCATGATAGTTCCCGAGCCATTAACATTTTTTTAATAAAATATTTTGGCCTGATTCCAGGTTTGCAAACTAACAATGGAAGAATATTTGGTAACATGATTCTCAGCACTGACTCCATCCATATTTCCACTCTATCATAAAGACCCCTCCTCCTACTACTCCTCTGCTTCAGTATTTTCGCTTATCTTAGCTTCTTTGGTGGTTCTTCACAATAAGACTAAATGGTATCTTGATACTACAAGCCATCTCTTTAGCAAATTCTTGTCTTTGTGCCTATACCTGGTACTTCTTATCTTTTGTGGATATATGAATATGCTAAGCTTTAACCTACCTTTTCCTCTGTCATAAATTATAACTCTATATGGATCAAAGACCTCAGTGTTAAACCTGAAAATCAGTAAGGTGTATACTAAGATAATGTTGGCAGCAAATCTACATAGACATTTACGTAGGATTAAGACATTCTCGGTTAATCTAACAGCTAGCTGTCACAGGAAAATAAGGTTCAAACAACTTGACTAATTAAATTTATAATCTTCTGTATCAGCAAAATGAAATTCATCAATGAAGGTGAAGAGAACTCAGAGTGGGAGGAAAGCTTCACCAGTGATATATCCAACAGAGCATTAACATTCCAGAATATATTAAACCTACTCAAAACATTATAGAAGAAAATACACGTGTATTCCATCTTCAATCTTCAGATTTTGCTACTAAATGATGTCTGTAAATATCTCATTAATGACCCTTACACATAAATGCTCGTAGGAATATATAAGGACAATTCTGGAGAATTTTTATATCTGTTTTCATAAAATGTTTAGTTGTCTCTAACCACAGTTCTTATTAATATAAATTTAAAGCGAATTTTCATATATTAAACACTACCACTCTCAGATATTTCTCACTCCAGTAAGACTCTGGCCTCACAAAAGATGCTGAATAAAAGACACCTTGAATCATGGAATAATGCACTTGGGACACTAGGGAATCTGTTGTGCCTGGGAGCAAATAGCCGGAAGGGGAAATCTCCAGCACATTGCATGATAGAGTGTGATGATAAAACTTATATGGTAAACTCCTACCCCGACTAACTTCCTGAATTTAATTCGAGTCAATCAGCAATTATGAAGATAAATCACTTAAAAGGACAAAGTGCAAAAATGATGCTCCCATCACCTCTGATTTCCAGCTTGCACATTTACTCCTGTCTGGCTCTGGTGGGTAGATTTATGTATAAGTCCCTTTTGTATGTCCACTGATCACTATCTCATTTCTAGAATTGTGTGGTGATAATATGAGTACATATACCGCACATGTGAGAGATCGCAAATGTTACAATCAGACAGGTTCTAAAATTTGTATATATTGCATGTCTACTCTTCTTGTCATCTAATAGCAATAGAGGTGTGTAATCCACAAGATATAAAACCCCTGGCTCGCACTTCAACCATTCATGTACACATAGGTAGATTTACGAGCAAAAATGTGGCTCATATCCAAAGGAGAAGGTGCAATATAGATCCATTAAATCCATGGCCGCACATTTATGCGTATTTGGTGGCTCATCTTGATCAAGTATATAGGTCATGCAAAGTGTGTACTCGATCTGGTAATACTTTTGTTTCAGGTGTCAATTCGCTGTGATTATAGTGACACTAACGCACCGCTAGCACACATGATAAATTGTTCTCTGGTTAGAGCGCTAGTATGTAAGGTGGGCCATAATATTAATAAAGTTCCGATGTGAAAAAACATAAATTGACACAATATTGGTGTAGTGTCTACGCAGATAAACATTGTCTATTTAGCAGAACGCTATGTGTAAATGATAACTAGAACTAGGTAAGGTATCTACCACCTATTATCTCTGATTTAGTACTATAAAGCTATTAGTAGATGATTCCTTATATGTACCTGATAATAGTGCACGACATTCAGGATTAATAAAGACTTTGTGTGTGTGCTCGCTCTGCTTGTGAAGAGGGTGCCTTGTCGCGCATTCGTGAAGATTTTAGCAATTTAAACTCCTCGGGAGCAATACATGACCCAAATTGTATAATATTTGCTCACCATTATAATATGATTGTCCCATTGGGCCTGTGAATAAAATGTGTGCAACGTTAATGGGTCTAGAATCTCAAAATTACCCTACTGCCGCTATGGAGCTGCGGAGGGTATCATCACATGCATACCTTTATGAGTATATAAAAATTTAAGGGAGAAAAATGTGAATTCAGGGTTCAACAAGGGGAGAAACAAGAGTCATCATGAGAGACTAGTCCCGCTACTATGTATGTTGCTACTGAATCAATTGCATAGATGCTCTCTTAGATATAAGAGAGGGGGCAAGGAAGGGCGCCATATCTAAGGCACTCATGGAAAAGGCATAAGATCCGATATGTATGCGGAGATTGGGGAAGGAGGTGGCGCATTCGGTAGCCTTGTATCCTAGTATCTTAAAGGGACACCAAGAGGCCAGTATGGACCTCTTTGTGAGATGTCATGGACCTTTCAGTCTTCGCGTTCTACTTTTCTCAGTATATGTTTTCTCATGGATATTGTCTGGGGTACCTGCACAGTGACACCAGACCGCTGTCTTCAGAATATAGATAATGGACCTCAATCACAGGTAAAAAGGGATACTATGAAGTGGTAGATAGGTCGAAGTACTCACCACACTCATATAATCTTTCCTGTATAAGATTGGCTTAAAGAACGATTTGAAAAATCATCTATATTAGTCGACGCAATACAATTAAAAAGTTGTTGTTCTTGAATTTACTTTGTTTTAACTGGGAATTATTGAGTGATGTATGAGAAATCTCCTATTGTATGTTGTATCTGTGTATAGAATGTGTTGTATTTATTGGTATGAATTTTTTTAAGTTCTTATAAGTCAACATCTAAGACCCACTCTTCGTAGTATCTCGAATACCAGCATATTAAAGCTGATGTCCTCCTCTAACAGCTTTGTATTGCCATTTTGTACTACATGTGAACCAAGAGTGATTCGGTTCATGCTCATTGTCTGACGAAATCGATGCTTTCGCTAGATCTCTGTTCTATTGTCTTGCATTCTCTCTTTTCGCCATGATGGGTCTTTCCATGTGAGGGGAATCGTTGACTGTTTGTTTTGAGCTAGTAGGAAAAACTAAATAATGTTATGCTGTCTACCTTTTTTTTTTTTTTTTTTTAAGATATGGGTGTTTTTTGTAAGCATTTTTTCATTTTTTAAAAAATATTTATTGTTTTTTTTTTTTTTGTTTAAAAAAAAAAAGACAACTAACTAAACAAATATCTACTTTGCACCATGGTGGTAAGTTAAATACCACCCATGGTTCCTAGAACAAATTTTGTCACTACAATAAGGAGGTTTCCGCATAAAGGATTAAAAAAACAGTCGCTCACTAATTGGAACTAGGAAGTTTAATCACGAATAGATTGGGTTAGCTGGCCAGGGCCACGGGATGTCTAAGTATAATATGCAAAAACACAATAAGTCCATCTTGCTAGTTATGTACCGCAAACTAAAGTCTGGAGTCCTTTCTATAAATTTAGCTCGTCGACTTGCCATAAGATGTATTGATACTGTTAGAGAGAATAGTATACTGTCTTTTTAAATATGAAGAAACCTGATAAAAATTCAGCAACCTGCTCATATAAACATTGTCTCTCACGTGTAGTAAAGATCATCAGGCTCTAGCCTAGGAATAATCAATTTAGGGATCTTTTGTTTAATTAAGCCCTCTCTAGAAAGCTCATACAAATTTGAGGCTAACAACTGGACTTTGCATCGTAGCAAGCCCCCAGGGATACCCTTTGCAAGCGTTCATCCATGAACACCTGTGGATTTGTGAAAGTGTACGCCATGCACATTCGCTTTATTTAGTTAGGAACTATCTTATATTTTGTAGGAGTTATGAGATAGGTGTTGTGTGCTTGAGTTATGATCTATGTAAGAGGCCATACATGCTGTATAAAATTGAGGAAAGCAGTCTGTATTAATTCCCTCGCGTTGAAACTTCAAAGCCCCATGAAATGTATGATTCTGGACACTCTATCCTTTCGTATCAACTTATGTATTGCAGGAATCACATAAACCCAACCCCCAACTTTCAAAAGGCTTCACAGGCACTCAACTCTCGTCCTTCAACATTTTGGTATTTTTGAGATAAGTGTGAGAAAGTAGAACTAAGTTTAGTGGGGGATTGGAGACATTCAAAAAAACAGACCAAAAGTAACCTAGAACATTAGAATAATATTAGGGTGGTATCAAATATGAAGAGTTGCTTACAAGTTTCCAAACATTAATACTACGATTAATCACTTTATTACAGCATGAATAAATATAGAAATAAAAAAACTGAGTCAAGTAATGAAGATTATGAGCCACTTTGGAAAATGTCAGGTACAAACAGAGTGGTTATGAGTCCAAAAGATAACATGCATCTGAGAGAGAGTAGGGGTATAAGGGAGTTTGATAGGGAAAGGTGAAATAATGACCTAGAAGATCTTTTGAAAATGTGGCACAAATGATGTATGAAATTTGCACAAAGCATTCAATAAAAACATAATAATAGAATAAAATAAAATAAAATATAGAAAGTGTATGCCAGCACATTTGGCTTTTTAGGTGGGCTGGGGTATTGAATTCACCTCCTATATTAAAATGCTTTATATTATTATGTCGAATGAAAATACACTATTTAAACTCCAGTAATCCTTTGGGAAAGGACAGTAACCGCCAAGTGGTATTCTTTACTCCACACAGTCACACTCGGTAAAAATGGGTTTAAAAGGTAATCCTTCAGAATTGCCTGGAATCATCACACGCAGTAAAAATATGGTCACCTGCAGTTATACAAGTAAAAAGTTCCTTCTAATTTGCAAGAGTCCCACCTACACTAAAGAGTGCAAATAGGTGTCTTGCTAGACGTAAGAGAAAAGCGAGTGTTTTAACATTATTTCATATCTAGTTTCAAAATTTATAAGCTAAGTTCTACTGAATGATCACATCAAACCTAAGTATGTATTAAGCATGGATATTAAGAACACGATTTCAATGTATCTTTAGCAGTTGTGTCTTTGAAACTATGATGAAAACTTATGTTAATGAAGCTGGTAGCAAGTGTCAGTTTCATAGGTGGTGAAAACCACCAATAAAACAATATTGACCTATTCCTTAGGTAATGATTCAGCAGGTTATTTCGTCAATTTGTTTTTTGACTAAAAATACATTGAACACAGAACACATAATGGCGGCAGAGAACAGATTTATGGAATTTTATATATGTCTCACACCATAGCTGCCTTAAATCTGGAACTTCTATCACAACGCATTTTTACATGGAAATGAAATGATTAAGAGAGAACCCAAGTTCTCATCCAAATTGATTACTTATGCGACGATGACTCACTCCTTTATATATTTAATGTCCTTATAATAATCGGAACATGGTATTCAAGTAAATACAAAAAATCATACGAGTTTTTCCTTCACAATATAGTGAACAAGCGCAGAAAGTCACTTGGAATGGATTAAGGCAGAACATTGGTCCATGATTTCACACAATGTTTCAGCCTGAGAAAATCTGAGAATTTCCACAAATGAACTTATCAGTAAGAGCAATTGGCGAATATTGGACTTTCATCTAAATTACAGAAGCTTATAGGTTGCTGCTGAAGGAGAATCTTGATGAATGCATCATCCAAATTGAAGAAGTGGGGATCCTCAATTAAAAATCAACCAGAATGAAATTCTGAAATAAACTCCTTGCTAACACGCTACAAAACAGGGAGAAAAAAAAGCTCAAAATTGAGAAAGTCATAGATAATAAAATGAAAACCAACTTCGTGAGTATGGGATTTATGAAGAAATAAGGTCCTCTCATACAATGTACTTATTCTTATTAACTTAGGCCTTATTGTTTTAATGGATGTGTTCGAATTATCTCATCCATTAGAAACTACTACTAATATGCATATCTACATTGTACAGATGTTTAAAGAAATCAAGTCAACTATGTTTCTATGGCAAAATTAATACAAGTTATTAGCGATGGATTTAGTTTTTGGAGAGACGAACGTCCCTATGGTCTATATAAGATAAGGCTCAGTGGTGTTAGCAGCAGGACACAAACAATATATATCTGCTTTCTCGGTCAGAGCTGGAACACCAGCGGATTTACGCAAAATTACACCCAGCACCTCTATAATTTCGTCGCTCGGCAACTATAGTAATAAAAAACCCTGTCTTCTTGCCAAAATCCAAGTTCCTGGGGATGATGCGCACTGGTGTTCTTGTCACCGGGAGCCTTTTTATGCTCCTAGCACTCCTGGGAAGGGCTTCAGAGGGCCAAGCGAACCGACTGGAGGCTTTATCGTGCAGTTCAAGGCCAGTCTGGTCTAACAGAGTGAGTTTCAGTTACAGCTGGGACTGAGCACAGACGGGGATGATCCACCTCCTGTCTATGCAAACAATCAGACCAAAATATAAAAAGAAAAAAAAAAAAAAAAAAAAAAAAACCTGTTTCTTTAACATTTTGAATTTTAAAACAAGCACATAGTAATCCAGCCAGTGGCATTAGATTGACATGGTTGTTTACTAAGTTTTAGAAAACTGTGTATGAGAAAAAGTGGTTAACTCAATCAATAGATTGTAGTCTTGATAGGAAGCATTTATTCTCTGCTTCTTCTGAACCCAAATTCCTGGTCAAGAATGTGGACCTCCAGACCAAGTACCTTAAGGGTTGCTGGAAGAAAGCAGATGCTTCTTGGTCTAAGTAGACCATATTGATGGGATGGTCCTCCTCCATACAGAAGAGCCGCTGTCCACCATGCCAAGATCATTTTATCACAGAACTATTTTATGATATATAGAGATTAGAATACAGTCTCTCCTCTATATTTTTCTATACTCTAACAGAGCATGATAAGACTTACTGAACAATACATATTTGTTTATAATAAAAGTAGATTTATAGGTCTCTATTTGTCTTTCTTTGTTCAGTGCTTAACACAATTTCTGAATTACATGCAGGAACAAATGAATGGATAATTTTTATGTTTTCCTAAATGAGGCAAAAAAATACATCAAGAACCCTTGCAGGTTCAATTAATTCAATAATATTTTTTATAAAACAGGTTAAATGAAAATATTCCTAAATATAATACGAAAAAGGCTAAGGTTTTGTATATAAGTCCAGGTAAGTATTGTCCTTCCAAATTAATCAAGCATTGGGTCATGTGTTATTTATTTGGAAATCTTTTGTAGTAAACGTGACTTAGCACTTCCCTGGGCAGATCAAAGGTCATTATTGTTTATCTTCCATTAACCTGTCCCTGATATCCTACTTTGTCAATCAATTATCTTTCTTTTTTTTTTTTTTTCTTTTTTTTTTTTTTTTGTCTTTTTGTCTTTTTGAGACAGTGTCTCCCTTTAGTCCTTGCTGGCCTGGAGCTTGCTCTGTAAACCAGGCTGGCCTTGAACTCACAAAAATCTGCCTGCCTCTGCCTCCCCAGTGCTGGGATTAAAGGCATGTGCCACCATGCCCAGGAGTAGTATCTTTTAAAATAAATTTTCTTTTTTTGACTTCTAGCAGCAAGACTGTTCTACCTTGCTGCATAATGAAGGATAATCAAATGAACAGATGACATCAACCATTAGAAAATATCACTAGAAAGATGCTGTTCATTGAATAAGAAGTCCAAACTTAAAAGTAAAACCATTTTTGCATGTAATTAGCAGGAACTGTTATGTTGAGAATAGACAGAGGTTTGCTGGATGAGAGAAACATTTGAGATAGCAGTGAAGTGTTTTCGTGACAGGCAGGCCACATTTAATCCTTGACACTATTTACAGGGAGAATGCTTTGTAAAATTATATAATTAAGTGCAACCCTTAGCAGCTGCCCCACAATTCTCTAGAGAGAAGGGTGGCTAAAGGCCCAGTTCTATAGTTGTCATTGCTCTGGCTGAACAGTTTTTAATGTGACTCCTAAATGACAGTCACACTTGGAAAAAAAACAATGCAGTTGACAGTCTTTTTCTATAGTATAGTTCTTTTCAAAAAAGAGAAAATAAAACAAGGGCTAAGATACAAGCTTTCTATAAAAAAGATATGCGCCTATCATCTAAAATTTCATAAAATCCATGTGTTTGTCATAAAGAATTAAATCCTGGGGGTCAAGACTAATTAGGAGATGCCCAAGTATCAGGAAAATGTGTTATTAGAGTGTAATGTCTTTTATTCCTTGAATCAATTCTGAAGACAACCAAAGTGAGTCCTGAGCCACACATTAAATGCTGACAAGTGATTTGTGTGGAATTTCAACCTTCTTTGCACTATATTTTATTGTTGTTAAGACAGTATCTCAGTTAGCTCAGAATGGCCTTGAAATCACTTGGCACTGAGAGTGAATTTGAACTTCTGATCTACCTGTCTTCATTTCCTGATTGTTGAGATTACAAGCATGTGACAAAGCAGATGTTTTTATTTATTTTCATTTTTGTAAACTTTTTATTGAATTTTTGTGTATTTCATTCAGAATATCTTAATTACATTTTAAAAAATATTTTATTGTAGTTTTGTGCATTTCATACAGCATTTCTCAGTCCAATTTAGACTCATTTCCCTTTCCATGCCCCCCATCCCACCCCAGTTCATGCATTCTGCCATACATGTCTTGCATCTTTTTCTCAGCTTTTAAACTTTTTTAATGCTTTTATTGATGAGATCCCACTTGTCAATTACTGACTTATTTTCTGTGTGGCTGCTGTCTGATTTAGAAAGTCCCTTCCTAAGCCTATGTCTTGTGGGTTACTGCCAACATTTTCTTCTATCACCTTCAGAGCAACAGGTTTCATGTTGAGGGCCTTGATCCATTTGGAATTGATTTTTGTACAGGGTGAGAGGTAGGGGTTTAATTTCATTCTTCTTCAAGTGGTGATCCAGTTTTGCCAACACCATTTGCTGAAGATGCTGTCTTTACTCCACTGAGTCTACTTGGCCCCTTTGTCAAATATGAAAGTGGCTGAAATTGTATGTGCTCAAGTTTGGATCTTCAATTTTGTTCCATTGGTCTGTGGGTCTGTTTTTGGGCCAGTACCAGGCTGTTTTTATGACAGTACTGAGGATAGAACCCAGAGCTTCATGCATGCTAAGCAAGTACTCTACCACTTGCACTACATATCTACATGCTCTCATGTCTAAAGACAATACACCTTCATTTACCCAGGATAGTTTTTGAAGATTAATAACTTTCATTCTCAGTTCTATTTCTATTGGACAATAAAATGCCTGCTTATTCTTTTGAAGAGCAATTCTCTTATTTCTACTTGACAAATCCTTCCTGAGCCTGGCCACTGCTCTGACCACATCATCCTCGTTCACAGGAACAATAGCTCAAATCTATCTTGTGTCTTACTCATTTTACTCCCTTCTAGGTCATTTTGCAAAAAGCTGCAGGCAGTTTTTACAAACTTGAGACCCTGCCTTCCTCAATATTCTTGAATGTTTTCCTTTGTGTTGAGGATTTAAGACCCTTCCTGCTCCAACTATCACATTCTCTCCTTCCTTTCAGATTTCTTAACAAATAAGATTTTTGTCTTTTTGCTGTGCTGTCATGGTTTTCATTCTATTTTTCTGGCGCAGGCTTATTAACGCCCTTATTCTGGCCTTATTCTTGGACATCCTTTTGTTCTCAGTTTAAATGTCACTATTTAGGATCATTTGCACAGATTTCCACAAACCAGATAAGATATTTTTCCTACAATAAAGAAAACAATGCATAATTCTTCATAAAAGCAAGACCGAGGATGCCAAGAAGGCATGAGTATGATGCCCCCATTGACTGCAAGTTTCAAGAAAAGAAGGAGCACATTTTATCTAATCACCACATTAGCATACTGAAAGTTCAGCCTCTCTCTCTCTCTCTCTAATTTTAAAACACATTAAAATCAAGTATAATCATGGGGAGCTAAATATAATTGTATGGTACATAGTTATTCCTTGCTTTTAAATACAATCTTTACATTTGGCTAGTATTTCATAATACATATTATTGTGTGCTTATATCTCCTTCATAACTCAAGAAACAGTAATTTAGCTTTAGTCCAATAGACATCAAATTAAGGTGAAAGTTACATGTATTTTGGCGCATCTAAACTATTTTGTATATTTTCAATTATGCGATCAGCTTTTATATTCACACCTTATTCATAATGTTTTAATTTCTCTGCAGTCTATTCATTTTTGTGTAGTGGAAGAAATGTAATAAAAATTCAGGTAATTAAGCAAGTATTTATTTGTAAAGAAAGAAGTTTTCTCTGCTCAAATTATGGCCCAAAGGAAACACTAAGCTATGATAGGTAGAAATATTTGTCACTTGAGGCATCACAATTGAATTAAGCATATGAAAATCACTGTAATGATACTTGTCTTTATATACATTGTATACCTGAGGACAAAACATATGCCATCAGAAAGTAAAAAGCTATGATAAGAAAGTCAAACACATACTCTAAGGACCATATGTAATATTGTTATTTAGGATCTGTATCTATTAT
>VZQC01010101.1:0-10752 GCA_009823505.1 Rhizomys pruinosus
TGTGTGTGTGTGTGTGTGTGTGTGTGTGTGCGCACGCGCATGTGTGCACAATGCATGCATACTGTGGCGTTCACATGGAGGTTAGAGGACAACCTGCAGGGTTGGTTCTGTCTTTCCCATGCAAATCCTGAGAACTGAACTCAGGCTGTATGGCAGGTGTCTTCCGTCTGAGCCACCTCATTGACCCGTGGTCTAGTTTTAACAGTTCTTGATCCTGGGTCTTTAAAAAGCACAGGTCATTGCTAAAATTAATAAAGTAACTGGAAAACCCTCCACAAAGTGGCAAATGTCAGTGCTGTGTAGGAAGAACTGGTTCATTAAGGTCATGGCAGGGGTGGTAACTTTCTGCACATGAAAAGTTTCTATCTAGGAAGGAGTCAGAATCTAGTGGTTTTGCTCTGTTAACACAGAAGTCAGAGTTCAGGCCACATTAGAACTGGGTGACATCCATCTCAGTGAAAAGGGATCTGCAGAGCAGGAACCCCAAACCCCCTGTGGGGTGTCCCATTTATTCCCAGGACTATCCATGTGGAAAACACGTGCAGGAAAGCACAGCACATGGACACATGTTAAGGTCAAATACAGAGAAATCTTTATTTCAAAATGTCTGGCTTATATAGACAGCAAGATTCAACTCCCAGGGCCAAATCCTAAACCATCTCATTACTACATCCCACCCCCTGGGCATGGCCAGGGAGGTCCCCTTGGCTTAGAATGCTACCCATCTTAGCTAAATTTTCCCGCAACCCCCCAGACAAATTCCTTTAAGTTGTTGATCAACTCCGCAGTTACATACAAGGTAGTTAGTTTTTGTCAATTTGAGACAGACTAGAGACAGCTGGGAAGAGGGAGCATCAATTGAGGGATTTCCTCCATCATGTTGACCTGTGGCCATATCTGTGATGACATTTTCTCAATTGCTGGTTGATGTGAAAGGGCTCAGCCCTCTGTGGGCAGTGGCAATTCTAACCAGGTGGGCCTGGGCTGTATGAAACAGGGAGCTGAGTGAGCCAGGGAACAAGCCAGGAAGATTCTCCACAGTCTCTGCTTCAAGCTCCAGCCTTGATTCTTGCCTTGTCTGTAAGGTGACATAAAACTTTTCCTCTTCCAAGTGTGTTTCAGCACAGCAACACAGAAGCAAACCAGGGCAGTGTGCTTACAGGTTGAGTCTCTAAGAAACCTAGCAGAAATCAGGCATTGGGGGAAAAAAAGATCTGAGTAGAAATCTCAGCAATGGTGAGGTGCTGGGGTGAAACAGAATTAAGTTTGTGCCCTTTAAGATAAACAACTTCACAAATACCCTGGGTTTCAAGTGGGGAGCTGGAAGTAAACTTTGGCTCTGGTGTCCTAAGACCAGAGAAATATAAATCACAAAATCTTGGCAGAACCAAGTGAGGGGCTAGGGCTCTGCCTGCCTATCAATCATAATGAAACACTCACCAGAATGAGTGAACAAACCCCCCAACAATAACCATAAACCTTAATGCTTTTATAAGGAACCCTTAACATCCTCTAGAATCCAAAAAACACATTTTGCCACAGTGTTATACAGACAATACAAAATTTCAGGGTTTGCACACACAAAAACACAAATAAGAAAAACCAAAAGCTCAGACAAACCAGGAGAAAAATAAATAAATAAAAACAAAAGCAAAACAAACAAACAAAAACCTAAAACAAAACCAAACAAAACAAGAAAAAACCAAAATGAAACAAAACCCTGGAAATAGAAATGGCTATTGGTGATTCCATTATTGGTGGATGTGGCGTTTTGAATGAGAATGTCCCCCATAGGCTTCAAGTATTCAAACATTTTTGTTCCCAGTTGGTTGGGTTGTTTTGGGAGGTCTTAGAAGGTGTAGCCATACTGAAGGAAGTATGTCATTGGGGTGGGCTTACTGAGTTCAATAAGCCTTGCAGTCTCCAGTCTCTCTCTCTCTCTCTCTCTCTCTCTCTCTCTCTCTCTCTCTCCTTCCTGTGTTCATTGGAAGATGTGAACCTTGGCTTTCTGCTCCAGCTCCGGCCACCATGCCTCCCCATCACAACGGACTCTAATTCCCTGGAACCATCAATTATAAGCTCAAATAAACTCTTCCTTTTATAAGTTCCCTTTATCACAGCAACAGAAAAGTGACTAATACAGTGGAATTATAACTGAAAATAACTGATTATGTTTAAGAAATATAGGAACAAGGGCAGAACTGATGGTGGTTTGGTCTTGCCAAGGAGGAGACTTCAAACATGACCTCTTTCAGCCTAATTAAAAAAAAATCATAAGCCAAAGATGCTAAAACCTATGATATATGTGGCATGTATATGTGCATATTTTGGAGTGGTGCATATTGGAAGGAATAATAACAACAACAACAGCAGCAACAGAAAAGACTTCGTCAAAGAACTGACTGAAATGATGAAATTCTGCTCAAAACAGTAAACTTCTACATCTAGAATTTTGAGAGAGACTGAGAAAAAGATGGAAAACATGTTTGGCAGAATTCATGAGCTCTGGTGGGGTGGGGGTCAGGGAGGAGGGCATGTGTCTAGATTCGATTTATAATGTAATTTTGTATGAAATGCACAGAGCTTCCCAAACAATAAACATACTTTATACATATAAAGCCATGACTATTCAAAAACTGGCTGTTGGTTTTCTAGTTTGATAAACATTATACAGGTATACTTTCATTTATAGCTTGGGTAATAAACTTTAGTCTGGCAAAAAAAAGAAACAGAGGAAAGGCTGGCTAAAGTTAATAAAAGTATGGACAATTTCATCAACCAATTCTAATTCCTAGAAAGAACCAAATGAATGTTCTAGAACTAAAAATGATATGCTAATATTTGCATGTAGCAATTAATGTTACGGATATAAGACACAGAGTGGTAGGAAAAGGTTATGGATTATAGTTGGTTGATGAAGATGTCCAAACTTTTATCAATTTTATCCAGCCTTTTCTCTACTTCCTAGTGCCCACATGGTGGCAAACAACATCTCTCAGTTTAGTTCCAGAGGATCTGATGCCCTCTTCTGGTGTCCAGTGACTTTAGTTACACATGGCGTAGTTATCTACCTTCACACAAAACACTCATACTCATTTAAAAAAATAAAAAGGTAGACAGAAAGAAGAAATAACAGCCTGGGAGAAGACATCTCCAACACAATACAAACATCTTCAAAGGACTTAAGTTACAATAAATAAAGAATTCTTCAACACAATATAAACATCTTCAAAGGACTTACGTTACAATAAATAAAGAATTCTTAAATTCTCATAGAAACTTTAGCCGAGGGAAACTCAGGGACGTGCAGACCCACCCTTCTCACAGGAGGATGATGAAAGGGTAACGGATTTGTGGCCCATCAGGAAGTGAGAAACCCAAGCCCCAGGTCACTACCACTGCCGTCTACTAGAATGCTAGAAGTCAAGGCTATCAGCTCTGAATATTGACAAGGTTGAGCAACACGTGGCAGATTCTGACTTACAATAGTGGCAGTGTGGTGGCGTAGGGACATACAGACACAGGACGGAAAAGCGGTGCATTGGTAATTTAAGGAACTGTTTTGGCTCATAGTTGGAAGGCCAGACCACCCTGGAGGGAAGGGATAGTGACAGGTTTGAGAGGTGGCTCAGCACCATTGCATCTGCAGTAGGGAAGCTGAGAGTGGATCAGCTCGCCTTCGCCTTTGTCCTTGTTATTCAGTCTGGGAACCCAACCGATGGAAACAGTGCGCCCCAGCCCATGGGAACAGTGTACCCCAGCCCATGGGAACAGTGCGCCCCAGCCCATGGGAAGAGTGCACCCTAGCCCATGGGAACAGTGCACCCCGGCCCATGGGAACAATGGACCCCGGCCCATGGGAACAGTGCACGCCAGCCCATGGGAACAGTGCGCCCCAGCCAATGGGAACAGGGAACACACCTTCAAAGTGTGTCTTGTTGCTTCAGTTTATCTTCCCCTAAAATTTCCTCACAGGAAGATGTGTCTTCTAGGGATTCCAAATCCAGTCACCCTGAAAATGAAGATGAACCATTTAGTTATTATGCAGCTAAGCCAGAGCACAAGACATCAATGGCGCAGTTTGCCCATGGAGTAGTTTGCTTTTACTGCTTGATTATTCCACTTTTCATGAAATGTATCCCTAGTTGTTATTTACTTTCTAAACTCTAGTCCAGTTGGTGACAAAATACTTGAAGGGAATTTTATCGTAGAATATTCTAATTCATGAATTTGTGTTTTGACCTTTAAAATTTGGAGTGTAAAATTTGTTATTTGAGCATAGTCAAAGATTAATTGCAAGTAAAATGTTTTCCATAAGGGTTGAGTCTTTACGTGGCTGATAATGGTATTTGTCTTACCATGAGTAAACACATGCTACTTATTAATACTTCATCTTGAACATGTTGAAAGGCTCGAGAGTCATATCAGAGTATGGCTACATTTTGATATGTGTTAGTAGAGGAAGGACCTGTGAGCACATAGAACACACACATCAAGAAGGCATAGAGGTGGTCAGGAATTCTTAGGAAAATTTAATTGGTGTCACCTTGGTGTAATTAAGCAAATAAACCAATGGTTTATGTATCAACAAATTTATATAAAAATAATTATGCTAGAGTTTCTGTGGTGAATTCTGTCTCATGTCCTTTTTATCCTTGGCATCCTGTGAGAGAATTGGGGCTATATGATAAATAAATAGAAGCAGCCAATGCTTGGGGCTGAGGTCCAAGAAGGCCTGATGTCATGTTGAGACTTAGTCTAATAGCTGGATCTGGGGCCAGATGACAAGCTCCACACTTTGAAAAATTGTCAGACATTATACTTTTTTGATAATGGTAGATAAGGGGATTTGAAACATTTACAGAAAAGAGTCTGTCTAGAGAAGGACAAAATAATCTGCTTTTCTTTCTTTCTTTCTTTCTTTCTTTCTTTCTTTCTTTCTTTCTTTCTTTCTTTCTTTCTTTCTTTCTTTCTTTCTTTCTTTCTTTTGTCTTTGTTTATCTGGAGATAACATTTTGCTATATAGCCCTGGATGGTCTGGAACTCACTGTGTGGATCAGTCTGGTTTCAAACTTGTTTGAATGGTAGCAGGGGTAAGAGCTGGGGGATCTCTGGAGTAGTAGGGGAGAAAAGATCAGAGCAAGAGCTGGTGGCAGGCAGTGGGGAGGGAATGGTCAGGAGTTGCCTGTGTGTTTGCCATGTGCTGGTACCAGGAAATACATTTGAAGGGGACTAGGGATGGTGGGAAGATAGACCTACCAGGACAGTGAACAGCTCTGAAATCTCTGAAAGAGGAAGAGAGTGACTAAGAAGCAGAGTAGCTGTGGGCAGAGTGGCCTGTGGGAAGATCCAGTTGAGTGAGGGGCTAGTTTTTCAGGTAGCATCCCTCAGGGCATAACGTGGTTCCTCTGACCCCACCCCATGAGGGAGTAACTTGTGGCCCAGGCACGATGCCAGGCTGGGCAGCACCACACAGGGGTGTGAGACTGAGGTCTGGGATTGGCCCTGAGATATGATGTCATTCTACCTATAAAAGGGCCCATGCATGCAATAACGTGGATTCTCTATTACCATCACACGGAGTTCCTGGATCTGTTACTTTTGTGTGTATACAGGCAGCAGCAAGCCTGAATTTCGAGTGTCAGGTGCTAGTGGGTTAGAAGGGGATCAACCAGATCCCTAACCTGGTTTGCTATCAGTGTTTGGCTGGAAAGAGACTTTTCAGGTCGCCAGTCTGTGTAGTGGTAAAGAGTGTTTTGCTGGTGGTGGAGACTGAAGGGAGCTGTCCAAGCGTCAGTCCAGGGATTCCTGGCCTGGGAATGGTCAACTAAGGTGGACAGGAGCCTGTAACCATATACCACAGAGGCCTGAAGGGTAGGCAGGAGGAGGTATACCTGAGGCTGCTGTGGCCCTAACATGATTTCTCTTTTTGTGTCAGGATGCAGCCATAGAAAAACCATTAGCCAGTGTAATGCATTCACATTTGAGTTAGAAGATTAATTTACTTCGATTTAGAGTTTATTCTCCCACATCTTCAGATCATCTCTGAATTACTTAGAAAATGAAGATGAACCATTTAGTTATTATGCAGCTAGGCCAGGTCAACAGAGATAGGATGGAAATAATTGTATTGTTGTGCTATTTAGGGAACAACAGCAAGAAACAGTCTGAACACTTGAAAACAGACACATGTATCCTAGACTTAATCACATAGCACACATCAGCAACAACTTTAATCTTCAATAACTTAAACATGTTCTTTCTTTAAACATGTAAAGATTATGATACTGTCCAGCATGTGGGTTCTTTTTCTCCATCAGCTAAATAACTAAAAGACAGAAAACCAGCTCAGTGCAAAGCGAAAGTAAAGATTATTGGAAAGTATCACACACTTCTTGGGTTGAGAAGGGGTGCCCCCTGGGCACTGCAGACTCTGACATGAGTTTCCACTGCATTTAAGTGTTTCTCTCCTAGTGAGTTCCTGGCTCATACAATCTTTCCACCCCTTTTCCGTAATGTTCCCTGAGTCCTGGGTGGGTGAAGTGGAATATAGGAGATTTGTCCATGAACCCGCACTCTGTAGACTCCTAATCTCCATGGTTTGGCCATTTATGACTTTTTGAGTTCCTGGCCCCTTGTTACATTTGCATGAGGGAGCTTTCTTACTAAGAGTTAAAAGGTTAATTAGTGTCCTCTTTGTCCTTTGTTCTGTGGCATGAGCCCTAGGTGTAGAGGTGGCATTGTAGATGTGGTGTTAGGCTTTGGCAACGTCTGTGTGTGTCCAGTTGTGGTCCTCTGTGATAGTCTTCATCTGGTGCAAAAGAAGCTTCTTTATTGAGTGGTGTCTGGGATAGTTGTCGATATAAGGATACCTATCTTGCACTTAGTAAGAATTTACCTTAGCCTAGGGATGTGACAGCCTTGGGAATTACTCTAAGATCTATGACCTTTCCTGCTATGTGTATCTGGCTCTGATTACAGTGCCACACATGAGCTTCCTTCCATTGAGTGGGCTTTAAGTCCTTTAGTTAGCCATTGATTGCCTCCAAGATAAAAGTGCCGCTATTGCACCAATGTCGTATGTTGTGTTGGTCATTGACATGGATATTTGGTCTTAAAGCTGGTGTTGGACCATTGACTGATGATTTCCCTTAGCAGCTTGCATAGTGTTCTTCAAAGCTATGAGAGCTAGCCTTCAGGGGAGGTGGCTTCCAAATCAGTTCCAGCTCCATTGCTACAATTCCTGTCTCTGAAGTGTGTCCTGTCCTCAGCAATTGGGTCTTACCTTGAGGTTCTGGGAGGCAATCAAGGGCTGTGGCAATAGCAACTGTAATTTTGCGAGTCTCTTGGATGACCCTGGCCAACACCTCAAAGGAAGGTTTCTCCCATCTGGC
The DNA here is from genome assembly GCA_009823505.1 of Rhizomys pruinosus. Taxonomy (NCBI): domain Eukaryota; kingdom Metazoa; phylum Chordata; class Mammalia; order Rodentia; family Spalacidae; genus Rhizomys; species Rhizomys pruinosus. The sequence goes on from VZQC01010101.1 coordinate 7,395, forward strand.
ACTGTTTCTTGTTATGTAGTCTCAGCTATGCTCATGAACTCATGTATGTGTAATTTGTCATTAGGTTGTTAGACTAATATGATTCCCTCAGGTTTTTACACTAGCTAGGCGTTACTTACCTGTCCTCTCTACCCCTCCCTGTCTAGCCTTCCCTCCATGACTTCTCCATTTAAAGTGTCTCCATTTTTCCCATTTCTCCCTTGATAATACTTGCCTCCCATGGGCCCACCTCACTTGAGCTCTTTCTTTTCCTTTATCACCAAATTTCCTTCTAGAACCCTCCATCTCTCCTCCCATTTAAATTCCCTCATTTTTATCCATTTCTCCCTTAGTAACACCTGTCTCCTACTAGTATTCTCTCTCAGATTCCATCTGTCCCTTACCTTCCTGGTTTCTTTCCATATCCCTGGTTCCAGTTAGATCATCAATTTTCACTTTTTAAAAATTACTGGAAATTTTAGATGAACACTTTTGAGCCATGGTTATTTGAAGTCCTCCGTGTAGAACCCACATGATCAGGGTGGCAGTATCCAATATTCATTTGATAATGAATGAATAATTTAGAAAGTAAGAATGTTTGAGCTAGGTTTAGCCAGTCATTTCTTGCTTGGATGGAGCTCATCTGTAGATATAGATGCCCTTATAGATGTGGATATAGAGTCTCTTGAGTTACTTTATGTTTAAAAGTTAATTTAAAATCATGTCATCTGAAAATAAACTGTATGTTATTTCCAAATCATATTTTGGGATTCACATTTTTCCCTTTTAATTTTATATTTCTCTAAAATATGCAAATATACCTACCTTCCACCCTTGTACCAAAATTATAAAGTCTGAAAATAAGTAATAGATTAATTCTAGAGCCTGTTAAGGTATTCACATTCTAAGAGCACAGTTGCTTGTAGATAAAGAGAAATATAACATTAACATTACTCAGTTTGACTTGATGCTAGCTTACTTGCTTACTTGCTAGTTCATGTGTGACATACATAAACACATATGTTAAAACAATACCAGATTGGAAGGAGCAACACAACAAAAGAACTGGGACAGGGAACTGACTGAGCAGTAGAGCTCTCCTCCCCTCCCCACCCCCAAAATAATCCTCTGCTTTGAAAAACGTTGAAAAGACTCAGAAGGGGAATAGGTCATGTATGGCAGACTGCACAGACTTGGGAGGGGGGGCATGGAGGGGAAATGAGTCTGGACTGAACTGAGAAGTGATGTATGACATGCACAAGCTTCAATAAAAGATTTTTTAAAAAGTTAATTTAATAGTCTTCATACTTAAAAGACTGAGCAGGTTTGATTATAAAATGATTAGCTCACACTTCCTTTAATTGATTTTCTTACCACCTGTGGTGGTTTGAATGAGTGTCCCCCATAGGCTTTAAGTATTCAGACATTTTGTCTCCAGTTGGTGGCACTGTTTTTGGAGGCCTTAGAAGGTGTGGCTGTGCTAGAGGAAGTATGTCACTGGGGGCAGGCTTAGTGAGTTTAACAAGGCTTCTGGTCTCCAGTCGAGCTCTCTGCTTCCTGTGCTCTTTGCGAGATGTGACCCTCGGCTTGCTGCTCCAGCCACCATGCCTCCCTCCACAATGGACTCTAATTCCATGGAACCATCATTCATAAGCTCAAATAAACTCTTCCTTTTATAAGTTCCTTTGGTCATGGTGTTTTATCACAGCAACAGAAAAGTGAGTAAAACACCACCTTTCCTTGCTTTGTTGATTAATTCTGAATAATATACTACTCAGATTTTCTTCATTTGTAAATTATTTACTCAAGAGTCTTGGGATGCTTTTTATATTAAAGTTTAATAGCTTAAAAAATCTTTGATATTTTCATGCATGTATGTAATAATTCTTTGATATTTCCATGCATGTGTGTAATGATTCTTTGATATTTCCATGCATGGGTGTAATGATTCTTTGATATTTCCACGCATGTGTGTAATGATTCTTTGATATTTCCATGCATGTGTATAATGATTCTTTGATATTTCCATGCATGTGTGTAATGATTCTTTGACATTTCCATGCATGAGTGTAATGATTCTTTGATATTTACATGCATGTGTNGTGGATGTTTGGAGAAATGTGGAAGACTTTGGAACTTTGGGCTAGAAAAGCTGTTGACTACTGTAAGCAGAGCTTAAGGGGCCATTCTAGTAGAAGCCTGGAAGAAAGCATTGCTACAAAAAATGTAGTTCCAGAGGAAAGACCTAGGCAGCAACTGGGATATTTTGATAAAGAGTCTGGCAGCAGTTTGCCCACAGCCCAAATGCTTGCCTGATGCTAAGTTGAAAAGCAATGGACTAATGTCTTTGGCGGAGGATATTTCAAGACAGTCTAATGTAGAAATGGTGGCGTGGCTTTTAATGGTGAATATTATACAGATCTACAGTGTAAAAGAGCAAATGGGGGGCTGGAGAGATGGCCTAGCGGTTAAGAGCGCCGACCGCTCTTACAGAGGACCTGGGTTTGATCCCCAGCACCCACATGGCGGCCGAGAACCGTCTGAAACTCTAATTCCAGGAGAACTCCAGCTCCAGGGGAATCCGACATCCTCTTCTGACCTCTGCGGCATTGCACGACACGGGTGCACAAACTTGCATGCAGACAGTACATTCATACACATATGGAAATAAATAAAATTAATTTAAAAATTAAAAAAAAAAGAGCAAATGGGGCAGAAGGCAATGCAGAATGTACAGTTTGGATCTGAAAAGTACACTAGGAATATTAAAGGTGTGGCCAAGGCATGTGAAGGAGAGGCTCCCTTTCATAAGGAGACTAAAGTGATTAAGGAGAGGCCTCGAGATTTACAAGTAAACAACAGAATCAGTACCTTCAGGGCAAGACCACACCCAGCTAATCCAACTTTTGAAAGGAAAATACCGAAAGCATTTTCTGCTCCAACAAGTCCAGGGCAGAGAAACATTGCAAATGTGGTTAAAGTAGGAGAGAGTCCATCCCAAACTTGCAGCCAGATTCAGCAGTTTCATTCACGTGGTGCTGGCTTTAGAGGCATGAAGTTTGCAAGAGTGAAGGGGTCATCAGTTCTTCCTCCACGGTTTCAGAGAGCCACAGAGGCCAGGCAGAGTGCAGCAGGGGCATCCCTGAATAAAGAAGGCCCTGATAGGCCGTTGCGTGAATCTGTGAATGTGAAGCCTGGTTGGCAGTGGAGACCCCAAGAAGGCATTCGAGATGCCAGACCTGTGAGATATTTGCCAAGAAGAGCTGCATACAGGGAGTGGTACCAGCCTAAGAAAGAGATGTATGTTGCAAGCAAAGCTGGAAGAGCTGAGCCACCTAAGCCCTTTGGAAGTCAAGTCCCAGAAGTTGCACATGGAGCT
>VZQC01010106.1:0-19186 GCA_009823505.1 Rhizomys pruinosus
AAGCTGACACTGCATAAAAATGTATAACATAGAAGCCATTGTCTTTATTTTCCAGTAGTCCCACATCTTCTTTGCATTCTTCTGTATCTGGTTATTATTAAGTAGAAAGGGTTTTCAGCACACTATGGTAGATTAATTCCATTGGCCAAATATCAATGGCAATAACTTTTTCTGTGTGGTTGGTATGTACATGTGTGTAAATTGCTTATGTTTCTTAGTGTGTTTTGAGAGATGAGACTCCTGTGACCGTCCAGTTTTGTCCATCTGGCTTGTTTCTTTCTGGCTCTGCCATCATCCCCAGATTTAACATTTGGAGACCCTCCAAGGGAATGTTCTCAGTGGCAAGTTCCCAAATGGGCATCAAGTCACGCTGCCGAAATTATACAGGACAGAAGAGAACATGGATTTATCTCAAACTATTAGAGCAGGGTGTGCTCCCTTCCCAGAGCTCAGTGCATCACAAACACTAATTCTGCCTGCCTGAGGAGGATTAAATCGAGACACAGTGGCCTAGCTGCCAAATGACAGGACCACATTAGTCAGAGACCTCCCTGGGGCAGATGGATGTGGAGAACTTTACAGCAACAGCAGCAAAGCCCAGAGCTGGTGGTGAGCTGCAGTATATTGCAGAATGAAATCACAGGGCTGAATTTTAGAGCTAGAAGAAACCCATATCAACCTCTTATTGTACAGATGAGGAAACAGCCATTAGGATAAGGCAGGTAATTGAATGAAAGATACTCTACTGTTAAAGTGCAAATCAGGCCTGGACACCACATTTAAATCCCAGCACCAGATGTACATGTACAGCTATTATAGGCAACTCTCTGGTACTTTGTTTTCCATAACCACATCCTCAACCCTGATTGGAAGACTCTATGCTAATCTGTTAGTCAGGCTTCTATTACTGTAACAAACACCTCAGGTAAATCAACCTACAACAAGGAGTGGCTGGTTTTGGCTCATTGATCAGTAGTGGTTGCTTGGCCCTATTACATAAAGTCCATGTCAGCACAGTGTATCATGGTTGGTGCCTATGGAGGAGGAGGCCTGTTTACCTTATGGTGGCCTAGAAATAAAAGAAGGAAAGGAAAGGATGAGATTACAATATTCTCTTTAAAGGGATGGACCAGTGACCTAAATGTCCACCTCCATCCCACTAGCACAATAAGGTCCACCTTTAACATGGTAGACCTGGTAGTCATTGAACATAGGAAACAGGTAATACACTCTAATGTGTTATATTATAGGCTTTGACCACCAATCCCTCTTTACCTTTTCTTTCCTATATAGTCAAAAACTTGAAATGAAGTCGTACATACATGTTTACTGCCACCGTTTTGCGATTATAATGAAATATCTATGTCTGGGCATTTTGTAAATAGAAAAGATGTTATTAAGGTCACAGTTCTACAGGCCCATGAGCATGGTGCTGGCATCTTATTGAGTTCTGGTAAGCCTCTTGCTAGATCCAACTTGTGACAGAAAAGCACAAGAGACAAGTGAGATACAAATGCATAGGTATTGCATTTCCTAAGCAAAACCCATTCCTGTAGAAATCAATGCATGTTCCAGGAGAACAAGATTTCAATCTCAAAAGAAATCATCAATCCCTCTTGAAGGTACCAATATCTCACAATACCTTAGGAAATAAATATTTTCATGAGAAAAAACAAAATCTATAAGCTGAGACAATACTATATAATGAAATGTTTTCCCTATATCATTTGAGAGAGCTCTCCCTAAATCATTAGCATAATATCCCATAGCCTCAAATACTATGGTGTACATATTAGGCAAGGTTCCCTAAAAGAGAAGAACAGATGCGATGTGTGATATAATCGTAGGTGGCATTTGTATTTCTACATATGCAGATATATATGAAATTTGTTAGACAATAGGTCTGGGTAGTCTAACAAGGGCCATATCTGCATATCAGATTGGGAAAAAAACCCAGTCACTCACTGCTCAGGCCATGAAGCTGGATGCCTCAACAGTCCCAATTCAGCATTGGAAGAACCCAGGAAAGTTGCTAGTATCAAGTCCCACTTGGAGGGCTGAATCTTGGTGGGTAGCAGCATAAGTGAAAGGCAGGCCCAATCAGGAAGAAAAAGAGGAATCAAGCAAGTACACCCTGCTTTCCCCAAGGTCTTTAAATCTTGGTATCCATTGGCTTGTGTTCACCATGAAGGTCCAGTCTTCTTCCTTCAGTTAATCTTTTCCATAAGCACACTTGTAGATATGCCAGAGATGTGTCTCCTAGGTGGCTGTAAGCAACTAAAACCAACCATCACAGTGTGCATATCTCATAAGACAATGATACTACAAGTTACAAAATATGTTCCCCATATTATTGAATACACCCACTGACATTAGGAAATTGACCTTGGTACCTTGTTCCCATCTAATTTATAAATCTCCTTCATTTCCTCATGTTCACTGAGATCTCTTTTCAGCATAAGGGAGAAGTTCAGACTCCCACGATGCTTTTTGTGGTCATGCTACTATTCAACACACAGTAGTTTCTCAGTGTTTTCTTGGCTTTCCTGACCTCAGCAGTTTTGAAGATTTCTTTTTTTTTTAAGCCAAATTTTTATTGAATCTCTGGGCATTTCATTCAGAATTACAAATCAAATCTAGACCCGTGCCTCCCTTTCTGTCCCCCAACAGCACCAGAGCTCATGCATTCTGCCAAATATGTTTTTCATCTTTTTCTCAGTTTCAAAATTTTCGAAGCAGAATTAAACCATTTCAGTCATTTCTTTTTTTTTTTTTTTTACTTTTTTTTAAATTTCTGTATGTGTATGAATGTACTGTCCGCATGTAGGTCTATGCACCCGTGTCGTGCAATGCCGTGGGTGACTGCATTTAGGTTTGTGCACACCGTGTCAGTGCAATGCCGTAGGAGAATCAGAAGGGGGTCTTGGGATTACCCACTGGAACTGGAGTTCTTCTGGAATTGGAATTTTCAGACGGTTATCAGCCGCCACATGTTGGTAGCTGGGGATCGAACCCGGGTCCTCATAAGCAGTGGTCGGTGCTCTTAACTGCTAGGCCATCTTCCAGCCCTCTAGTCCATTTATTTGATGCAGTCTTTCTATTGTTGCTGCTGTTGTTTTTTTTTTTATTTTATTTAAAATTTTGGAATCCTGGTTTATATGCATTTGACATATATCATAGGTTTTAGTATCTCGGCTTATGATTTTTTTCTTATTAGACTGAAAGATGTCATGTTTTAAGTCTCCTCCTTGGCAAGCAAAAACAACCATCAGTCCTTCCTTAGGGGTTTTTCCCCTCTCCCCTGGTACCCAAATGAGGTCCAGTAAGCAACCCGTCCTGTCTTCATCTACATGTACTGTTATGATACAGCCTGGGTAGCCCAACAATGGCAGTATATATCTGAGGAAGTGGAAACCCCGGTAGTAGCTCAGTCTACAACAGTTGAAATTGTCTCAGCAGTGCCCATCTGGCACTGAAGGTTTGAAGGATTCTCGAGAGACATGAGTTTCAGTCCATATTGGACGTTTAAAAAGCTGTGTTCATGTCTTTGAAGAATGGCAAAAGCAGTGGCATCCACAGGGTAGCTGCACTTGCCAGTGAAACAGGCAAAACAACTCGTCGCTCTTTTTTTATTTTTTTTTTTTTTTTACTTTTTGTACTTTTCACTAAGATCTCAGTTTTAATCAAAACTGAAGTACAATTTCTCAAGAACTTACTATTTATTATTTCTGTTATAACTTCCTTTTGATGTCTTAAGGCCACACAGTTAAGCCAGATTAACCAAGGTTTTTGTTTTCTCAAGGTCAGTTGAGGATTGGTCCTCAAGGTCACTCAGGATTTTTTATGGAGGGGGGAGAGGATGGAGCCCCTGGCTCCTTTTCTTTTTTCTGGGGACGGGGTCTTTTTTGAAGATCACGGTTCCGTAGCCCTAGTTATCCTGGAATTTTCTCTGTAGACCACGCTAGCCTCGAACTCACAAAGTCTGCCTGCCTCTGCCATCCAACTTGCTAGGATATAACGGCGCTGCGCCAAACCACACCAGCTTCTTTTGGCTATTCAATCACCAGTTCCATCCACTTGAGGACAACGTTAGGTCTTCCTAGTCCAGGCTTCCTTTTTGTTTTTTTGTTTGTTTGTTATGTTTGTCTTGTTTTTATTTCCTTAAATTAATATTTATTTCCGCTATGTGTGATGAATGTGCTGTTGCATGCAGGTCTGTGCACCCGTGGTCGTGCAATGCCGCGGAGGTCAAGAAGAGGGTCTCAAGATTTCCCCTGGAACTGGAGCTTCTCACTGGAATTGGGAGTTTCAAACGGTTCTCCGCCACATGTGGGTGCTCGGGAATCGACCACCGCGGGTCCTCTGTAAGAGCGGTCGGCGCTTCTCGAACCGCTAGCATCTCTCCAGCCCCGCAGCTTCACTTTTTGAAAGCATGGCCAGACTTTCCTCTTTATAAGAACTGGACACTGGCTGAAAGTCCCATTAGTGGATCCTCAAGACCTCCCTTCCCAGGAAGAATGGTGACTCACAATTGCAGCACATTTCAGGAGATGACATCTATGCTATGGTTCCTGGGGTCTTACTCTGATCTCTGAGGCAAGGAAGCAAAAGTAATATCCCTAAAAGATCGCCTGGCCAATTGGTTTAAGGCATTAAGTATGGTCAGTTAAAGCACCCAAAGGCTAAGATTTACACCAGCCCTGAAACTTTAAACTACTCTATAAATTTTGAAAAGGCTTAGCACAAAAGCTTTAGCACCATTGTATAAGAAATACTAAAGAAGCACCCATAAATAAATAGTGTGGCTTTGATATGGATGAAAGATAGTAATGCATATTTTAGCAGTAATAAAATCAAAAAGGAATCCAGACAAAACTAGTTGTCATGACATTATGTCTAACCACAGTATTTTATGGGAGTGCTTCCCTTAGCTAATTTTCTTTTTTTTTTTTTTAGTAATTATCTTATACAAAGCTGCTTAAGCTTTTGTCTAAGCATTTTCTAAAATATCATAGAGTAGTTAAAAGTATCAGGCTGGTGTAAATTAACCTTTCTGGATGCTTAATTAACAACCATACTTAATACCCATAAACCCAATTTGGCCGGGGGTCTTAAGGGATCACTTTGTTCCTTGCCTTCAGAGGTCAACTAAAGTCCCAGGGGACTATGCATGGGGGCAATCCTCTTTCGAAATGTCCTGCAAATGTGAGTCCCAGTCTTCCTGTGCAGGGAGGTCTTGGAGATTCACTTAAGTGGACTTATTCTGGCCAGTGTCCAGTCTAATAAAGAGGAAAGTCTGATCATGCTTCAAAAAAGGAAGCCTGGATCTAGCAAGACGTGACCTGTTGTCCTCGTGGATGGAACTGGTGCATGAAAAGCCAAAAGGGCCAGGTGCTCACCTTACCCCAAAAAACCTGAGTGATACTTGAGGACCAAGAATCCTCAACTGACCTTGGAGAAAACAAAAACCTCGGTTATTCTGGCCTGTGGTGGCCCCCCCCCCCCCCCCCTCCCCGCCCCGCACGCCCCCCCCCCCCTCCCTCCCCCCCCCCTCAGCCCCACTTAACATCCAATAGGAAAGTATAATCTGAAATAAATAATTAGTAAAGGCTGAGAAGTTGTAAGTTAAAAAAAAAAAACACGCAGCAGTATGTTGTTTTGCTGTCCTCACTGGCACGTGCAGCTTACCTGGTGGTGCCATTTAGCTATTTGCCATCCCCTTCAAAGACATGAGATACAGTTAGTTTTTCAACCTTCCAATAATGGACTGAAGACTCATATCTCTCTCCAAGACTCCTCAATACCTTCAGTGCAGGTGGGGACTGCCTTGACATCCAACTTGTGAACTGAGCTACTACTGGGGTTTATTCCACTTCTTCAGAGTATAATCTGCCATTGGTTGGACTACCCCAGCTGTATCATGGAGACTAATACAGGTAGTTGAGACAGGACGTCGTGCTTACCTGGACCTCATTTGGTGAAACATGGGAAGGGAAAATCCCAGTCTGGACACAAGGCAAGAACTGATGGTGGTTCGGGCTTGCCAAGGAGGAGCTGCAAACATGACATCTTTCAGCCTAATAAGAAAAAAATTCATAAGTTGAAGATGCTAAAAAATATATACATGGCATGCATATGTGCATATATGCGTGTGCATATGGAACAGGATAACAACCAGAGACTGGTCAAAGAATCGACTGAAATGGTGAACTTCTGACTGAAACAGTAAAACTCTCTGCAGAGAAAATTTTTGAAAAGACTGAGAAAAAGATGAAAAACATGTTGGGCATGCCATGAGCTCTAGTGGGATGCGGGGGCAGGGAGAGGGGACAACGGGTCTAGATTTGATTTGGTAGGTAAATTTTGTATGAAATGCCACAGAGCTTCAATAAACTTTGGCAAAAAATGTTTTATAGGCAAAACTTTGAATACATAGCATTATCTTTTTATAATGTTTACGTTTGTGCAACTACACTAAGTCCTAGCGTTGAATACATGCTGGTTATTTAAATGATTATTTTTTTGTTATCTAGGTCTGGTCCAAGATGTAGGCTATCCTCAAACCTTTGCCCCTTGTCACTTGGGGCCATATTGGCCTTTTTGCCCTCCTCTGCCCCTTCAGAAATCCTGCCTGGTGAGAACCACCCACGCCCTTTGTCTTCTTCTCCTCAGGTGTCTTCTCCATTTTTACCCGCAGCTATAATGAGTTATTGAGACCATGGCCCAGGTCCTGACTACTGTTATCAACAGAGGCTCTCATTGAGCCCTTCCCAATGATGTACTTCTAGTTTGGCTCTCTGACATTTATGACTCACAGGGATAAAACCCCATGCCTCTACTCCCACACAAACTGTTCCTAGCCTCTTCCCTCAGCGGCTGGTTAGTAAATTATGGGTAAGATCCTGTTGGTCAGGACAACGTAAGACAGGCACAGCCAAATGTCACAATGCTAGAGGTGGCGTCCCCACATGTACTGAGCCATGCCCTCAGGCTCTTTTTTTGTTCTTTTAAAAACAAGGGTAGAAATTGTGAGTGTTTCACGCTGACACAAGTTTCACCAACTCCCAGTGCCTGTGTCTTGACTTCACTTCCTACTCACTCCCTCCTCGGCTGTGACTCAAACTTCTTCAGCTGGACCAGAGTGGCTTACTACAAGTCGTAGAAGGGCAATATGAATTCTTGTCCATTGCTAACAGCGATTAAAATGGAAACATGGGCAGAGAGTTCAATGATGTCTAACTAAAAATAAAAATTCTTGCCAGGCACAGTGGCTCACACTCTTTATCCCAGAATTCAGGAGGTAAAGGGCCAGTGGATTCTGTGAGTTCAAGGCCAGTCTGGTCTACATAGTGCAGCTCCAGGCCAGCTGGCACAAAAGAGAGACCCTGGGTTTCCTCCCCAAGGAACAAATAAAAAAAATAAATTTTCCTTTACCATAGATTGAACAATTAAGTTCTGTGGTATTTATGCAAAGGAGTTGAAAGTGCATACCATGAAAAAAACCTGAACATGAATGTTTAGAGAAACTTTATTCATTATCACTGAGACTCAGGAGCAGCTGATGGGATTTTCAATAACAGAGTAGCAATATATACTTTGTACATATAATGTGCTTTACCTATTACCATGGTGAGCTATGCTGAAGCCAGACATGGATCAAGAGAGAAAATGCAGTTTTACAACTTGTAAATGAGTTATAATCTGAGGTCCCTTGGAAGAAACCATTCAGGGAACACCCAGGAAAGACTAGCATCATTCACAAGGCATAAAAGAAATAACTTTGGGGGTATTCCCTACGGGTTCCAAGGGAAGAGGCAAGGCATGGCTTTGAGTAATTTAAATAATTTCAAAGGCTATTCCTGGTTGTCTGACCCCATGACTGGGATGATTGGGATAGGTCTATAATGGTCTAATGAATAAGACCATGAAAAGAGGAATATTTGGGAATATGGACTTAATCCTCTAATAACCCACCTCTAGCTGGGGCTCAAAACAGGATGAAGACAGCTTAAAAAAAAAAAATAAAAAAAAGCAAGTTACACTGCCAATGGAACTTGGTTTAGTGTCCTTAACATTCTCCTGCACTTATAGACACAACCCACCCCTGCTGGATGAAAGGATGGTAAAAGAGGGAGAAGCTGCCAGTGCAAAATGCAGCACCCCAGCTGGCTGTGGGAACTCCCACCTCACAGCCCGCCCGGTCTGGGCCGGATATCCGCTTATCACAGACCCTGGGCCTTGGGGAGTCAGCCACCACCCAGTTATGGCTGCATTAACTTCACCTGCCGGGGACTGACAATACCCCAAGACAGAATCCTCAGACTGGAGGCCTCCGACAAGCCTTTTTCCAGTCAAAACCCGCAGACAATTATACTTCTTACCCGAGGTTTGATAGCAACAGGAAGTCTTTTTTTTCCAACGTATTCTGTTGCACTCAGCACTCAACCAAGTCTGATGGCCTTAATTACACACACATGTAAATTAAATAACAAATCTGGAAATCTTGTCCGGTAGAAATGGAGATTTGAGTTATTGTTTGCAACCTATCCTTTATATAAACAGAATGATGTCGCTCTTTTGCAGCCTCTGCCAGACCCCCTGTATCATGCTCTGTAAATATCATAAACTCTGTATCACCACGAGTTTGGCTCACACAGTGTATCACAAGTTGATACGAGCCATTCTCACCTAGGGATAGAGTCAGGCATGAATGACAGGCAGGCAATTTAAAACAATGCCCCTCAGGTTGGCTGCCTCTACTTACAGTTTAGTAAAAAAAAGACAAATAAGCCTATTTTTCTCCACAAAACATGGAGAAATTCTAAAGGCATATAAGAGAAGAAAGTCACATGATTCATGACAGCTTTTGAATAGTTAAAACTATGGGAAAAGACAAAAAGTCTGTGGGTTTCGAACCCTGCAGTGGGGCTTGGGGAATATTCACTACAAAGGCAAGTGTATGAATTTCCTGTGTTGACATATAAGATGGGAGGAACAATACAAATTTGGTTAACCCACAGATTGTCATATGTGTTAAAAAATGTGCATGCGGCATAGATCAACTATTAAAAACTCTTATTGCATGTATGTGAAATGCTCCTGGGATAGAACAATACTAGAATGTATGATGTACTATTACAAAGCTATGACTTCGCTTTGGTTCTAATTTCATTCATCTGTTTGGAACCATGTTACTGTACCACAAATGAGGGACTAATGGCAGAGGAGTGGGTGTAATATGAATGGGAGGAAAAGTTTGTGGGAGTTTGTCTTCTCACTTTCTTTTGCTATGGAATCGAGTATATTTTTCAGATATGAATTCCATTAATTAAAAAGTAGACAATATTGAACATCATTCAGAAAGAGAAAATTTGAAGAGGAATTCACTGTGGAAGACACAGAAAGTTGACAAGTACGAAGCTGTTATGAGATATAAGAGCTGGGTAATGAACAGTGGAACCCCATNCAAACTGAGCAACGTTAATGTGATCTGAAAACAACTGTGCTCTTATATTGTGAATCCCCTAACAGGTTCTAGAACTAAGCTACCATTTATTTTCAGAGTTAGGAATTTTTGGTATATGGAGGAAGGATATGTATGCATTTGTTTTTGCATTTTTGTATTTTAGTCCCAGCTAGCCTGGAGTTTGCTCTGTAGACCAGGCTGGCCTTGAACTTAGAGTCTGGATCCACCTGCCTCTGCCTCTGGAGTCCTGGGATTATAGGCATGGGCCACCACACCCTGATGTATGCATTTAAAAAATTTTATTTATTTATTTATTTATTTATTTATTTATATGAATGTACTGTCTGCATGTAGGTTTGTGCACCCATGTCGTGCAATGCTGTGGAGGTCAGAAGAGGGTGTCAGATTCCCCTGGAACTGGAGTTCTCCTGGAATTGGAGTTACAGACAGTTCTCAGCCACCATGTGGGTGCTGGGGATCAAACTCGGGTCCTCTGAAAGAGCAGTCAGTGCTCTTAACCACTAGGCCATTTCTCCAGACCCACTGTATGCATTTTTTAGAGTAATATAAGTTCAAAGGAATGTGGACAAAACTAGTTTGTCATTATATCTAACCACAGTATTTATTTTATGGGAGTGCTTCTTAGCATTTCTTATACAATGCTGCTTAAGCTTTTGTCCAAGCATTTTCTAAAATATCATAGAGTAGTTAAAAGTATCAGGCTGGTGTAACTTAACCTTTCTGGATGCTTAATGACTATACTTAATGCCCATACCAATTTGGCCAAGGGTCTTAAGGGATAACTTTGTTCCTTGCCCTCAGAGGTCAAGTAAGTCCCAGGGGACTATGCATGGGGGCATCTCTTGAAATGTCCTGCAAATGTGAGTCACCAGTCTTCCTGTGCAGGGAGGTCTTGGAGATCCACTAATGGGACTTCAGCCAGTGTCCAGTCTATAAAGAGGAAAGTCTGCTCATGCTTCAAAAAAGGAAGCCTGGTCTAGCAAGACCTGACTTTGTCCTCCAGTGGATGGAACTGGTGATTGAAAAGCCAAAAGGAGCCAGGTGCTCACTCCTTACCCCCCAAAAACCTGAGTGACTCTTGAGGACCAGATCCTCAACTGACCTTGAGAAAACAAAAACCTCGGTTAATCTGGCCTGTGTGGCCTTAAACATCCAATAGGAAAGTATAACCAGAAATAAATAAATAGTAAGGCCTGAGAAATTGTAAAGTTAAAAAAAAAAAAAAACAGAGCATAGTTGTTTTGCCTGTCTCACTGGCAAGTGCAGCTTACCCTGTGGCTGCCATTGCTTTTGCCATCCATCCTTCAAAGACGTGAGACACAGCTTTTCAACCTTCCAATATGGACTGAAGACTCATGTCTCTCCAAGAATCCTCCAAACCTTCAGTGCCAGGTGGGGACTGCCTTGACATCCAACTTGTGAACTGAGCTACTACTGGGGTTTCCACTTCCTCAGAGTATATACTGCCATTGTTGGACTACCCAGGCTGTATCATGGAGACTAATACAGGTAGATTGAGACAGGACATGGTGCTTACTGGACCTCATTTGGTGACCATGGGAAGTGAAAATCCCAGTGTGGAACACAAGGGCAGAACTGATGGTGGTTCGGGCTTGCCAAGGAGGAGACTGCAAACATGACATCTTTCAGCCTAATAAAGAAAAAAAAATCATAAGCTGAAGATGCTAAAACCTATGACATGTGTGGCATGCATATGTGCATATATGCAGTGATGCATATTGGAAGGAATAACAACAGAAAGACTGCGTCAAAGAACTGACTGAAACGGTGAACTTCTGCTTGAAACAATAAACTTCTGCATTGAGAATTTTGAGAAAGACTGAGAAAAAGATGAAAAACATGTTTGGCAGCATGCATGAGCTCTAGTGGGATGCGGGGGCAGGGAGAGGGACACGGGTCTAGATTTGATTTGTAAGGTAATTTTGTATGAAATGCACAGAGCTTCAATAAAACTTTGGCAAAAAAATGTATTTATAGGCCAAAACTTTGAATACCATAGATTATCTTTTTATCAAATGTTTATGTTTTGTGCACTCAACTAAAGTCCTAGGCAGTTGAATACATGACTGGTCTATTTAAATGATTATTTTTTTGTTATCTAGGTCTGGTCCAAGATGTAGGCTATCCTCAAACCTTTGCCCCTTGTCACTTGGGGCCATATTGGCCTTTTTGCCCTCCTCTGCCCCTTCAGCAAATCCTGCTGGTGAGAACCACCACCGCCGCCCTCTGTCTTCTTCTCCTCAGGTGTCTTCTCCATTTTTACCCGCAGCTAGTAATGAGTTATTGAGACCATGGCCCAGGTCCTGACTACTGTTGTCAACAGAGGCTCTCATTGAGCCCTTCCCAATGATGTAGTTCTAGTTTGGCTCTCTGCCATTTATGACTCACAGGGATAAACACCCTGCCTCTACTCCCACCCAGACAAACTGTTCCTAGCCTCTTTCCTCAGTGGCTGGATAGTCAATGATGGTAAGATCCTGCTGACCAGGACAACGTAAGACAGGCACAGTCAAATGTCAGAATGCTAGAGGTGGGGCCAACAATGTCTGAGCCATGCACTCAGGCTCCCACTTTTTTGTTCTCTTTAAAAACAAAGGGGTAGAAATGTGTAGAGTGTTATGCACCTGCACACCAGTTTTTAACCCAACTCCCAGTGCCTGTGTCTTGACTTCACTTCCTACTCACTCCCTCCTCGGCTGTGACTCAAACTTCTTCAGCTGGACCAGAGGAGTTTACTACAGTGATAGAGCAATATGAATTCTTGTCCATTGCTAACAGCGATTAAAATGGAAACATGGGCAGAGAGTTCAATGATGTCTAACTAAAAATAAAAATTCTTGCCGGGCACAGTGGCTCACACCTTTAATCCCAGCATTCAGGAGGTAGAGGCAGGTGGATCTCTGTGAGTTCAAGGCCAGTCTGGTCTACATAGTGAGCTCCAGGCCAGCTGGGACTAAAGGGAGACCCTGTCTCAAAAAGACAAATAAATAAATATTCTTACCATAAGATTGAACAATTAAGTTCTGTGGTATTTATGCAAAGGAGTTGAAAGTGCATACCATGAAAAAAACCTGAACATGAATGTTTAGAGAAACTTTATTCATTATCACTGAGACTCAGGAGCAGCTGATGGGATTTTCAATAACAGAGTAGCAATATATACTTTGTACATATAATGTGCTTTACCTATTACCATGGTGAGCTATGCTGAAGCCAGACATGGATCAAGAGAGAAAATGCAGTTTTACAACTTGTAAATGAGTTATAATCTGAGGTCCCTTGTTAGAAACCATTCAGGGAACACCCAGGAAAGACTAGCATCATTCACAAGGCATAAAAGAAATAACTTTGGGGGTATTCCCTACGGGTTCCAAGGGAAGAGGCAAGGCATGGCTTTGAGTAATTTAAATAATTTCAAAGGCTATTCCTGGTTGTCTGACCCCATGACTGGGATGATTGGGATAGGTCTATAATGGTCTAATGAATAAGACCATGAAAAGAGGAATATTTGGGAATATGGACTTAATCCTCTAATAACCCACCTCTAGCTGGGGCTCAAAACAGGATGAAGACAGACTTAAAAAAAAAAAAAAAAGCAAGTCTACACTGCACAATGGAACTTGGTTTAGTGTCCTTAACATTCTCCTGCACTTATAGACACAACCCACCCCTGCTGGATGAAAGGATGGTAAAAGAGGGAGAAGCTGCCAGTGCAAAATGCAGCACCCCAGCTGGCTGTGGGAACTCCCACCTCACAGCCCGCCCGGTCTGGGCCGGATATCCGCTTATCACAGACCCTGGGCCTTGGGGAGTCAGCTGCATTAACTTCACCTGCTGGGGACTGACAATACCCCAAGACAGAATCCTCAGACTGGAGGCCTCCGACAAGCCTTTTTCCAGTCAAAACCCCGCAGCAACTTGATACTCTTACCCAGGTTGATAGTCCAACAGGAAGTCTTTTTTCCAACCTATTCTGTTAGCACTCAGCACTCAAACACAAGTCTGATGGGCTTTACTTACACACACATGTAAATAAATAACAAATCTGGAAATCTTGTCAGGTAGAAATGGAGATTTGAGTTATTGTTTGCAACCTATCCTTTATATAAACAGAATGATGTCATCTTTTGCAGCCTCTGCCAGACCCCCTGTATCATGCTCTGTAAATATCATAAACTCTGTATCACCACGAGTTTGGCTCACACAGTGTATCACAAGTTGATACGAGCCATTCTCACCTAGGGATAGAGTCAGGCATGAATGACAGGCAGGCAATGTAAGACAATGCAGCCTCAGGTGGCCTGCCTCTACCTATAGTTTAGTATAAAAAAGACATAAGCTATTTCTCCACAAAACATGGAGAAATTCTAAAGGCATATAAGAGAAGAAAGTCACATGATTCATGACAGTTTTGAATAGGTAAAACTATGGGAAAAAAAAAAAGTGGTTTCTGAACCCTGCAGTGGGGTTGGGAATATTCATACAAAGGCAGTGTATGAATTCTGTGTGACAATATAAAGAGGGAGGAACAATACAAATTGGTTACAACCCACAGATTGTACAATGTGTAAAATGTGCAATGCGCATAGAATCACATATTAAAACTCATTCTGCAATGTATGTAGAATGCTCCTGGAAGAAACAATACATAGAATGTATGATGCTACTATTACAAGCTATGACTCGCTTTGGTTCATAATTTCCATTCATCTGTTGGAACAAATGTTACACTGTACCACACCAATGAGGGCACTAATGGCAGAGGAGGGGGTGTATATGAATGGGAGGAACAAGTTTGTGGGAACGTTGTACTTCTCACTTATTTTTGCTATGAATCAAGTATTTCTTTCAGATATGATCCATTAATTAAAAGTAGACAATATTTGAACATCATTCAGAAAGAGAAAATTTGAAGAGGAATTCACTGTGGAAGACACAGAAAGTTGACAAGTACGAAGCTGTTATGAGATATAAGAGCTGGGTAATGAACAGTGGAACCCCATTATAATTAAAAGGGAACCTCGACAACTAACTCAGATTTGCAATATTTTTCCTTGAAGGCACTACATGCCACAAGAAGAATTCAAATACTATAACATGGCCGCGCTTAATTTCATGCAATCTTTACCTATTACTCATGAAAATGCATCAACTCATTTTCAGATGATGGAGTTGAAGCACAAAGACAGTATGTGGATTCAGTTTGAGACATCAAATAAGCAAGGCTATCTTCTAGGGGTTGAACAATAGGCTAAACTCTGAGTTGATTCCATGTTAAATAAGAATAGTCTTCTGATAGGACATACTTCCAACATAGAACTCCTCATGCACCAGAGCCTGGTGAGCACAGAAGGCCAAGTGTAGAGAATAAGGAGTGCAGAGTATGTGTCCCTGGATAGAACCCCTATGGTAAACCTCACCCTCCCACCCCTCAGGGACCCTTGTGGAAGAGGGACAGAAAGATTATAAGAGGCAAGGGCCATGCAGGACCATAAAGAAACAGAATTTTCCGGGCTTCTGGGAACTTGCTAATGTAAACTCAGCAATGACGATAGCATGGGCAAGACCCATGCAAAGTCAAACAGACAAAAACCCAGCATAGAACTGGGGATAGGAAGCCCTAACCCTAGCTGAGGCAGCTGATCACTGTTGGGTGAGGAAGAGTTGTTCCTTAAAGGAGTGGATCCGGAAAGGCTGGCCAGGCTGCAGTGGGTGAACTCATACAGAGAGACATTTGGGTACATAAACTTGACTAGTTAGGCTTTAACATATATGAAAGAATACATAAAATCTAGTGGGCAGGCTATGGGGAATGCAGATATGGGAGGAGGTATCTAAATATGAGTAAGATGTATTGTATGAAAAGCACAAAAATTAAAATACGCATTAAAAATAAGAGAAAATTGACTTTGTATATAAAACCTGACAAGTTCAAAAGAAGGTGTACATTAAAAGTGTACATTAAAAGTGGAGGATTTGAGGCATAGAGAATGTATACATATAGAGATAATTAACTTTACTTGTAATTCATAAGGAAAACTCCACAAATAAGACCTATCCTTCAAAGACTGTTTCTACTGAACACAAAATATAGAAAAGTGTCTTTCTGGTGGGAATGTCGGCAAAGGGAATCAGGTATAGGGAGCAAAGAGACCAGAGTAGATGAAGCACGGCCTTCCAAGAGAGCCATGGTATAAGGGGAGAGTTGGAGGTGCATTCTGGAATAGTGGTAGTTTTGAAGAGCATGAGCTGACTCAGAGCTGACTCCAGCAGAATATTGTAATATTGGAATATCAATTGCATAGAACCAAAGCTACAAATAAGGATCACAGAGCAAGGCCACAGCAGCAAGGACACCAAAGCCAAGGGAAAACAGAATGGGCTCCTGGAAGGATTTTCACATCTCCTGAGGTAAGCAAGTTCAAAACACTGAGGAGATTTGATGAAGTTGGGAAAATGTAGCGTACTTTTTAACTTAATTCAGAGTAACTTTTATCTAAATGTTTGTGTAAATGTTACCTTCTCGGCAAGACATTATGAAGCACACCATTTAATACTTTAATTCCACTCTAGACTCCAGATCCCCATAATCAAGGCTTTTTACTTTTTATTTTCCCCAAAATATATCTACCATAAGTACAAACATTCTATATAGTATTTATATGATTGTTTGTTGTCCATCTTCACTCACTGAAATGTAAACTTTGAAAGGAAAGGTATCTGTATTTGTTTTGTTCACTGGTTATCCCCAATACCTAGAGCTCTAGGTTCCACATAGAAGATGTACAACAGCACTGAATGTGTGTGGATGAGCACATCAGTGTACTAGTGTACCACTAAATATGTACCAGGTAAGAATACATAATAACTCAGAGAAAAACTCCAGTATCTAAGGCAGAATAGCCTCAATCAGAACATTTACACATGCACCTGCTAAGAATGCATTATAAAAGTTTCCATGATTAGTACATAGCAGATACTCCCAACAAAGTTTCACATAAATAACACCCTTCTATAGGGATGAAAACACATGGAGATTGGGCAGGAGATGGACAACAAGGACACATGCTATAGATGTGAGGACTGAATAATGGCAAGGCTCCTGACATGATCCAACACACCACAGCACTTTTTTTTACATATTTTATCTAAATTAGTCATCATGATAGCATGCCAGCACTGTAACATGTATAGTTTAACATACATCCCACTTAAGAAATCAGGCTGGAGAGATGGCCTAGCGGTTAAGAGCGCCGACCACTCTTACAGAGGACCCAGGTTCGATTCCCAGCACCCACATGGCAGCCAAGAACCGTCTGAAACTCCAATTCCAGGAGAACTCCAGTTCCAGGGGAGTCCGACACCCTCTTCTAACCTCCACGGCATTGCACGACATGAGTGCACAGACTTGCATGCAGACAGTACATTCATACACATACCGAAATAAATAAAATTTAAAAAAAAAGAAATCAGGAAATAGACAATAAGCAATAAGCTTGCCGAATGATCTGGCTAACAAATCTGTCTAATTTCAAAGAGTATGTACTTCCAACCATGAAAATTATAACAATATCAGAGAAAGAAAAGGACTAAGAATTTACTCTGCTATTCACTTGCAATGATGCTAATAATTGGTAAACTTTAGTTTGCCCATTTTAGAGATTGGGAAACTTGGCAAAGAAGTGTATGTAATTGATCAAGATCACATCTGTTGTATCTTAAAATGGGGAGAGAAACAAATGTCCACTGGACTCTAAACCACACACACAACCACAGTGCCACATGGTCTTTTGGGAACCAAGGACCCTGCCATATGGAACAGGCTAGAATTTTGCAGTATCTTCCTGAAGTTTTAGGAGAAGGGAATTAGAAAAGATAGGTTTCCACAAGGCAAGTACAAAGATTTAATCATTTAGCAAATTAATGCAGTAGTTTGAACAGATGCCATGTGGATGTTACCAGAGAAAACATCAGTTCTTTAAGCCAAATGACATTCTGTGAACATGAAGAGAATGTTATAAGATTTTAACCATAAAAACAAAGCCATGTATGTAAACACTTAGCTAGAAGGAGAGAGGGCTAGAATGTTGGAGCTGTTACATTAAATGTGACTTTTACTAATTAATAAAATATTGGTCATCCTAAAATGATGACTGCACAAATGTAGCGATCATGTTGGGTTTGATGTATGATTAGTCTCTTTGTGTTTACACAGAAACAGATATCTTACCAAACCATTTTTACTAATGGGAGATTCCTAGGGGACTGACACAGCAACAGGAAATGCTTCATCTGTTATGATCTAAAGCTCCAGAATGTAAAAACAAGAACAGGAGCTGGGTAATAAATGGAAATCTAAGAGGAGCTAAGATCAGTCTTCCATGGCCTCCACTGTAAAAAATCAACAACTGTCTTGGGGCTCAGGCAATGTCTCAGTCAGTAAAGTGCTTGCAGCACAAGCATAAGGACA
The DNA here is from genome assembly GCA_009823505.1 of Rhizomys pruinosus. Classification (NCBI taxonomy): domain Eukaryota; kingdom Metazoa; phylum Chordata; class Mammalia; order Rodentia; family Spalacidae; genus Rhizomys; species Rhizomys pruinosus. The sequence goes on from VZQC01010106.1 coordinate 17,979, forward strand.
TGAGTTCTCTCCCCAGAGCCCAGCATTTGTAATCCCAGAGTTGGGGAGGTGAAGAAGACAAACCCCTAGGGCTCACTGGCCAGCTGGGCATCTGAAGGGTTGAATTCAAAAAACAAGATGGTAGCTGGCACCTGAGTCATGACACCTGAGCTGACCTGTAGTCCTCTACATGCATGTGCACACATGCACATATACACACACAAATTCATGCACACCTGCACATGCAAAAATATGACCACAGTATACACACAAAATCTATCTAAAATAGGCCATCTTGTTTTTGTCTGAATGTTGGAATATATGGGTTCTAAAAGGACTAGGCACTAAAGGGAAAGTATTTAAGAGTTCACAAAGAACTTCAACTTACATGAATTATCTTACCAGACTATGAATAATTCAAGGGATGTAAGGATAGCTAATCCATTATTGTTACCCAAGTCCCAATGTGAGGCCTAACAAGTTGCTCAGCATATGTCTAGTGGCCGAAGAATGACTGGTCTCATTGATCAACAGATCTGTGATGATTCTTTTACTTTGGGGTGAAGCTCAGGCACACCAAGGGATAAAGATCAAAGAATATTTATTTTTTTATTTAATTTTTATTGATGGTTTGTGCATTTCGTACATCATTTTCCAATTCATATCAGGCATATTTCCCTTTACCTTTCCCCCCACCCCCACCCCATCCCAGATCATGTATTCTGCCATAACTGTACTGCATCTTTCAGGTTTTTTTTTTCATTTTTTAGCTATAAGTGATAATCCATGAGTATAAGCATCCTTCGTGCAAAACCAATCTACAGATTGTTGTGCCCAAACCCCCACAGTCCCACCATTCAGTGGGGGATGACAGGTTATTTGTTCAATCAAGTTGATCAAATGAGTGTCCAGACTACATCGCTGTAGTTTCACCGTTCACCCCAATCGCAGCCTTTACATTCTACCACGCCAGCTCTTCCGCAGATTGTTCCCTAGGCTTGGAAAAGGGGCTGGATTAACATATCATCCAAACATATGTGTCTATGCCAAAGTAACCTACCATAACTATTAGTGCTGCTTAAATACCTATATATCTAATTGCTTGTGCTTCATTAGTAGGATCGAAAGTTTACTCCTGAACAAACTGTCAGCCCATGAAAGGAAACAGCCAGAATTGACCAGAATCCAAGTCAACAGCTCCAGAGAGAGAGGACAGTTTTACTTCTCAT
>VZQC01010106.1:26341-92778 GCA_009823505.1 Rhizomys pruinosus
GGACCCTCTGGCCCAGCGCCTGGGTCCCGCCCTCAAGGCCCCAGCTCCCAAGCTACTCGCCCAGGTGGCTTCTGGGTATCCTGCCCAAAGGCGCAGCCGCCCTGGCCGCCGGACTCTCTGGACCCTCTGGCCCAGCGCCTGGGTCCCGCCCTCAAGGCCCCAGCTCCCAAGCTACTCGCCCAGGTGGCTTCTGGGTATCCTGCTCAAAGGCCAGAATATCTATTTAAAAATAAATCATCTTTAAGTACCTATATGGAGTCCCCCCCGGGGGCTTTCCTGACACCCGAAAATGATTAAAAAGAGCAATTTCTCTTGTCTAACATGAAGCTCGACCTAAGTAAATTGGGTGTCTCACACCATGCACTAAATTGAGCTGAGTATATGTTTGTGCTAGGCAGTGAGGAATGAGAGTTACAGAGAGAAGTACATTTTCTCCAGATGAATAATGAAAAGTAATCTTTTCTGTTTCACAGTGAGAAGCACTCAGTCCCCCACACCACCATGTCTGCATGTGGTGAGAGATGGAGGGGACAAATGTCCTTCTTACTCTATTATATTATTTCACTATCAGTCATCTCTGCTACTGCCCGGCTAAATGCCGTGCTACGGTGGAAGTCAGCCTTTTTATATAGCTCTTTGAAATCTCGAGGTCAGAGCAGGAGTGAACTAAAACACTCTTGGCCACAGAAATACTTGAGAGTAGAAGCTAACACAGCTACTTCACAGCTATTTGCAAACCAACTTTGGCAAAGTTATAAGGGGAAAACATTATACATTTTTGTCTTGCCTACTTTTCTTGTTGCTATGACAAATTACTTGACAAAAGTAACATAAGGAAGGAATGGTTTGTTCTGGCACACAGTGTGAGAGTACTGTCTATCATGTTGGGGAAGTCATAGCAGAAGGAGCCTGAGACATGGTTATATTGCATCCACAACCAGGAAGCCTACAGCAATGAATACAATGAGATTGTTGAGCACGACAGTCTCCTTTTATGCAGCCCAGGATCCCAGTCCATAGAAAAGTACCATCCACATTTAGATTGTGCATTCCTGTTTCATTTAACCTAATTCAGAAAATCCTTCACAGACCTGTCCAGAGATTTATTTCCAAGGTGATTCTAGATCCTGTCAAGTTGACAATATTAACTGCCACAATTAGCTAGCATCCTTGGAACTTGGTAAGTGATGCATCCTTGGAACTTGGTAACTGTTTAGTGAATAAATGAATCCTACCTTTTACAATGCAGCATCCGATGTGAAGAATCACTGTCACTGGTGAAAGGCTTTCAGTGCTTTGTTCACCTGGCAGAGCCAGGCCCCTGTGGCTGACTTTCCTCTTTCCTCTGGACCCAGTTATTCCCACTGCAGTGCTTTTCCTCCAAACTCTACAAGAGGGTAAATCCCCCAAAGAACTGAACTTAGCCTTTGACCTTCGTCATATAATCTGCATAATTATGCTACTTATATGTAACCTGGCCTCACACAGGCAGCCTCAAATGCAAGCCTGCATGGTAATGATGCACGCATCTCCATCTCCTGACAGACCTCTGACTTTGGGCTTCAACTCCAGAACATTGCCTTGTCCAGCCATTCCATTTATTGAGTCCCTGGGTTTTCATCCATTCTCAACAAGACTGCAGAATTCGACCCTGCTCCCCACCATCAGCTTTGCCTTTCTCAAATCCATTCTCCTCTGAGTCACCAAACCCATACTATACTTTAAGGACTACTGATTTGGTGGTCCTTACTTCTCCTCTACCCCCACCACTGTTTATGGATCAGTCTCCTCATCTTACTCTTCAACCACTATAAATTTAACTTGCTCAGGACTACCCACATGTCGCATGTTCCTTCATGCTTCCCTCACTGTCTTTTCCTGTATTTCAATCCCCCTTTAAAGAGTCCATTCTCGTTCCTTTTCCTCTGGGAAGCTTCCTGATCTCCTTCATCAGCTCCTAGACTCGGACAGGCCCCCCTTGTCCCATGAAACACTTTTCATCACCTAATTTACCATTTTGAAGTAAAACAGTCCATAAACAATTATTCTCCCTCCAACAGTCTGCTGTGAGAAAAGAATAGATCATATCTGATTTAGCTTTGAGTACTCAACCCATAACATTGGTACCTGCCACAGAGGGCAAACCAAACAAGTCCAGGTTGAATAAAACTAAGAGCTGATGGCTGCAGATGTGTGAATTAATTAGCATCTCACACAGTCTCTGAGTGCATAACTACTCAGAGCACAATTAATTATTCCATTTCCTAAGTTCCCCTGAGAAAGCAGCTTGACCCACTGAATGCCATTCTGAGGCACAGTGGCTTGACTGATAGTGCCAGACTGGGTCACAAATAATGAGAAGAGTTCCATTTCCTTTAGCTGCAGAGCTTTGGAGGTTGTTAAAATGACATGAGACTACCAGCTTCTTGCCCTACAGCCTTTACAATCACGGCATCTGTTGGTATAAATGTATTGCCTAATTAAGCATTCTTTGAGTAATAGTATCGCAGGCCAGGAGAACTTGTCGGCCACAGGTAGATTTCCCGTTAACCTTGCTGGGATTTCCATTTTTCTGCCTTTCCCCCTGTGCGGAAATAAAGTTGCCAATTTTGTTGATGTAAGCACATTCTCCAATGACTTGAAACTGCTCCAGATACCACCGGCCACATGAGAGGGAAAGAGATGAAATGTAGTTTAGGGAAAGTAAATTCTTGACTATGTCGGAATTAAAGGATGTATTCTTTGCTGCACTTTCAAAAATTACAGATAAGCGGCACAGGCGTGTTTTACTCCTATGTCAAACAAAGCTGGAAATTTATTGTGCAAAATAAACAGATGGAGAAAAATAGGAAGGTGGTATCTCTGCTTTTTAACACTATTCCTCAAGGAAGATCCTGAAGAGAGAAGTAATAATTATAGCAACAGAGGTGGTGTTCTCTTGCCTCTTAGAAAGCTTTATAGCTCAGTTGTTTACTGCTAACTTTTGGTGAAAGACTAGTTTAAGTATATCAAGGCTTTACAGCTTGAGGGGGAGCCATTACACTTGGAAGCTGACCTGGCTGGCTGCTACTTATAAGGAGGCTGGAGATGGATATTCAAGAAATAATGATGGAGCCATTGCGAAGACAGAGCCCAAAGCTGTCCTAGGAGATCATTCTGAGTAATCAAGGCACTAGCCTTCTGCTACCTCCACACAGGGAGAGCGTATGTGGTGACCCCAATCAATAAACAAAGGCGAGAACTTCTATTCTGAGAATTGACAAGTGGGCATATGTTTATAGGGATTGAAATAAATCATGGCTAGCACCCATGGTGCACATTGAGGATAGTGAGTCGATATCAAATTACCTTCAATATAGCTAGGTCTGTACTGAAGAGGGCCTGGCATTTGACTTAGTGTTGGGCTATTACAATTTCACCATAGAGGTGAAAACCCTAAGGCCCACGTTCACCTTATTTCTTCATAATGATTCTTGTAACTGACACTGCATTTCTTCACCTGTCACTGTCAGCTTAAGCCAAGACATTAGCATCTCAGAACCTTGTTACTCTCCCTTCTGGGCTTCATATTTAAAGACCTCATTTTGGGCAGGTGTTTTTTTGAGACAAGGTCTCCCTTTAGTCCCAGCTGACCTGGAGCTTGCTCTGTAGACCAGGCTGGCCTTGAACTCACAGAGATGTGCATGCCCTTGCTTCCTGAGTGCTGGGATTAAAGGTATGTGCCACCACGCCCGGCTAAAGACCTCATTTTTATTCCCTGCCTCTTTACCATACTTGTCTTAAGTGCTTTTTGTGGTCCAAACTTCCATCTATCACTTTTCTTTCCTATAACTATTGCTTTCCTATTCTAAATATGAGTTTGGGGTATGGGGTGAGATGCTCTCGTCACAATTATTCCTTCCCAGATGCAACAGCAAGCATTTGCCTCTGAAGGGAGCAATCGTGACATCCTAGTGTTGTAGACACAAACCTTACTAATACGGAATCAGCCAAATTTGGAGACGTTTGCTCAAGTGGATTTGCTATGATGCTGAGAGGTTTAACCTTCAAGACCCTGTTTCATGCTCTTGTTTCATATCTGTGGCTGTGATAAAAACGCCCTGACAAAAAGGCAACTTAGGGAAGAAAGAGTTCATTTTAGCCCAACGTTCCAGAATATGGTCCATCACTTCCAGGCAGTCACAGAGGGACTAGCCAGAGACAGCACCACAGTGTACCATAACCACAGTCAAGGCAGAGTGAAGAGGGAGCGCGCGCAGTGTGCTTACTGGTGCTCAGCCTCTGCCTACACTTACACAGTCCAAGATCCCATGCCCAGAGAATGGTGTCACCCACAATGAGCAGGGTCTTTCCATACCAGTTACCTTAATTACTACACTCCCCCACAGGCATGCTCATAGGCCAACACAATGTACACAATCCCTCACTGAGACTCTCTTCCCAGGAGATTCTAGGTTGAATAAAAGTGAAAATTAAAACTAACCACTTCTTACTAAAACAGACTCCTGGGAGGGGTGAACGTCCTGGCAATTGTGTATTACAGATGGTGGGAGAGGGGAGCAGCCAGGTTTCAACTATAGAGAATTTCTATCTAGGTATATCTATACATTTCTTAAGAAGGTCTGTCCTAGACTGGTTTCTGTCTGCCATGGTAAAAATACTTATCAAAAGCAACTTGGGAAGGAAAAGGTTTATTTCACCTTATCATGGAGGGAAGTCACCCAGGAACACAGGGCTATAACCTGTAGGCAAGCACTGGATGAAGCCCAGACCACAGAGGAATGCTGATTACTGGCTTGCTCTTCTGGCTGATGTTCAGCCTGATTTCTTGCCTATTGTGAGCCAGAGCTGTTAACAGATGTGCTATCTCTCCATCACTACCCTGCTTTCTTATATAACCCAGCACTTGCCTACTCAGGGGTGCTACCACCCACAGTAGGCTGGGCCCTCCCACAAAACCCTAACTAGCAAAAGAATGCCTCTTGGGCCAAGCATGGTAGCACATGCCTTTAATCCTAACATTCAGAAAACAGAGACAGCCTGATCTCTGGGAGATTTAGGCTGGCCTGTTTTATCTAATGAGTTCCAGGCCAGCTGGGGCCACAGGGAGACCCTGTCTCAAAAAAAAAAAAAAAAGGAAGGGAGGGAGGGAGGGAAAGAAAATGCCTTACAGACATGCCCAGAGACTAATGCAATAGCCTGCTGCTTGCTGTTCCCGGGCAGAGGTGTATATGCATGCTCTTCTCAGCCCTGGTCTTCCTGGCTCTGCCCTGCTCAGCTCATGCCCCATTGTCTTCCTGCATAAACATCCTGGGGCAGTCTCTCTTTCTCTCTCTCTCTCTCTCTCTCTCTCTCTCTCTCTCTGAACACAGTGTTCTTCCCAACTTGGCAGCCAGCCTTTGCTCACTTCATACCTTAGAAGCCTCTTCTGACCATAGCTCAACAAAAAAAGCAAACAAACAAAGACTTCCAGGCCCTGAAAGCTCAGATTCTCCATGAAGTTTGCTCAATTAATTTGTCAGAACTTTCTCCCAATACTGTCTTCACCTGTTCTTGGAGAACTGACAATATCTGAGGGATAAACTTGATTCGGACTAGTTTACCGTCATGGACTGAGTGTCAGTTTTCTCTTTATGAACACAGGAGGTCAGTGCCTTGCTTCAGATTCTCAGCCCTGAATCCCTCCTACTGCTTTGACTACCTAACAGAGCTAAATGGAACAGATCTGCCCAATTTAAATAACTGTGGACCGAACGAGGAGTGACAGGTATATCCTGAGCTTGGTGAACCTCTACACTTCCACAGGGAACAAGTCCTATTCTCAGATTTGTGCAAGGAAGTAAACGCAGACAGAGGCCCACGGCAGCTGCTTCCTGAAGTAAGCACTTAAGTCCCACCCCCTACTCCTGAAGTGAGCATGACAGTCCTAGCCAAGTCATTTCCATTTCCCATAAGATTGTAGTCAAATGTAGTTTATTATCTTATAAGTCCTCACCAGGACTGGCTGTTTGTTAAGTCCTCTGACTATCAATATCTTACATACACTGTTCAACAAACAAGGCTTTCTGGAGATATTCGAGGAAAGGCTTATCCAGGGCCCCTAAGGCATGGACAAGAAAAGCAAAGCTACTTTCCCCATCTCTCTGTTCTGGGAATTAAAACCATCTGAGTAAGTAAATAGCAGAGCCAACCATGATTCATAGCTATTAATCCAGTCCTACTCCAGATATGTGTAGGGAAAATAATAAAGATTGCAAATTAGGCAAGGGTCTGCATTGCTGAATTCAGATTTAAGACATATCACTTGGGGTTACCTGGGGTGATTTGTCACAGTTTTTTTATGGTTTCTGCTGGGAGGGAGGTGCAGGTATCCACAAGGGCTTTTCTAGTGTCGTAGGATCTTCTCATAGGGATGCTTTCTGCATCTGAGTCCTTCCTTTAGGAGACAGGAGTATCTGAGCTCAACTTGCCCACGTGAAGGAGGCCTCCCGCTTTCCTCTCCTGCTTCAGGCAGCTCACTTACAGATGCAGAGAGTAGCTCAGGCAGGCAGGGGAGGAACCAGAATCCACAGGCAGAAAGAGAAAGAGGATTCCATTTGGACTTGACCTCTGCCTGGCGCAGGAAGATTGAGTTTGCTCTCAGTGTGGGAACGAGCTCCCAGGGGTTAGCGAGCTCTCCTGTTTGAGGCTCCCCTTTGTCTCCAGGTAAAGAATTTATTAGTGAAAAATTTCAATTTCAGACCTTAAAATTGTCTTGCTTGGCCTCAAGATCTTCCACACCATGTATTAGAGCACACCCTATCACCGTCTGAACGTTTGTTTCATCCACAAGCCTTCCCAAGGTTATTTGTAAAAGGATTTTCTTTCTAACAAAGGATTGTTTCTTCATTTGGGCCATTTTACACAAGCTTCCAAAGGGTTCTTAACAGGCATGTGGTAATTCTTAATGGGGCTACTGGATATCCCAGCTGCTGACACAAATGCCCATCTGCTAATGAGTCATCCCAAGACGGAATGCACCCAAACTGCCCTTCTACTTACATACAGCCTCCATAGGTCACTGGGTTGGTTAGCTAGAGATGCCATGACAACTTTGCACTTTCAACAACAGACCTTTATTCTCTCAATGCTCTGGAAACAAGAAGTACAAGCATCAAGGTACCTGTAGGCTGGATTCTTCTGGGGAATTGAGGGAGAATCTGTGCAGTCTTTCTGCTAGCTACAGCTGTTATAGTGCTGTTCTACCTTTAGCGCATTGTTGACAGGCATCTGCCTTGATCCCAAGTTCTTCCTCTGTGAGCGTCTGCATCCAAATTTTCTTTTATAAAAAAGTCCTGTTGGAAGAGCAATCACGCCTAAATGCCCCATATTATACTCCCTAAATCTGCCACACCCCTCTGCGAGGGCAATTCCCCTGCAAGGGTCCCTTAGGCAACACCAGAAGGCCTCTGGAAATATTTTGTCTACGTTTTGTCATGCGACAGTCTCAGTCACAAGACACCAGCATATGCTTTGGTATCAAGTTAATCATGGCTTACATAATAATGATCATTTCTCACTCATATCTGAAGTGAGTCCAATGGTCATTTGCTTGCTTTTTGAGAGGGAAGCAATTTTCCTCTTGTATGGAGATCTAGCCATCGTCATCTGAACCTGGAGCATCTCAACGGTCCCACTGTGCTACTTGAAGATAGTAAGGAAAGTCTGGAGAGCTTATTTCTACCTTTAACTGCTGCAAATGAATAGTGACAGCATCCCCTCTCCTCTTAGTTCATAAACCAGAATTGGTCACATGGCCTCCACTGCAAAGAAGGCTAAGAAATGCAAAGTAGAAGCATGGATATTTGGTGAGCATGAAACAGTTTCCATCTTTTTACTGAAACATATTAGGCTTGAGAATTTTTTGTAGGAGGGGCAGAATAGGAAACCTCTGGAGTGCAAAAAGTCTTAGCCAGAGGCCAAGGCCGTCTACTTGGGATGCCAGTCTCACTATTTTCTAATTATGCATATTTAGCCAATCTTATTGGTGTCTGTCCCTCTGACTCCTCCTTGCTGATTGAGAATAACGATGCAGTCTACCTCTGACTCTTGTTCCCAAAGCAAGACGTGGTACAGGTTTTTCTTCTTAGTGTTTCTAGAACACCATGACAGATAAATTGGGCTATTTTATTTTCAGAAAATCACTTTATAAAGTGGGAGTGAAAGGAGCATGGGAAGTATTCCGATAACATTACAGATCTCGGCGCTGAGTGTCTTGGTGCCTAATAGAATTTCTGGTATGGAATAGAGGGTTCTGGGGTTTCAGTGGCACAAATAAGAATGGCAAGTCATCATTATCAATCATCTCATTTCTGAGAAGGAGTCAGATCAGTTTTTTTCCATAAAGACATGGCCTTATTGTTGCTATAGTTTTGTTTATCTTTTACCAAGTGAGAAAAATCTTCATACTGTGGAGAACTCTCCCTGGGAAAAATGAGGAATCTGGGTAGCATTTGATACTTAATATCACCCTGTTGATTAAAAAAAATAACAATATCCATTCCACCACTGCAGCAGAGGTCCTATCTTGCCAGGCCAGTTGTTAGGGAAGCATGCAAAATCCACAGCTGGGTAAGATTAATGGTTAATTTCTTCTTCCAGGAGAACACACAGCACCTTCCATCACTATGGACACGAGCCAGTACAGATGAAGCTTTGAAGTCAACACCAGAATGATTTCTTCTGTTTTTTTGTTTTTCTATCTTTTCTTTCTGCAGCTTGTTATGCAGTGTGTTCGGCAATAGACTCTCACCATCAAGTTCTAGAAGCAACCAAGAGCAGGGGCAATGGCCAATATTGTTTGAGGGTCTATGGGATCCCTGCTCAACAGCTCAAGTGAGGGAATCCACCCCTGACATTGGGCTTTTACTTTGCTAGCCTATGGTGTCCAGTGGAGAGGAGTTGACAGTGTAAGAAGCAGAGTTTCCTAAACAGCTGGTCATTCATCACATGAATTCCCAGCAATGGTGACAGCATGTACAAGTACTACCTAACCTTAAACCAAACAAAAGCCCAGCACAGACATGGAGACATGGGTAAGAAACTCAAATCCTACCCAAGGAACTACTGGAACCTATATATTACTATATAAGTATATACTATAGAAATATATTGTGTAGAATTTGCAAAAATTCCACTTAAAAAAAGAAGAAACACATTTGAGGGGCTAGAGAGATAGAACAACTCAAGAGCACTGCCTGCTCTTGCAGAGAAGCGAGGTTTGGTTCCCAGCCTCCACATGGTGGTTAGCAACCATCTGTACCTCCAGTTCCAGATTATCTGACATCCTCTTCTGCCCTCCATAAGCATTGCAGATATGTCATGCACAAATATACATGCAATCTAACATTCATATGCATAAAATAAAAATGAATCTTTTAAAAGTTAAAGGAAATCCATGTAACACCAGTTAACCATGTGAAAGTGTGTCATTGAGTGGCATTAAGTACAATCAAAAGGTTATGAAATACCATTTCCATCTTCCTCCAAGACATTTTCACAGTCTAAAAGGAAACCTTGTACCCACTGCATGGACATCCTTTATTCTCCCTTCCCAAACTCCTGAAAAATAACCATCTGATAACTACTCCTGTAGCTTAACCTGTTCTGTATATTTTGTACATGAGAATCATACTATATGTGAGCTTTCTGTCTTGATTATATTTATTTTTATTTTTATTGATGTGGGGGCCAGAGGAGCGGATTAGATCCACTAGATGTAGAGTTACAGGCAACTGCTGGGAACTGAGCTCAGGTCCTCTGCAAGAGCAGCAAGCATCTTAACTGGTGATCCATCTGTACAGCCCCAGAGTGTCTGGATTCTTTCAGTTGATATGCCTCATGCCTCATGTTGTGACTTGTGTCTTTCTTTTTGATTGCCGAATAATATTCCATCTAAATGCGTACTACATTTTAAAATCTGTTTCTCAATAGAGAGACAAAGCTGTCCTCACCTTTTGTCTATCGTGAATAGTCTTGCTATGAATATTCATAAGCAACTATTGTCGAACATCTGCTTTCAATTCTTTGGGATGCGAGTGGAATGAAGGGTCATAAGATAATTCTATATTTAACTTTTTGATGGTGCTGCCCAGTTATTTTCCACAGCAAGAATATCATTTCATATGTCCCTGGCAATGTACAGGTATTCTAATTCTCTATATCCTTGCTAATACTAGTTATTTTATTTTTTAAATAACCTTTCTTGTTGGGGTGACTTAGTAGCTTACTGAGATTTTAATTTCTTAGATCCCTAATGATTAATAAAGCTGGGAATCTTTCCATGGTCTTTTTGGACATCTGTGTATATTCTTTGGAATTTTCTTTCTGTTGAGCTATAAGAGATTATTTTTAATGTATTATAATCTGCAAATATTTTTTCTATTCTGAATCTAATATTTTAGTCCTTGTTAGTGTTTTGTAATGCAGAAACACTTTAATAACATGTAATCATTATAAACATGTGTAGAGTGTGCTATTTCAACAAGTGTATAAATAAAATAAAGGTAGTTAACATTTATGTCTCTAACACTACTTCAGATTTGTAATCTTCAAGTCTCTCTTTTATTTTTTAATATTTTATTTATTTAATTTTATGTGTATAAATGTATTGCCTAAATATAAACACACCTGTGTCATGCAATGCCTGCAGAGGTCAGAAGAGGGCGTCATATCCCCCTGGAACTGGAATTACAGACAGTCATTAGCCACCATGTGGGTGCTGGGAATGGAACCCAGGTCCTCTGCAAGAGTAGCCAGTGCTCTTAATCGCTGATCCATCTCTCCAGCCCCCAAGTCTCTTTTAAACTTCTTGAAAGCATATGGTATGCTTTTATGAACTACACTCCCCCCACTGTGCTATAGAACTCTAGAAGTTCCCTCTATTTTACTATGGTTTTGTACCTCTTACATGCCTACTCTATGCCCTCTCCCCCCAGATCTTCACAGACTCAGTAATCAGCACATTTAGATTGACTCACATTTTTTAGTTGCAATATATGAGACATGTGCTGTATTCATCTTGCTATGGCTGGTTCATTTCACTTAACATCATCCAGATTCATTCATGTTCTCACATAAAGCAGAATTTTCTTCTTTATTCATTTATATACATATACCATAATATATATATACTGTGTATATACCACATTTTATTTATCCATCTGTCCATACATTGATGGGTACTTATGGTGATTCCATATGTTGGCTATTGTGGATGCGCCTTATTCAAAATTGAAGCTGAGGTGTCTCTTTGATAGGCTGATTTCATTTCTTTTGAACATATAGGTAGATGTGTGATGTCTGGATCACAGGTAGAGAAGACTCAATGGTGGAACAGGACTTCTGGTTTGCTTGCAGCAGAGCTCTAGTATATAGGGCTGGAGAGGCATGCCAGGGGAAGTAGAGAGAGAGAATTTAAGTTTCCCTGTTCCCTATGACAAAGCTATAGTACAGAATGAAAGAACCTCCCTGACTGGACTCCCAATCTATGATGACTGTGCATCTCAATGCCAGGGTCTGCCAAGACTTCCCTGTTCATTTTGCCCTGGAAAGCAGGTGCAGAGAGGCAGTCCTGGTGACGGAGGAGCAGGGGTTGCAGCTGCCAATGCTTTTAGTTCCCTCTCAGTACTGCCATCCGAAGCCCGGTGCACTAAATGCTTCCTATATCTCCCTCTCTGGGTTCTGGTGCTCTCCCCATACTTCAAAATGCTGCTGTTCATTTGGTGTTATGATCACAAGTCTTCCTTCTAGAAGGATGAGCAGGCATTGGGTTCCTCCACTCATCCATCTTGCCAGTCAGTTAATGAAAGTTTTCCATTTTGATGTAGTCTCATAGACCTGGCTTCTCTCCTGCTGCTGGTCTTTTTTTTTTTTAACTTTTTAAAAATTTTATTTTTTTTTTATGTGCATGAATGTACTGCCTGCATGCAGGTCTGTGAACCCATGTCCTGCAATGCTGCGGAGGTCAGAAGAGGGCGTCAGATTCCCCTGGGACCGGGGTCAAAGATGGTTCTCAGCTGCCATGTGGGTGCTGGGGATCGAACCCAGGTCCCCTGCAAGAGCAGTCAGTGCTCTTAACTGCTAGGCCATCTCTCCAGCCCCCTTTTTTTAAAATATCATATCCCCAAGAAGCCTCTTAAAGGATATTTGTGTAGACTGGACATGGCGAGACATACCTATGATCCCAACACTCCAGGAGGGTGATGATGTCAGAGTATCGTGCGTTTAAAGCCAGCCTGGGCTACCCAGAGAGACCCTGTCTGTTTTACTCATAAACTAATTGAAGAGAAAAATTCATTTATTAACCAAGACACTGAAACGATAAAGAACTCTTCTATCATCTCCAACCATCCTTGATTATGAATTCCTAAAATTGTTTGTGGTTTTATAATGTATGTACCCCTTTATTATATCATTAAAATATCCTTAAGTATTATATTCCAAATAGGCAAAAGGTGGAAAAATTCAAATGTAATCTGGCAATAAATACAATAAAGGTCAAAGGGAGTTAGTCACATCCTGGTCGGGGGTATCTCAGCCTGGATTCTCTATGCTTAAATTGGTCACAGCAATTACCCAGAAGGTAGGGGTGTGAATCAGACCTTACTTGAGGACAGAGCTCGGAGCCGGTTATCCGAGCAGGTGTCCACAGTGAAGATAAAAACAACCACCATGGGGCTGGAGAGATGGCCTAGCGGTTAAGAGCGCCGACCGCTCTTGCAGAGGACCCGGGTTCGATCCTCAGCACCCACATGGCAGCCGAGAACCGTCCAAAACTCCAATTCCAGGAGAACTCCAGTTCCAGGGGAATCCAAGACCCTCTTCTGACCTCCACGGCATTGCACGACACGGGTGCACAAACCTGCATGCAGACAGTACATTCATACACATACAGAAATAAATTTAAAAAAAAGAATTTTAACAACAACAACAACAACAAAAAACAACTACCATGCAACACAAAGCCTGATTCCACATCTGACATGATAAACTATTCCCTTAGTGAATGTCTTTCCAAATCCAAAATGCTTTAGAATTAATTATAAAGATGATGACATATTAATACTTTTTTGTCAACTTCAGGAATAAGTTTTTAATCATTGGGATACTCTGTGTATATACAGTTTTCTAATGATATAGATTGGCATACTAGAGTCCCTGACAGATTAGCCTTGGGATTCCAATTTAAAATATGTAATTGACTTGATATTTCAAGTCAAAGGTGCAAGATTTTTGAGTAAGTTTGTAAACAGAATTAGAACATTTAGGAGAACTAGATTTAGCATATTTATGGTTAATAATTTATGAGAATTAGAAGGCTTATTGAAATTCTCAAGACAGTTATGATCATTAGAGACATGAACTTGTCTGGCCAGGTACTTGATGAACTTACAAAGAAAACTGAATGTAATACATTCATAGATGCAGCCTAAAAATCCCTACCTTTGTGAATCAGACTCAGTGTTGAGAGAAAACTTAGTGTAAGTTGATCAATCACTTAACCAATTGCTTCCTCGGGTTTTTTGATGTTTCATTACTTTTTATTGAACTTTTGTGCATTTTATACAACATTCCTTAATCAAACTTAGGCCCATTTCCCCCTTCCATGCCCCCCACCCCGCCAGAGCTCCTGCATTCTTCCATACATGTCTTTCATATTTTTCTTGTTCATTTTTTTAATTTTTTGATGCAGAAGTTTACTGTTTTGGACAAATGTTTACTGTTTTGGTCAGTTCTTTGAACAAATCTTTTGTTGTTGTTGTTGTTCCCTTTGGTTTTATATTCCTCCAAAATATGCATATATACACTCCACACATATACTAAAATTACATCATCTGAACCAATTGCTTCCTCGATTTTATGGGGTTTTTTGGTCTTTTTTAGACAGGGTCTCCCTGTAGCCTGAGCTGTCCTGGAACTTGCTATGTAGACCAGGCTGGTCTTGAACTCACAGACATCTGCCTGCTTCTGCCTCCCAAATGCTGGGATTAAAGGCAGATTTTATGGTTCTTAATTGTTAATTTTGTGAATTTTGGGGTTGGAGAGATTGCTCAGTGGTTAAAGTGCCTGCCTACAAATATGATTACTGGATTTGAAATCCCCAGAATCTACATATATTCCAGGTGGGCATGGAAGGCTGCAGGTAATTTGGGCAATTGAAAGGCCCAGTCAGGGTTCCCCAGGGCCAGCTAAGCAGCTGACTAGGCCAGCCATATCTCCAGCTATGGGTTTAATTGAGAGACATTGCCTCAATAAATAAGTTAGAAAATAGTCAAGGAAAAAAACTCTCAACATTCACCTCAGACCGTCACATGCATGTGCTTATGAATGCCTGTACATGTACGTGCATCCCCCCACCCCCCACGTGCACCCACACACAGGCAAACAGGCAAAAACACATGCACATGCACATGAGAAAATGGTAATTTTTAGCAACAACAATAGGACCTGTAAATTAAGCTTCAAGATATGGGAAAAACTACGGGATCTTAACTTTAAAAAATATATTACCTGGGCATGGTGTTGTACTCCTTTAAACCCAGCACTTGTTAGACAGAGGCAGGTAGATATCTGTGAGTTCAAGGCCAGCCTGATCTACATAGAGCTGCAGATCAGTCAGTGCCACATAGAGAGACCTTGTCTCGCAAAAAAAAAAAAAAAAAAAAAATCTGCCAATAATTTAAATTCTAGGTAACTCTGATCATATAATATGCTGGAATTTTACATTGCATAAATTATGGCCATTTCTAATGTGGAAATCACATTAATGAATACTATAAATAGCATCCCATTGATCGATTTTTTTATTTTGATTTTGTTATTCAGACAGAACTTTCTGCCCAATAAATTACAGTTATGAAAACTTGAAACATTTCTAGCCCTAGGTTCTATTTGAAGGTGAATTATAGGATTTATATGCTTTTTTAGTCATGAACACACACAGAAAGAATCTCATAGGAAAAGAAATGGCCAGAGTCTACAGACAGACAATATATTTGAATCACAGCCCCCTATTTCATCTTCTATACAAATGGAAGCTATGTGAGGGTCCACTGTGCCATCATCTCCATTCAAGTTGCTCAATCACTGAGTGGTCTCCAGATAAGAGAAATGAAACAAGCAAGCAGAGGACAACATAAGACAGAATGTGTTAAAGCAATTCCACATAAATTAGGTAAAGGCTTAACATTATTTTTAATAAATAGAAAAGGCATTCTCCCTGTAAGCAATTTAAATGAAAAGAGCTTTAGAAGAAGGCACTGTTCCCTGTGTTCTGCTAATGCAGAAACAAAGTTGCTACAACATTGTGTGTCTCTGAAGCACTGGTGACCAGGTTCAATCTCTGAGGAAAGATTAGGTCTTGACATTGAGGATGCTGAGCTCAACATCCTTTCAAAATGCTTGCATATGTCTTTGTAGTTTTAAACTGGTAAACCTTTGAGATTGAGATGTTTTAAGACCTCGAGAGTGAATAGATGGCATATTTCTCTGATGAAAAATAAAACTTCTGAGAGCTTAAAAGCATGACTTTGGAGTCAGGTAGCTTGGTTCAGATCTTAACTCAGCCATTTATTGAAGCAATGACCTTGGGCGAGTCATTTGTCCTCTTGAAGAAACTTCAGGTATTTAATAGAGCTGTTGAGAAAGAAGTTAATGAGTATCTCTTAAGGTGCTGGAATATACAGAGCTCAGTTCCTTGAACAACACAGAAAAGCCACCCAGTAAGATCACTATTGATATATGTCAAAAATGGATTTCAGTAAAGAATGGGAGTCCACTCTTAACATAACTGCTTTTTTTTTCCTCCTATCTCCGTCACTGGCTGAGAAACTCACAGCCCTGTTTTACATTAAGGTCATGTTTTCATACTGCTTAAAGCAAGTTGTCTCTTGAAGAATCAAGAATGATACATTGTCATCTGTTAAAAATTTGAAGAAAGGACATGAAGGCTGAAGGCTTTTATTAAAATGTCTCTAGATATGAAATAACATTCTTCACATTGAATGGTCATAAATTGAACAGCATAAAGGAAGCAGCTTCCCAAGTGTGAGCATCTTAACTGTGGCAAACCCAAATTCAACTTTTAAAAACTTTACTCTCACCTGAAGCAACAAGGAAATTGTCAACATTTATCCAAATTTGGGAAGATTAGACATGAATTTGTTGTTCTTCTAATACATTTCTCATTACTCCCATGTTACTTAAATTAATTCCCACACATTGGTCACATCAACCAGTTCAAAGCATTAATAAAATAATCATGGTATACTTTGTGCATTGTTAGTAGATTCAATAGCTTGGGGTTTCTGCAGGGATCAATGTCCTCCAACACTTCTGGGACCATTCTAAGAAGCTAAGACTCCTGGGAAAATGTGGCAGAGTTCATGTCTACCTACTTAAGTTCCAGAAAGACAGCCGGTTTTTTTTGTTTTGTTTTGTTTTGTCTTTTCGAGACAGGGTCTCCCTGTAGCCCCAGCTGTCCTGGAACTCACACTCTCACTCTGTAGACCAGGCTGGCCTTGAACTCACAAAGATCCGCTTGCCTCTGCCTCCCAAGTGCTAGGATTAAAGGCTTGTGCCACCATGCCCAGCAAGACAGACATTTTTAAGCAAACTATTACTCTAAATAAGTTTTTGTTACAAAAAAAGCCTACATATTATGTCTTGGCAAATGACATTTTTCAAAACAATGCATAACCTCTGGATTCAGTAAGGAGCAAATTTTACAAAACTCACAAAGTAGTGAAATTCAGAGTTTTAATTAATTAAGGAATATTTTTCAACAAGAAATTTTTAAAAAAGTACTTCCATTTTTAATCAGAGTAAGGGGTAAGATTATCATGAATACAAGAATTTTATACAAATACAAAGCTGTTCCTTATCTCCACAGGGAGAAAAACATTAAACTAGGGGGGAAAAAAGTCCTAACATACACAAAGGACATTTCTGGATGGTAGGAATGACAACCGAAGGTTATGTAACCTCTAAGCCTTGACATCTTTCAAAGGACAATCAGGACCTACCTGGGGTGACTAGGTCCTCCTGGGTCAGAAACCATCACAGAGCCCCCAATTAATCTAAATATTCTGTTTTTGACAGATTTACTCTTGGGAGTTTCAATGACAGGAAACTGAAATTTACAGTTGAAAAATGAATTCTTGTTGTTAAGCACTAAAATATATCTGCCCAAATTAACCAGACCTGGAATGTGGACTTTGATCTCAAAATAGTGAAATCCTGAACATTGTTATTGTCTTTAAAAACAAAAAAAATGCAAGGACTGGAAACAGCTTTTAAGTAGCATAATTAGTGTGAAAGCATCTTTCACTCCACTGCATAGCTTTCCATGACCTGGAGAGGCAAGACTCACTTATACCCAGCAATGGGAGGAGTTTTGCTTACAATTTTATCTACCCTGGCTGGCTGAAAAAAGAAATCTATAACTAAGGCAGACTTAGGACTCAAAAATTGGAGTACTTAAGAGGATTTATTTAAATCTCTAAAATAACACCTTTAAAACAAATCTTGTTAAATGCTCCATTTCCTTATTCTTGTAAAAAATTTTTACTTGGTCCTTTCCCTTTTATTAAACCTGCTACCTCTTCATTCCATTTCAAAATAATACGTTTGGTTATTAGTCATCACCTGTAGCTGCCAGCAGTTCTGAAAGCAGTTAGAAAGCAAAGCTTCAAGTTTTGCCAACATGGTTAAGCTGGATTAAAAAGATAGGATTCATCGGAGAAAATGGAAACTTTTAAATACTATGAAAACCCTTCTTCTTCAGATTTATTTTAACTCTATTAGCATCACCTGCAAGAATCCTCTATTATAAGAATGTTCTGTGAATGGGTGCCAAAATCAAGTCTTAAAACTGAATGCATACTACAGAATCCAATACACTTTACTCACCCCAGGATCAGGCAACAAAGGCCAGCCAGATCTTATTGACAAGAAGCTTCAAGGAGTCAGGAAAGCTTTGGAAGCTGACTCTATAATGTCAGCTCTAAAAGGACTCTTTTTAACAGAGTCTCCAATGCAGATGCTTGGAAGGGACAAAGAAAAAGAAGGCTACAATGATGGGGTGCTGATGGTCTGGTGAGAGAAATGGACTGGTCTAAGGAAGAGAAAAAAGATTATGGGCCAGCACTGGACACAGGAACATCATAGTCTCCTAGAGATCAAATAACTGACTGCTTTTCAGTTTGATTACTCTCAGAAGCATTCAAAGAAAATGTTTATAATAAATAATAAGCCTAGCCAGAGGACTAGGCAGAGGGCTCAGTGGATCAAGCACTGGCCACGCAAGCATGAGGACAGCTCAGATCCTTCCCTTGTATCCACTTAAATGCCAGCTCAGTGGTTAAGAGCACTGGCTGCTCTTTCAGAATACCCAGGTTTGAGCCCCAGCACCCACATGGCATGGTGGCTAACAACTGTCAGTAACTCCAGTTCCAGGGAATCCAATGCCCTCTTCTGTCCTCCACATGAACTGCACAACAGGGGTGTACTTCCACAGATGTGGGCATACACTCATACGCAGAGAATAAAAATAAATAAATAAGTAATGTTAAATGCTGGGCTGACATGAAGACCGACCTATGATTTGAGCACTCAGAAGACTGGGATAAGGGGTTCCCAGTGCAATCTGGTTAGCTGTACTAGTCATATCAGATTCATTTGAGAGACTCTGCCTCAATGAATAAGGTGGAGATAGATAAAGGAAGACTCCTAAACACCCACATGAACACACACACACACACACACACACACACACACACACACACACCATCTATGTCCAGGGAGGGGCCAAGTCACTAGATGTGAAAAAAAACCAAAGAGACATTAAAAAGGAACATTTTACCACATCCTTGTTAGACCCCTGGAGTAAGACAAAAGAACTCAACTGTGACCTAGAATGAGCAAAAGACACATATGAGTACCATGGCCTGTATTGAGTATGATGGGGAGGAACTCAGTGTAGAGTGCATAGAGAGCTGCTGGATCAAAGAACTTGATAAAAAACATGGGTGCTTTGTTACCTGGTAGGAGGGGCCCAGGACATAAGTGTCAAAAAACAAAGGACCAAGAAAACAAATGACCCAATTAAAAGATGGGCTAAAGATCTGAACAGAGACTTCAGAATGGCTGAGAAACATCTTAAAAAGTGTTCAACATCATTAGTAATGAAGGAAATGCAACTTAAAACCACTTTAAGATTTCACCTTACACCAGTATGATCAGGAAAACAAATGATATCAAATGTTGAAGAGGCTGTGGGGAAAGTGAAACCCTCACTCACTGCTGGTAGGATTGCAAACTCACGCAACCTCTGTGGAAAGCAGGTGGAGAACTCTTAAAAGACTAAAAATTAGCCTACCATTTGACCCAGTCATACCACCAGGCATGTACGCAAAGCATTCATCCTATAGCAGGGATTTGCACACAACCATGTTTAGTGTAGCTCATTTCACAATAGAAAAGAGCTGGAAACAATCCAAGTGCCCCTCATTTGATGAGTAGATAATGAAAATGTGGTACATCTACACAATGGAGTTCTATGCAGCAGTAAAGAAAGACAACATCAGACTCAGTGTGGTGCTAGTAAGGTGGAACTGCTTTGACCCTTGGGGGCCCAACGGCCACCCCCAGAATCTCCCAGCCAGCTCAGGTTCTAGAGAGCACCAAGGCATGGGTGCACCTAGACAGGGTCATAGGGTCCCAGCAGGTCAACAGGGTACTGGCATGGGGGCCAAAGGAGCAACACCCCCCCCCAAGCTGGTGGTGCTGCGGTGTGGACTATCTAGCAGGCACGGTATTAGTGAATCTAGTCTGCAGAGCCAGTGTTGAGGCACCAGAGTCCAAAAACACAAACAAACAAAAACCAAATCCACATGCCAAGGACACAATGAAAAAACAACATGGTAAAAGCTCATAATAAATCCACACTGAACTCTACCAGTCTGACAGAGGATTCCTACAATGAGATCTCCCTAGAAGGAAACCAAAATACAGACTTTAGAAGAACAGTTGTAGACATAATCAAAGAAATAAAGGAATATAAAGAACAAATCAGAGAACTAAGGGGAGAAAATGAAATACTCAGGAAGGACTTAGAAGAAAAATATGATAAACACTGGAAATAACTAGAGGGAGGGAATG
This sequence comes from Rhizomys pruinosus, assembly GCA_009823505.1. Lineage (NCBI taxonomy): Eukaryota > Metazoa > Chordata > Mammalia > Rodentia > Spalacidae > Rhizomys > Rhizomys pruinosus. The sequence goes on from VZQC01010106.1 coordinate 46,541, forward strand.
ACAAATTCTGAAAAGAACTAGATGAAGAGAAACACAACATCTTAAAAGAACTAGAGGAAGAGAAACACAATATTTGAAAAGAGCTAGAGGGAGAGAAAGACAAACTCAGAAAGGAAGTGGAAACACTGAAAAGACCCAGGCTGAAATGAAAAAAGAAAGATACCAGCAAAGCAAGGAGCTACAAGTAAAGAATGACAAGCTCCAAAAGGAAATGGAAATACTAAAGAAATCACAGGAAGAAATGAAAAAGTAAATGGAACATTCATCCAATCAACAGGAAAGGATGGGAGAAAGCCTCAGAAGTAGAGTGGATGAAGCAGAAAATAGAATAACGGACCTGCAGGACAGCACAGAACATCTAAAATGCTCAAGTGAAGATAATGAAAAATGTAAAAAAGTACAAGAGTAGAATGACCAGGAAATGTGGGATACTATGAAAAGGCCAAATCTCCTCATCATAGGGATATAAGAAGGAGAGGAATCCCAAGAAAATGGTTTTGACCAGATCTTCAACAGGATAATAGAAGAAAATTTTCCAAAACTGAAAAAAGACAAACCTACACAAATACAAGAAGCACATAGAACACCAAATAGACAAGACCAGAAAAGAAACTCCCCATGCCATATCACAGTTAAAACACTTGATGTTCAAAACAAAGACAAAATACTGAAAGCCACAAGAGAAAAACAACAAATTACATACAAGGGGAAACCCATCAGAATTATAGCTGACTTCTCAGTCCAAACTATGAAAGCCAGAAGAATGTGGACCAAAGTATTCCCAGTGCTAAATGACTTTAGATGCCAACCCAGATTACTATGCCCAGCAAAAATGCCAATTATAGTTGAAGGAGAAAAATCTTTCATGACACAAACAAGATGAAAGAATACATGTCAAAAAAACCCAACACTTCAGAAAATACTCAAAACAATCTAAAGAACAGAGGAAAGGAGTAACTATCCCCAGCCAACTAAAGAGAGAAACTAATAAAAGAATAACAGCATAAATACAAACCTAGACCAAGAATGCAAACCAAGAATAAGTTGAAAAGAAGCAACACACATCTCTCAATAATGACCTTAAATATCAATGGGCTGGGGCTGGAGAGATGGCCTAGCAGTTAAGAGCACTGACTGCTCTTGCAGAGGACCTGGGTTCGATACCCAGCACCCACATGGCGGCTGAGAACCCTCTGTAATCCAATTCCAGGAGAATTCCAGTTCCAGGGGAATCCGACACCCTCTTCTGACCTCTGCGGCATTGCATGACACGGGTGCACAAACCTACATGCAGACAGTACATTCATACATATACAAAAATAAATAAAATTTTAAAAAAATATCAATGGGCTAAACTCCCCAAGCAAAAGACATAGACTGGGAGAATGGACTAGGAAACAGAATCCATCTATATGCTGCCTAAAAGAAACCCATCTCACCCTCAAGGAGAGACACCAACTTAAAGTGAAAGGATGTAAAAAATATTACAAGCAAATGGTACCAAAAAAATCAAGCAGGAGTTGCTATTTTAATATTAGACAAAATAGACTTCAGAGTAAATTCAATCAGAAGAGACAAAGAGGGCCACTACATCATTATCAGAGGAACAATTAACCAGGAAAACATCACAATCCTAAATGTTTATGCACCAAACTCAGGTGCACTGAACTTTATAAACACAATTCTGCAGGCCCTCAGGACACAGATTAATCACAGAACACTAATAGTGAGGGACTTCAATATCCCACTGAGCCCCTTGGATAGATCAACTGGAGAAAAAATAAAGAGAAAAACATTGGAACTGAACAATACAATACAGAACAAATGGACTTCACAGACATCTACCAAATATTTCACCCAAACACCAGAAAATATACTTTCTACTCATCACCCCAGAATATTCTTCAAAATCAACCACATAATGGGACACAAAAAACTTCAGCAAATATAAAAGGATTGAAATAATCTCATGCATTCTATCAGACCACAGTGCAATAAAGATCAATATGAGCACCAGAATAAACCCCACTAACTACAAGAACACATGGAGTCTAAACAACATAATCCTGAATGATGAATGGGTCAGGGAAGAAATAAAGAATGAAATAAAAGTATTCATGGAACAAAACAAAAAAAGATAATACAACACCACAAAACCTGTGGGATACTTTAAAAGTAGTCCTAAGATGGAAATTTATAGCCCTAAGTTCCCACATTAAAAAAAAAAAGAAAGGGAGCTGAGTGTGGTGGCACACACCTTTAATCCTAGCACTTGGAAGGCAGAGGCAGGCGGATCTTTGTGAGTTCAAGGCCAGCCTGGTCTACAGAGTGAGTTCCAGGACAGCTGGGACTACAGGGAGACCCTGTCTCGAAAAACACCAAAAAAAAAGAAAGGGAACAAATAAATGATCTAACACTATAGCTAAAAAACTTGAGAGACAACAACAAATGGACCCTAAGCCCAACAAACAGGAAGAAATAACAAAAATCATGGCAGAAATCAATGAAATAGAAACAAACAAACAAACAAAAAAATCAATGAATCCAAAAGCTGGTTCTTTGAATGGAAAAACAAGATAGACAGACCTCTAGCCCAGTTAACCAAAAGAAAGAAAGAGCAACTCCAAATTAACAGTATTCGTGATGAAAAGGGAAACATCACAATAGATAAAGAAAAGATCCAGACAATCATACGAGAATACTTCAAAAATGTATACTCTACTAAGTTTGAAAATCTAAGAGAAATGGATGAATATCTGAAATCCTTGGAACCAACAAAGCTTAACCAAGAAGAGGTTGACAGTTTAAATAGACCAATAACATTTGAGGAAATTGAAGACCTAATAAAAAAACTTCCCAACTTAAAAAAGCCCAGGCCCAGATGGTTTCACAGCAGAACTCTATAAAACATTTAAAGAGGTCTTACAACCTTTACTACTCAAACTGTTCAGAAGGAAACAGAGGGAATTCCCCAAACTCCTCATCATTCTATACCAAAATCAGGCAAAGACACAACTAAAAAAGAAAACTATAGACCCATCTCATTAATGAACACAGACGCAAAAATTCTCAACAAAATACTGGCAAATCCCATACAGATCCACATCAAAAAGATCATCCATCATGATCAAGTTGGATTCATACCAGAGATACAGGGATGGTTCAACATATGTAAATCAATGAATATCATAAAACACATAAATGGACTGAAAGACAAAAATCATATAATCATCTCAATTGATTCAGAAAAAGCCTTTGACAAGATCCAGCATCCCTTCATGTTTAAAGTTCTAGAGGGAATTGGGTGGAAGGGAGCATTCCTAAATCTAATCAAAGCCATATACACCAAACCCACAGCTAACATCATCTTAAAAGGAGAAAAATTAGAAGCATTCCTCTTAAAGGCAGGAACCCAAAAAGGCTGCCCCCTATCGACACTCCTCTTCAACATAGTCCTTGAAATGCTTTCTAGGGCAGTAAGACAAGAGAAGGAAATTAAAGGAGTACTAATCGGAAAAGATGAAATTAAACTATCACTTTTGCAGATGCTATTTTACTAGTTTACCTAAGGGAAGCTGAAACTCCACCACAAAACTACTAGTAAAGATTAAGAGTTTCAGAAAAGTGGCAGGATACAAAATTAACCTAGAAAAATCAGTAGCCTTTCTTTACACCAACGACAAGCAACTGGAGAGGGAATATAATGAGACCTTCCTGATCACAATAGCCTCAAAAACAATAAGATACCTAGGAACAAACCTAACCAAAGACAACAAAGATCTCTACAACAAAAATTTTAAACCCTTGAAGAAGGAGATTGAAAAATGACATCAAAAGATGGAAAGACCTCCCATGCTCATGGATTGGAAAACTTAATATAGTAAAAATGTCCATTTTACCCAAATTGATATACAGATTCAATGCAATCCCAATCAAAATCCCCATCAGTTTCTTCACAGACTTAGAAAAAAATCCTTAAATTCATATGGAAAAACAAAAGACCCCTGAATTGCTAAAGCAACCCTGAGTGAAAAGTACAATACAGGGGGGATTGCTTTACCAGATTTCAAGCTATATTACAGGGCCATAGTCATAAAGACACTCTGGTACTAGCACAAAAACACACCCATTGACCAATGGAACAAAATTGAAGATCCAAACTTGAGCTCATACAATTTCAGCCACCACCTATTTGACAAAGGGGCAAAAATAGCAACTTCAGCAAATAGTGCTGGCAAAACTGGATCACCATTTGTAGAAGAACAAAATTAAACCCCTACCTCTCACCTTGTACAAAAATCAACTCTAAGTGGATCAAAGATCTCATTGTGAAACCTGAAACCCTGAAGGTGATAGAAGAAAAAATTGGCAACAATCTATAATACATAGGCATAGGAAAAGACTTTCTAAATCAGACAGCAGCTGCACAGGAAATAAGGTCAACGCTTGACAAATGGGATCTCATCAAACTCAAAAGCTTCTGTACAGCTAAAGAAACAATCAAGGAAGTCAAGAGAAAACCCACAGAGTGGGAAGAAAACTTCACCACTGATACATCAGACAGAGCATTAACATCCAGAATCTATAAACTACTCAAAAAACAAGGAAGAAAACAAGTGACTCACTCACAAGATGAAGTAAAGAGAGGAACAGAGACTTCACCAATGAGGAAGTAAAGATGGCTGAGAAACATCTTAAAAAGTGTTCAACATCATTAATAATTAAGTAAATGCAAATTAAAACCACTCTAAGATATCATCTCACTCTGATAAGACTAGCTAAGATCAAGAAAACAAAAGACACCAAATGCTGGAGAGGTTGTGAGGAAAGGGGAACACTCGTCCACTGCTGGTGGAAATGTAAACTCGTACAACCACTGTGGAAAGCAGTGTGGAGAACCCTTACGCTCTTGCAGAGGACCTGGGTTCGATCCCCAGCACCCACATGGCGGCCGAGAACCGTCAGAAACTCCAATTTCAGGAGAACTCCAGTTCCAGGGGAATCCGACACCCTCTTCTGACCTCCGCAGCATTGCACGTCACGGGTGCACAAACTTGCATGCAGACAATACATTAATACACATACAGAAATAAATTTTTAAAAAAATTAAAAAAAAAAAAAGATTCAAAATGAGCCTACTACCTGACCCAGCCATATCACTTCTAGGTATATACCCACAAGACTCATCCTACTGCAACGACACATGCACATCTATGTTTATTGCAGCTCTTTTCACAATACCAAATAGTTGGAACCACCCCAAATGCCCCTCAACTGAGGACTGGATAACAAAAATGTGGTACATCTACACAATGGAGTTCTATGCAGCAGTAAAGAAAGGTGACATCATGAGATTTGCAGATAAATGGATGGAACTTGAAGCCATAATGTTAAGTGAAGTAACACAGTCCCAGAAAAACAATCGGGAATGGTTTTCCTCATTTGTCGATACTAGTACCAAGTCCCCCAATTGAAAGAAAAGCTGAGCAATGTTATTGTTATAATACTTTCTATCTGAAAGCAACTGTGATGTTATAATGGGAATATCTTCTTTTGGTCTTTTTAAAATACTTTTTAAATTTTATTTTATTTTTGTATGTGTATGAATGTACTGTCTGCATGTAGGTTTGTGTACCCATGTCATGCAATGCCACGGAGGCCAGAAGAGGGCGTCAGATTCCCCTGGAACTTGAGTTAAAGACAGTTCTCAGCCGCCATGTGGGTGCTGGGGATCAAACCAGGATCCTCTGCAAGAGCAGTCGGCACTCTTAACTGCTAGGCCATCTCTCCAGCTCGTTTTTTTGGCCTTTTTGAGACAGAGTCTCCCTGTGGCCCCAACTGGCCTGGAACTCACTCTGTAGACCAGCCTGGCCTTGAACTCACAGAGATCCACCTGCCTCTGCCTCCCAAGTGCTAGGATTAAAGGGTTGCGCCACCATGCCTGGCTTAATGTGAATATCTTAAAGAACCCTAGAATTAACTTACCACCTATTTTTAGGCATGGTAATTAATGTACATGGGCAGAAGGTATATATTCATATTTAAGAGTAATATAAAATTAAAAAAGAAAAATCTGAACCCCTGAACATAATAAAAAATAAAGAAGAAAAAAATTACAGGACACAAAACTGGTTTCTTAACAAGTGTTCAGAAACATTATTATCAAAGTGATTTATGGTATAATATGAGGAATATTTCACTATAAATATAACATTCAGATTTTGTGTAAAGCAAAATAAGAATAATATGAGTTTGAACCACATAGTTTATTCTGTCCATATAACTTTGCTTCTCAGAGTCCATGAAAATAATCATGATAAAATATATATATATATATACCTCTTGCTAAAAAAAAAGAAAGACAACATCATGAAATTTGTAGGCAAATAGATGGAACTAGAAGCTGTTATGTTAAGTGAAGTAACACAGTCTCAAAAAAAAAAAAANCTAAAAAAATGATGTATGGTGTCCCTCTTTGTGGATCCTAGCACCAAATCCTTACACACAAGTCAAGACTTCTTGACTGTGTGGAGTGTATATATGCATATTTTGGAACAATATAAAGTTAAATGGGTAAAAATGACTTGTTCAAAGAACTGGCCAAAATAGTAAACTTCCGCATCAAAAAAGTGAAAAACAACTGAGAAAAAGATGCAAGACAGGACTTAACTTGTATGACAGAATGCATGATGGTCTGGCAGCGTCGGGGATATGGATAGGAGAACAGGTCCAAATGATTAAGAAATGCTATATGAGGGCTGGAGAGATGGCGTAAGCGGTTAAGAGCGCCGGAACGCTCTTACAGAGGACCTGGGTTTCGATCCCAGCACCCACATGGCGGGCCGAGAACCATCTGAGAAACTCCAATTCCAGGAGAACTCCAGTTCCAGGGGAATCGAGACCCTCTTCTGACCTCCGTGGGCATGCCCGACACGGGTGCACAAACTGCATGCAGACAGTACATTCATACACATACAGAAATAAATAAATTAATAAAAAAAAAAGAAAAGAAATGTAAAATCACAAAAGTTCAATTAAAAATTAAGAAAAAATGAGATTTAATGTGTGCCCTGAACAATGTAAGGGCTGCAAGGCTCCTCTCTGATGCTTATTCTCTTCTTGGGGAAGGTATCCTCTAACACGATGTCTTCTCACACCTCTATCTGCTCCTGCCGTGACTCACCAGGACCCCTGTTACCACACCCCTTCATGAAACACTGGGTCAGTGTCCTGGAAGCTACCTCACCAGAATCCTAGATGTCTGGAAGACATTCGTGTTAGGCCAACTGCAGTACGGCTGAAGGTGAGGTTGCTTCATCCACTCTCCTTCCATCTTGTGCCAACTCCTTTGCCAGTTACTTAAATCAGCACCTCTCTAATACGCAGATGTCCACCTGAAGAGAAATCATTCATTCTGCTTTAATTCAGATACTCATAAATGTAAAAGGATGTTTAAACCTCCTCTTACTTGATTCTGAGTGGGAGACATAGGTGTCCCAAGACTGTGTTGTCTACTAGTAGACAACTCTGAGCACTTCCCTTGAGTTTTCTGCACATGAGATGATAGTGGAACTACCCATTCAGTAGATTCTGCGAGGAATTTTTGAGGCTTTTTTTTTTTAAATAAGAGAGGTATCATGCTCATTGGAGTAGTCCCTAAGAATTTTAGACAAAGCAGTGTCCTGTTATATGCAGCACATTTTAGTATCAAGGTGTCAAATGAGGCAGCAAAAAAAAAAAAAAAAACCAACCTCTACTGATGGGCCAGCAAGATGGTATAGCAGGTGAAGGTGCTTGCTGACAAGCAAGACTAATAAATCAATTCACTGGACTCCACAGGTGTGAAGGAAGGAAAGAATGGAGAATGAAAGATAAGGGTGGAAGTGAGGAAGGAATCAGTGGAGAAGGGAAAGGAAGAACAGGAAAAGAAAGAAAGAAAAAAAAAAAAAAAAAAAAAAAAAAAAAAAAAAAAAAAAAAAAAAAAAAAAAGGGAAAGAAAAGAAAGGAGGGAAGGGAAAATCGAGGGTGAGGACAGTAGGGTCGAGAGATTTAAAGAAAAACAGATTCTCTCTTCTGTTCAGGAGCTTGATTCCCTACAGCTCTATCTAGAGTAACCGTATGAAACTTCCCTCACCCATATTGGCATGTAACTGGTGTTGTCCTTGTGCAGTCTGTTAAGAAACTTTATGTTGAAATACTTGTGGTTTGCCAGTTCCCCCTGATGTCTGGAAGGACACCATCTAGCAGCAGGTTCCTTGTTCTCTGGCTCTTACCAGTCAGTCTAGTTTAATCACAGCGGTCTGATTGTTCTAACCTGCTTACCAATAACCTTTTTAAAAAATACAGCATCTTCAACAAAATAGTGCTGGCAAATAGGTGTTCAACATATAGAAGACTAAACTTAGACTCATAGTCTCATCTTGCACAATAAAAGCTCCAACATGATGACAACACCTCAATATGAAACCTGCAATAACTGACTGTTAGAGGACACCATAGGCCCGAAATCTCGTTACAAGATATAGGTACAGGGAAGGAATTTCTGAGTAGGATAAAGTTCACTTAGGAAATAAAGCCAGCAATTAACAAATGTACCTCATTAACTAAAATTTTCTGACGCAAAATAAGCATCCCTCCAGGTGAAAAGGAAAAGCGCCCCACAGCGTAGCGGAGGTAGCTTTTTTAGCTTGTCACATCCTCGTCGAGGATTTTATATCCCAGTCTACAAAAAAGATTGCAGAAAACAAAGCTCAAGTAAACCCAATGTACCAGTTTTTTTTGAAAAAAAATGTAGGTAGGATCTGTAAAGTAGAGTCTTACAAGAAGAAATAAAAATAAGCTAACAAGAAACGCTTTAAAAGTGTTCAACACCTTAGCAATGAGTGAAATGCAATCAAAAATTACTTTAAGATTTATCTTACCCCAATCAGAATTGGCTAAGATCAGGAGAACAAAAAAGACAGTGCCGGCACGGATGCTGGCGAAGAGGCACAGTCATTCACTGTTGGTGGGGTTGCAAAACTGCTGAAGGCCACTATGAAAATCAGTGTGGTCAAAAGTGCTGACCTAAAAAGTAGATCTCCCAGATCTATAACAGAACCAGTTATAACACTCCTGGCTAGATACCCACAAGACTCAATTCCTAATGCAGCGATTTGTTAGCCATGTTTTTGTTGTTGCTCTTTTCACAATAGCTGGAAATGGAAACAACCTCCAGTCTATCAACTGATGAATTGGATAATGAAAGTACTATGTACATTGTTCACAAGGCGCTCTATTCAGCTGCAATATGAAATCATGACATTTGCAAGTAAATGGATGAAATGTTATGCTGAATGATGTAACCCAGACCCAGAAAATGCAATGACACATGTTCCTCTATTTACAGATCTAGCTCTGGTATTTATATGGAATATATCAACCTGAAGTAATGCAGAGGCCAGAGCAAGTAGAAAGGGATCATGGAGGGGGCCGGGAAAAAAGAACCACCAGAGAGGAGGATAGTAAGGCACAGTGTTATCACAGGGGATTGGAAAAAATAGGAAGGCCAACTGGAGACAGGGGAAGAAGGGTAAACATGCAAGAGAGGGAAGAAGGAGAGGTTAATAACAATAAAACTGACTGAAAAAGGCCATGAAGACAATAGTATTTGTAACGTTTACTTTACCAAATGGTATGCCATTGCTCACCACATGTGTGTGTGTGTTGTCGCCCTATAGCTAAAAGACCCCAGTGTCAGGCATGGGACACCTCCCTTTGAATTGTTGGGCAGGGAGGTCCTAGAGATTCCCCAAACAATAAACAATGTAGATTATTGCCATTGCCCTGGGTTGCCTCCCAGAACTTGAAGATAGAGCCTCTTGCTCTGACTGACACCTTTAGTCCACAGAAACCTGAGCCATGAGATGGAACGGTTCCCTCTCTCTTAGAGTTCCTCTAATATAAAAGGCTGCCTAACAGTTGCAACACCTTTTCTGACCTTGTGGGCTACGGCATGCATGGGAGCCGTACACCACATGGGCAGGCATATACTCTACACCAATAACAATAAAAAATAAAAATAATACAAAATACTTTTAAAATAAGCTTCCTTTTTTTTTTTTTTTGTTTCTACAATAGTTGGAGGTCTCCAGAGATCCACAACTGGTTGAAATGGAGAGAATAAGTGACTGAGGGGTGCCCAATCCTAATTGATGCATCTATAATGCAAGCCCTCAACCCTCTACTGATGGGCCAGCAAGATGGTATAGCAGGTGAAGGTGCTTGCTGACAAGCACGACTAACTAAATTCAATCCCTGGACTCCACATGGTGAAAGAAGAGAATTCACTCCTACTGGTTCTTTTCTGACTTCCACATGTATAATGGTACATGCATACATGCAAATAAATAAATAAGATTCTTAAAGGGGAATCTCAGGAGAGTATCACGGCCATTAGATTGACATAAAATAAAGTAGTAAAATTATTTTTATTCCTATTTTATAGCGATAAGAATGACATTTAGAAAGGTTAAGCAGTCTATTCAAGATCATACAACTAATAAGGGTTGAAGGCAAAATTTCAAACAAGCTTTCTCTTAAACATGGATTTGTCACCTGACTTTCCTGTTTCACATGGTCTCACTAGTAGTTTATATTCTCCTGCCTTTAAGGGATCTATTATCTGACTGAATCAATATCATCACATTGACAGTGTGTGCCTGTGTATGCAGATGTGATTGTATGTGCCTATGTGTGCAGATGTGTGTGAGTGTGTGTGTGTAGAAACCAGAAGCCAAGAAAAGTATCTGCCTCAATCAATTTCACCTTATTTTGGAGGACAAAATCTCTCACAAAATCTGGAGCTCACTGATTATATTTTATTAAAAACTAAAATTCACTGTGTTAGCATCTCACCTGGATGTTATTTGGACACTGATCCAAATGTATCATAAACTCTGTATATCTAAGTGATCAATCATCTATAAGTTGACTCTTCATACTCTAATTCTCTAACCGACTTGGTAAAATCAAGAATCCATGTTCTTGTTATATGAAGAGGGACCACAGTCAGTTGGTCTGATGGTTTTTATATAAATATTTACAACTTGAGACTGGATCATATTATACCAGATACAGTAGGCCAATTACAGGCCAATTAGGTAATGGGAAAAATTCATTAGTGACACTAGACCTTGCATATCTGGTTTTCCAGACAAACATTCTACAAAGGAAAAAAAATCAATCTTACCCAGCTTGATCCTAAAAAATAAATTATAACCCTGTTCATTCATTGTATCTTATCCAATACAGCATACCATCCAAACACAAGAGAACTTGAGCATTGTCTGGAAACATCCTTGCCTAATGAGGCATAGATGTGATCATATTTTTACAGGTTAGACAACTTTCAGTGTTTTCTTGACTGTTCTCCAATTCAATGTCAAATCCCACTTGGTGCACCCACAAAAATCCTGTGTTACTCAACAAAAGCTTCAGATAGAGCTAAGGTGTTGAGAATTATATGCTGGTCAGAGATGCTGAAATTACTGCTATTTCCTGCCAAAATCCCTGCCCTTGAGTGACCCAGAAATTCAGGTGTAGGTGGAAAATAAAAAGCAAAGTCAAGAATTTGCGCAAGTTCTTAAGGATGGAAATGAAGTTATTCTTCTCTAATGAGAGGAATGAGTAATGATATTTCTTTTCATGTGCTGTATATATTTATTTATAGAATATGTAATGTATAATCTGTTAAGCAATATGCTACAGCAGCATAGTAATCATTATTTTAGTTGAGCTTTCCTCTTATTTTATTTGTGTCTCTGTGTATATATGTGTGAGAAAGAGAGAGAGAGAGAGAGAGAGAGAGAGAGAAGCAGAGAGACAGAGATACTACAGAAAGAGAATGAGTTATATTGCAGCCCAAGCTGGCTTCAAATTTATGGTCCTCCTGCCTCAGTCTCCCAAGCACTGCCAGGAGAATAAAAATAAATATTTTTCCACCAGAAAACTCCTAGAAACGATTAACAGCTTCAGCAAAGTGGCAGGATACAAAATTAACCTTAGAAAATCAATGGCCTTTCTTTACACCAAGAACAAGCAACTGGAGAAAGAATTCAAAGAGACCTTCCCACTCACAATAGCTTCAAAAACAATAAGATACCTAGGAACAAACCTAACCAAAGACACCAAAGACCTCTACAACAAAAATTTTAAACCCTTAAAGAAAGAAATTGAAGAAGACCTCAGAAGATGGAAAAACCTCCCATGCTCATGGATTGGGAAAATTAACATTGTAAAAATGTCCATTTTACCAAAACTCTTGTATAGATTTAATGCAATCCCAATCAAAATCCCCAAGAGTTTCTTCACAGGCTTGGAAACAAAAGTTCTTAAATTCATTTGGAGAAACAAAAGACCCCGAATAGCCAAATCAATCCTGAGTGAAAAGAGCTACACAGGAGGGATCTCTATACCAGATTTTAAACTATACTACAGGGCTATAGTCATAAAAACAGCCTGGTACTGGCACAAAAACAGACCTGTTGACCAATGGAACAAAACCGAAGATCCAAATCTGAGCACATACAATTTCAGCCATCTCATATTTGACAAGGGGGCCAAGAAACCACAATGGAGAAAAGACAGCATCTTCAGCAAGTGGTGTTGGCAAAACTGGATCACCACTTGTAGAAGAATGAAATTAAACCCCTACCTCTCACCCTGTACAAAAGTCAACTCCAGATGGATTAAAGACCTCAACGTGAAACCCCAAACTCTGAAGGTGATAGAAGAAAAAGTTGGCAGCAGACTACAAGACATAGGCGTAGGAAAAGACTTCCTAAATCAGACAGCAGCTGCACAAGAATTAAGGTCGACAATTGACAAATGGGACCTCATCAAACTCAAAAGCTTCTGTACATCAAAAGAAACAATCAAGGAAGTGAAGAGAAATCCCACAGAGTGGGAGGAAACCTTCACTGCAGATACATCTGACAAAGCATTGATTTCCAGAATATATAAACTACTCAAAAAACAAAGAAAAAAGAAAACAAATGACCCACTCAATAGATGGAGCAAAGAACTGAACAGAGACTTCACAAGTGAGGAATTAGAGATGTCTGAGAAACACCTCAAGAACTGTTCAACATCACTAATCATTAAGGAAATGCAAATGAAAACCACTTTAAGATATCATCTTACTCCAATAAGACTGGCTAGGATCAAGAAAACAAATGATACCAAGTGCTGGAGAGGTTGTGGGGAAAGGGGAACACTCATCCACTGCTGGTGGGAATGTAAACTCGTACAGCCACTATGGAAAGCAGTGTGGAGAACCCTTGGAAGACTTGGAATGAACTTGCCACCCGACCCAGCCATACCACTCCTGGGCATGTACCCTCAAGACTTACGCCACCACAGAGATACATGCACGGCCATGTTTATTGCAGCTCTCTTCACAATAGCAAAGAGCTGGAACCAACCTAAATGCCCCTCAACTGACGAGTGGATAGAGAAAATGTGGTACATCTACACAATGGAGTTCTATGCAGCAGTAAAGAAAGACGACATCACGAGCTTTGCAGGAAAATGGCTGGAGCTAGAGGACATCATGCTGAGTGAAGTAACACAGTCCCAGAAAAACAAACGACGAATGGTATCCCTCATCTGTGGATGCTAGTGCCAATTACCCAGTTGTAAGTATTTCTTGTGTAGGGCCCCCTGAGCTTCTGTACAAAGCAGTTGGATATAATGCATTTTGGAAACAACAACAACAACAGAAAATACTGCATCAAAGAACTGACTGAAACAGTGAACTTCTGCTTGAAACAGTCAACGTCCCCATGGAAAATATTGAGAAAGACTAAGAGATGGAAAGCATGTTTGGCAGAATGCACGAGCTCTGACGGGGTGGGGGAATGAGTGGGAACACGGGTCTAGATTTGTTAAAAATAAATAAATAAATACATTTAAAAAAATAAAAAAAAAAAAAAAGAAAAAAAAAGAAAAAAATATTTTATAGGGGTGAAGAGAAGGTCAAGGCTGCTCTTGCAGAGGACCCAGTTTCAGTTCCCAGCACCCATATGGAGGCTAACAACCATCCATAACTCAGAAAAAAAAAAGAAATAATTTCATGCATTCTATGAGACCACAGTGCAATAAAGCTCAACACCAACACTAGGATAAGCCCTACTGCCTACAAGAACACATGGAGACTAAACAATACACTCCCCAAACTCTGAAGGTGATAGAAGAAAAATAAATATTTTTAAAAGAATGTAATCCACGGCAGTATATGAATCACCAGTAACCTGACTGAAAGTTTTAGACAATCTAAATGGGATCAATAATTTCAAAGTATTGTGTTAGGAGGCCTGGTTGGTTCTTTCAGGCCAGCATGCATGTAGTAATCTTGATTTATAAGAAAACACAACCATAAGATCATATTATGAAATGCCTGAATCATATATGCACTTCTTATTCTGATTTTATGGTAATCAAGAAATATTGCAGCTGCTTATGGAGCCTTCCTATAGGATGAGACTTCACCTGCTAACTGATGTCCAGTATTTTCCTGAATTGATATTTAATTTTGGGATTTTATGTATAACTCTTATATCACTTAGGATTCTTTGGGCAAAATCAATGCAAATTAACTTTGTCTACTGTGATCAAAAGAGAATCTATTAAAAGCATTAATTATTAAAGAGGAAAGAGTTCAGTGTTAGAAATGGGCAAAAACCAAAGCAGTCCCAGAGGCCAGAACCCAAGTTAGTGATAGAGTCCTAGAGAAGGAGCAGCCTGGACAGGAACTACATACAGTAGGGTGCTTGACACCCATGTATCTTTCTTTCTTTAGTCATATGCTACCGATCTATATTCTGGATGAGACTGGCCACATTCACTCCCATGACTGTGGTCAGAGCAGAGTAAGATGATGGCCTTGAGAGTGGGAGCCTCTATGTTTGCTCTGGGAACATGGCAGGTGCTAGAAGTCCCTGTACTACTAAGACAACCTGCCATAGGGGAGAGATATTTCCTGCTTTTTACAAAACGTAGACATAGAAAGACGGAAGAAATGTTTGAGATCCAAAACCAAGATAGCTGTAACAGATATCAACTTTGTTTTTCATGCAAACCCAAAGGCCAAAGTCTGGTTGGATTTGAGAAAGAAAACCCAAGTTCTTCAGGTCACCAGGGCTAGGAACAGAACCAAAGTGCACTCACAGGAGTCAAAAACACTTCATGAGTTTTGGGAGACTTGCTATGTTGTAAATTCTAACCCTACTCCAGCCTCCATGTCGATTCTGATTCTGAAACATACAGATGGAAAAGATTGGTAAATTTGGTCATTTCCAAACTTAGTTTTCCAGCAGTGTCGTGTAACAAGGTTAGAACACAACCTGCACACTAACAGTGCTGTAAAGAATGCATATGACCTCTGTAGGTCTTTCTCATATAGCAACTTTTTTTTTTGTTTGGTCTTTTCGAGACAGGGTCTCCCTGTAGTCCCAGCTGTCCTGAAACTCACTCTGTAAACCAGGCTGGTCTTGAACTCACAAAGATCCACCTGCCTCTGCCTCCCAAGTATTAATCCCAAGGATTAAAGGCATGCGCCACCACGCCCGGCATACTTTATATCACTATATAGTTCACTTTAAGACTGTTCTGAGTATTAGAAAGATTCTCTTTTATGACCCAAAATGTATTATACTGTAGATTAATTCTCAGTGATAATTATTTGATTCTTGAGATTAAAGAGAATATGATCCACAAATGGTCAACATGCAAAGAGTAAGAGACTGCAGCGTGCTCAGCCTTAAATGGGACACCTGCATCACACCCTGTCCTCACAACCCTCAGAGATCATTACAGAACAGGGGTGGAAAGATAAGAGGCAGAGGTGGTTGATGAATTCCACTTCTGGACATAACAGGGCAGTTGCACATATGACCCCTCAACGCTTATGGCAGCATGCACAAAATCCATGCAAACCCAACCTATATACACCAGCCCAGCATTGAGGGGAGAGGAGGGAGGCCCGGCCCTAGCTGAGGATGTGACGGTGTTTGATGCATGCTGGGAGAGGAGAGAGTCCATTTTCCTTATTGGTGTGACACCTGCTAAGTTGGCCAGACTCCATGAGATAGATGTATGCCCAAAAGCACTTGAGAAACACAGATTAGATAGACTCCATAGGCCTTTAAAACAGACAAATAATAGAGGACTTGAACTTGGGGGGTCTCAATGTTGTCAAAATACATTGTATGAAATGTCCAAATCAAGAGAAGTTTTTAAAATTGAATATGATTGTTATTCTATCCACTAACTGAGCATAGCCACTCTTCTGTGTTTAAACCATCCACTGCCCCGACCTGCGGGACATACAACGGAGGTCGACAGCCTAGAGGAGAGGATGAGGGGACAAGAGACACAAAGAGGACAGCAAGACAGGATTTCTGATAAGCTGATCACGTTTTATTTTTGAGCAGGTTTTATATAGGATTTTGGATGGGGTAGGGTCAAAGGAGGAGGAGGCAGTTTGTGTGAGATGGGGCGATTCTGGTGTAGCCAATGGGCTTCGCCACATCACAGTCTCTAGGCAGGGTCCCATTTTGACCTAGGCCTGCTGAGTCACTCAAATGCATGAAGTGACTCTGAAGACAGGTCCTGAAACTCCTAGTCAGGCTCGAGGGCCTAAGGAAAGGAACTCCTTGGCTCCCCACATCTCCTCCCTTTCTGTATAGTAAAAAAAGAAATGAGAGGCCCAAGGGACAGGGATAGAGGCCCAATCCCCGGTAGGATTTGAGCGGTGTGCTGGGCAAGGGACCTCCCCAAATTTACCTGGGAGGGGGCCCTCCAGCCTCTCGAGGTGTCTTTTTCCCCGAGGAGAGGATATGAACGACACCAACCTCTATGCAATCCGGCATTTCCCTCAGGGAACCCAGAATGGGCCACTAGTGCCCTTCCCTTGCAGTAGCTTGTCTCGCATTCCCATGGGTGTCATTTTTACTCAGCGGGCCTCTGGGATGCTGATGCTGGAAATATCATTATTGGGAGGAGAGCCTGCACCGTCATATGGACGACGCTGGGAGTAAAAGGAGTCCTCCTGGGCCAACTGTTGATAATGAACTCTGGGATGCTCATGCTGGAAATATCATTATTGGGAGGAGAGCCTGCACCATCATATGGACGATGCTGGGAGTAAAAGGAGTCCTCCTGGGCCAACTGTTGATAATGAACCTGGATGGGTCATGCCATGAGATCATCAATGCAGCACTTAATGAATCGAATAAGTTGACTGAAGAGTGAAGGAGGGACCCAGATATAAGACACGGAGCTAGCCCTAACAATGGGCCAATAAAGGGGAGAAGGAAGGGGAGCGTTCCATTCCAGGTGGAACCACATGGGATTGTCGAAGAGTGCCTTTCATCTTCGCTCTAGTTCTTGTTGGTGTTCTTGGATGCATCCTCTGATGATACCCGATTTGTTAGTGTAGAAACAGCATCTCCTGTAGGGCTAAGCAGATTCCTACCTTGTCTGTCCCTTATGGGAACATTCAGCATAGGTGCCATAGCAGGAGTGCATCTCATGGACAAAGGTACAGTCACTAGGACATTGTCTGTCTGCAGGTGGGAGGAGAGGCTTTGGATGACATACACATTCCCACATAGGGTGGCAGTTGCCTGTCAATCAAGTCCAGCAAACGTAATAGGCAGAGAACGTGCCACAGTCAACGGAGGAGAAGTAGGCACCAGTAGGGGTGGCCACATACCTGCCTTTGCATTGACAGGCAGTGGTAGCCTGGAGAGACTGCCCACCATGTGTTTCTTGGAGGCCTGCATGGATGTAGGGGGAATGAAAGACAAACCAGAATGCAGCCAGTAGGTAATTAAGTCTTTGTGGGGGACTCATCGTCAGCACCTATTTTCTCTGATAATAACCATTTCATTTTCTCTTTCTTAGATTATGGTTTTGTTGGGGTGTTTCAAAACACCCGTGCAGATAAATGAAGTCATTTTAGTGTTAAGGTTCAGTTGAGGTTCTGGTCCTAAGGGGTCACTCATGCCTTGCGCCTGGCTCTCTACAGTCTCAATCTATGTGAGGAAAAATTCAGGTCTTGCTTGACCAGAGGTTCCCTTTGAAGCATGAGGAGTCTCTCCTCTATTGGGACTTTCCTCCTTTGACTGGGCACTGGCAGGATGAAGTCCTCTTAAGTGAATTACCACGATTTTTCCCCCTGGTGCGGGATGACTGGTGACTCAACTGCCACAGGACATGTACAAAATTGCAGATGCAGGACCCTAGGACCCAAGTCCACCTCAGAGGGTAGGTGCGCCCAAAATATGGTCCCATCAAATCCCTCTTGCCAAATCAATTGGAACTTTAAGTGTGGTTGCTAAACTCCAAGAGGATTGTTTGAATTAATTTGTTACATTAATTACCATACAACCCCTAAGTAAAACTTGAACATTGACTTAATCACTGTTAATAAATTCTTAATTGCTGTGGGAAAAAATATTCTGACTAATAAAAAAAGCTCATGGTAGGAGGCTGGGTAGTAGCTGCACTACAGGCTAGGAAAGTATGCAACTTACTGGCTTGTGTTGCTGGTTTATGTTCAGCCTATTGTATACCATATAGAAATATATGCCCAAGAATGGCATTGCCCAAATGGGCACAGGCCAGTAGTCCAATGACAGGCAGTTGAGGTATTCTCAGTCGGATGGATCAAGTTGACATTCAGCTTACACAGAAAGTCTTCTACATTTGTTCTTTTACGGTCTAATAAAGGTATTTGCAAGGATTTTGACCAATGAACAGGCAAAAGTTCTTACCATAGCCCCATGAAAACAAACCCAAGCTAATAATGAAAGTTCAAAAACCAGTACCTTCTTCAAACAAAGGGCGGTCACTTGTCCCCAGATTTTTATTTATAGCTTTGAAAAGGAAAAAGATGAGGGGCATTGTCACATACACCAGTTAGCAGGAACACTTAGGGCTACCCAAATTGGTACCTTGGACTTGTCCGTGTGGTACCAGACGTAACAAACCTAATTTTTCTTAAACATATTAAAAGACCATGTGCAAAGTATAACCGATATACAAAACAATTTTAGAATGTATGGGTAACTCAATATACATGTCTGTTTCACTTGAGGCTGTAACAAAGGTTTGTAGTACACTTGGTAGGTGGAACATAATTTCTTTTATATGCCATAATTACATTTAGAATTCTTAAACATGAAAAGTACTTCATGCATACACTCATAACTAAGGTTCTAATAAATAAAATTTGGCGAGGACCTTGTAACTTGTGCTAAGCTGATGGCACCTGCATTGTAATTCCTCCCCCGCCCGATCTTAATATGCTTTTTAACAATGTCATACACACATATTTTTGCACACATTTCTTTAAGAGTTTTTTATCCTAGCAGTTGTATTGATTCATCATATGCATTGGAAAAACCACCTTTAGAAATATTATTCTCTAAAACATGCAACTTGATTAATTGCACTGCTGAGGCTGAGATGACATCTTGCAACTTTGGTTCTAAAACTATGAAATTATTGAAAAACCTCCAAAAGTGTTGGAAAACAGAATTATATATCATAATTAAAGAACTGACAATAAAGTACGTAGGCTGTTTCATTGAAGGGAAAATATTGCAGGGGAAGCAATGTGCCACTGTCCAAGTATTAGATTATGAATGAATCCAGGGATTTCTTTAAAAAATAGTCTCTGGTCAGAAAGGGACCGTTAATAGCATACGAGAAACAAACTATGTTAGCTGGGCTTCGGCTGGCGCACTGCCTTTAATTCCTAGCACTTGGGACGGGCCGGAGGGCAGGCGCCGATCTTTGTTGAGGTCAAGGCCAGCTGGTCTACGAGTGAGTTCCATGACAGCTTGGGCTACATGGAGGACCCTTCTCAAAAAGACCAACAAAAAAAATAAAAAAATCTTCGTTAGTTGACGTAAGGATCAAAAAATTTCTGGTCTTCAGATGTCTGGAAATAAGCAAAAACTGAAAGAAAAATTTTCAGTTGTAATACCTGTGGAACAAAATAATTTGGACAGAAAAGAAATAAAACCTTCAGATAAACAGTGTTATGACCTAGGAACCCAGGTTCACATCATGCCTTTGAAAAAAAAAATTTTAAGATTTTTTTTTTTTTTTTTTTTTTGATTTTTTGTTTTTTGTGCACAACATAAAATAAAACCACCTTTTGAAGTGGCCACTTGGTTTTGACAAAAAACACAGAAAATGGACACATGACAGTTACAAAACACATTGAAGAAATGATTATGATTGAAAACGGTTTTATAACACACCAGACAGCGTTTTGCGAAAGGACTCATGGCTGAATTTTTTTTTTTTTTGGTCGCGGGCTGTACCATTAACTCTGGACAGTGGGAAAATCCCCTTTTATCTAAAGTTGTCCTTCCTTGTCCAGGGCTGTAGACAATTATCACATTTACAAAGAATCAGAGTTTAAGACATTTGCTTAGGTGGAAATAGACTGTATGCCCTACTGTGCTTTGCAGCACAGCCTGTTCTTGTACACCTGCGAAGGATGGTGGACTGGGTAAGCAGGAAAATCTGGTGGCTTGTGCATACTACCTGCTAATTTAATGAGAATAAATTTAGTTAATGGAAAAATCAAAAGATCCCAGCCAAGTCAAAGTTTACTCCTTGAGGTAAAAACTGGGTCCAGGTTGGGCAGGGCATGGTCAACACACCGTCTTAATCTCAGACACAGGGGCTGGTATCCCAAAGCAGACAGAAATGGATTTCTGAATAAAATGGGGTTTATAAGGAAAAAAACAATAGAATGGAAAATGCCAAAATCTGAAATAATCCCTTAAAATTTAGGCAAAAGTTTTGTAAACAAAATATAAAAAACCAAAACACTGATTGTACAAAAGTAAAGAATGAAAATTGATTGTATTCAGAAATGGATGTAGTTATAAAGTCTGATGTGACTTTAGGCTTTTTGTCATGCGGGCGTAATAGAGGATATGGTTTAGCACTGCCACAGAAACAGGGGCATGCGCAGACAAAACCTCAAGATGGTGGCTAAGGAGTGGGTGTGGATTAGCATGGTTGCTATATGAATAGTCTGCAGCACATCTGTTTGAATGCCGGCTGGGAGGAAAAAGCCGCACATGGTGCATGGCGACTGGGGCTCTTAGTTTCAAACATCTCAGGACTAAACACCCTCTATATCCACTGACCAAAGGCGGACATAGTCTGAAATGAACTCCTTGCGGTGGTGTTGGAGGATTGTCGAGTTCCTGAATCCCAAACATTTGTTCTGCGGCCTCAGAAAGACGATTATTTTGTTAGATTGATAGTCGAGGTGCAGGCTGACGGTAACCTCTTCCAGGCCCCAACAGAAATTTGTCTTATTTGGGCTAGGAGGCCCATAGGGAAGCGCCTTTGTGCCGCCAGAATGTTGTAGAGCGCTTCACCCAACAATTTTTTGGCTGACCAGTCTTTGGATTCTCTGCGAGTTATGTTTTTTATTTCAATAGTCTTTGCTAATTCCTGCAGCTCTGCCTTCCATAGAACAAAATTGCCGCCACTTAGGGTGGCATGAGCGAGTTGATGAAACTCCATCGGCATAAGCCAGCCCTCCATGGTGGTCTCTAACAACGTAAGGGTAAAAGGGGAGGTTGGGCCGTAATTGGATACTGCAGCCTTTAGCTTTTCAAGGACCTTGATATCTAATGGTTTATAATCTAAATCAGGTTGATGGGGGCCCCCACTATCCCCTACTTCCCTTTCTTCCTCCTCGTCCGATCTTTCAGAGGGTAGAGGGACAGTGTCAGTGGAGGTGGAGGGCACAGTAGTTCCACTCCTTAAGAGGAGAGGGAACACATTAGGTTTTGGCTGGCAGATTTGGGTAAGAGTTAGGATTTGGTGATCTAGGTCATGAAGGGCGCGGAGAAGCTGTACCTGTTGTTGTTTTACTTGGACCTTTCTGCGCAATGTGGCGAAAGGGGTGGGGGGATAGGGTGGTGGTGAAAATGGCGGTGGCAAGGGCAGAGCAGAAGTGAGAGCTGCAGCTGTGGCCTTTGGAGGCCAGTCTGGATTATGATATCAGGCAGCCTCTTCCTCGAGCATCTCCTCATCCGAGGGAGTCAAGTGAACAGAATCCTTTCGTGTGGGCATGAGGGGTAAATGGGCTCAACCTTTTAATGGCGGTTGCGGTATTGGAAAGTGAAAGTGAGGCCATAGCGGTTGAAATAGTACCTGGAACATCGGGGGATCCTTGTGACTCGGGTTTTGTCTCAACAGTCATTGCTGGGTCCTGCTCTAAATCCCTTTTTATTTGATTCCCAGTATCATGGGGGTTTGGGTCAGGGACCTGACTGGGAGCTCGCCTTTGTCTCTGTAAGGATTTTTCACCCTCGGAGACGACATACTGTAAGTCTGGGCAGTCAGTGGGAGTCTGGAGGATATCATTAATGAGGCTCCAGTAATTAAAGGCAGAGATAGAGACCTTTTTCTGGGCCAAAAGAGTGATAAAAGTCCTGTAAGCAGTCACCAACCCTTTTCCATTTTTTTGCATCTACAGTGCCTTCCTGGGGAAACCAGGGGAAAATATCTAAAGACAAAGGTGAGGAAGTTTTTGAGATCCTTTTTCTTTACCCCAGTTCCTCGTGTCTGGAGAGACTCCTTAAGCCCTGTAATAAAAAGATCTTCCTGGGAAAATGCTTGTCCTGTGACTTATCTTACAGCCTGCGCTGATCGACAATGTCTGTGAGTCTGTCTCAGACTGGGTCTGAACGTGGTGACTATGGCAGGCACCTACTGTGCCTCTGGAATGATCATCCTCGTATCGGGGATTGGCTTCCTGACTCCAGAAGGTAAGTCGAGCCTCACGTTGGGTGCCAAGAATGCCCCGACCTGCGGGATATACAACGGAGGTCGACAGCCTAGAGGAGAGGATGAGGGGACAAGAGACACAAAGAACGGACAGCAAGACAGGATTTCTGATCAAGCTGATCACGTTTTATTTTTGAGCAAGGTTTATATAGGATTTGGACAGGGGTAGGGTCAAAGGAGGAGGAGGCAGCTTGTGTGAGATGGGGCGATTTCTGGTGTAGCCAATGGGCCTTTGCCACATCCCAAGTCTCTAGGCAGGGTCCCATTTTGACCTAGGCCTGCTGAGTCACTCAAATGCACACATAAGTGACTCTGAAGACAGGTCCTGAAACTCTAGTCAGGCTCGAGGGCCTAAGGAAAGGAACTCCTTGGCTCCCCACAGCCCACCTTCACACCATCTCCAGACTAGTCATTCCCAGACCTTTCAGTTTTTCACCTCATATCAAGACACTTTCTAATTTTTTAAACTGTGTCTGTGAGTGGATGTGTGTGTCGGTGTAGGGAAGGGTGCATGTACACGCATGTACACAGTACATGTGTATACTTGTGGAAGCCGGTGATCAATCCTAGGTGTCTTCCCTTGAGAGCAGTCTATCTTATCTTTTTG
The DNA here is from genome assembly GCA_009823505.1 of Rhizomys pruinosus. NCBI lineage: Eukaryota > Metazoa > Chordata > Mammalia > Rodentia > Spalacidae > Rhizomys > Rhizomys pruinosus. The sequence continues at coordinate 70,023 of VZQC01010106.1, forward strand.
AGACTGGGTCTCCCTGGGACCCAGGGCTTGCTGAGCCTGCATGGCTTTCTGAGCCTGTGTGGCTTGCTGGGCCTGTGTGGCTTGCTGGGACCTCCATGGCCTGCTGGACCTACATGGCTTTCTGAGCCCTCCGTGGCTTGCTGGGCCCTCCATGGCTTGCTGGGCCCTCCGTGGCTTGCTGGGCCTGAGTGGCTTGCTGAGCCTGCATGGCTTGCTGGGCAGTGAGCCCCGGACTCTTCCTGTTTTCACGTCTCTAGCACCAGGCAAGCTGCCATGAGTAGTTGACATGGTTCCGGATTAAACTCATCCTCATGTCTGTCTGGCAATCACTTTACCAACTGGGCCATCTCCCAGCCCTTGAACCAAGATTACAAGTATTTTCACCCTGCTTTTATGATCTTCAATCTGATTCTATTTCTCTGAGATATTTCGGGGGCTCTCCAATCAGTTCTGTAATTTCATTTTTGCAAACTGAGATCACATTAGTTTGTGAGAGCTGTGTCTCACAGGGCTCTTTGAGTGAGGTACTTTTTAGAATAGAAATTGTTACAAAGCTAATCCAGTACTTCAAACTACGTTCCCAAATTCGATATCATTATAGCTAGTTTAATTTTGATTCAGACCCAGATGCATATCTTTACACTTAATTCTCATGAAATTCCTGTTATATTCTGGTTATCCCTCCAGCTGATCAGTATCTGTGTCTATAACAAAGCTTTTTCTGCTAGTGGCCCATTTATGGAAGATTTTTAAATATTTTATTTATTGTTTTACTTTGTATGTGTATGACTATATTGCCTACATCTGCGTAAATGCCCCAATGTTGTGCAATGTTCACAGAGGTCAGAAAGTGTCATATCTCCTGGAGCTGGAATTACAGATGGTTGATTGTTCTCATGTAGGTGCTGGGAATAGAACCTGGGTCCTCTGCAAGAACAGCCAGTGCTCATAGCTGTTGAGCAGTCTCTCCACCCCCCCTGCCTCAGAAATTTATTCATGATCCTGGGTATATAAGTATAACCATACAAATAAAAAATTCACTCACCAATAAGAAATCATAAAGAAAATTATCTTAAGACAATTATTTGATATACATGTCATTTTAGTATTTATTAAAGATAAAATAAGACATATCCTAATGAGATAGCTGTGCTTATTTATTCTTTCTAAACCTTTAACCTTGGCTGAATTTCTGATGCTACAGGCCAGAGAGCAGCTTCAACGTTTTCCAGTGTTGACTGATATTTTGATTTTATGATCATCAATGCTGAGAGCACCAATTTTTGCAAACACATTAAATGGCAGTAGTATATTTAGGGCCATTTCAGAATTGTTTTTGGAAATTCCATCTTAATTTCATGCCAAATTCATCTATTTTTAATATTTTATTATTATTTTCATTTTATGTATATGAGTGTATTGTCTGCATATAATATATATATATATATATATATAATATATATATATGCCCATGTCATGCAGTGCCCATGAAGGTCAAAAGAGGGTGTCACATTCCCCTGGAACCAGAGTTATGGGCGGGTCTTAAGATGGCGGGGGCTGGAGAGATGGCCTAGTGGTTAAGAGCACCAACAGCTCTTGCAGAGGACCCGGGTTCAATCCCCAGCACCCACATGGCTGCTGAGAACCGTCTGTAACTCCAATTCCAGGAGAACTCCAGTTCTAGGGGAATCCAAGACCCTCTTCTGACCTCCGCGGCATTGCACGACACGGGTGCACAGACATGCATGCAGACGGTACATTCATACAAATAAATAAATAAATATTTTAAAAAATTTAAAAAAGATGCCATGTGGGGAGTGCACAAAGCTTAGATCGGGGATTTCCCAGGACCACCTGAAGCACAGCTCTCTTCACAATATGAAGAGCTGACAACCCAAGTGTCCCTCAACTGACAGTGGATAAAATGTGGTACATCTACACAATGGAGTTCTATACAGCAGTAAAGAAAGATGACATCATGAACTTTGCAAGTAATGGATGGAACTAGAAGATACCATGTTAAGTAACATAGTCCCAGAAAAACAAATGATGAATGGTATCCTTCATCTGTGGATGCTAGCACCAAATACCTACTTGTAAGGCAAACTGAACAATGTTAATGTTATATTCCTCGTGATCTGAAAACAACTGTGCTCTTATATTGTGAATCCTTTAACAGGTTCTAGAACTAACCTGCCACTTATTTTCAGACTTAGGAATTTTTGGTATATGGGTGGAAGGTATGTATGCATATTTTAAAGTAATATAAGATCAAAACAATGAGGAAAAATGAGTTTGTCATGACATTATGTCTAACCACAGTATTTATTTTATGGGAGTGCTTCTTGGTATTTCTTATACAAGGCTGCTTGAGATTTTGGCCAAGCATTTTCTAAAATATTACACAGTAGTTAAAAGTATCAGGCTGGTATAACTTAGCCTTTCTGGATGCTAAATGACCATACTTAATCAGTATGGGTATACTGATTTGGCTGAGGATCTTAAGGGATAATTTTGTTACTTGCCCTCAGAGGTCAGGGGACTATGCACAGGGACATCTCTTAAAATGTCCTGCAAATGTGAGTCACCAGTCTTCCTGTGCAGGGAGGTCTTGGAGAACCACTAATGGGACTTCAGCCAGTGTCCAGTCTATAAAGAGGAAAGTTTGCTCATGCTTCAAAAAGGGAAGCCCAGCCTAGCAAGACCTGACTTTGTCTTCAAGTGGATGGAACTGGTAAATGAAAAGCCAAAAGGAGCCAGGGGCTCCCTCCCCACCCCCCAAAATCTGAGTGACTCTTGAGGACCAGATCCTCAACTGACCTTGAGAAAACAAAACTTTTGGTTGATCTGGCCTAACTGTGTGGTCTTAAACACCCAAAAGGAAAGCATAACCATAAATAAATAAATAGTAAGGCCTGAGAAATTGTACTTCAGGTATAAACTTGAGATCTTAGTAAAAAAACAAAAAGTAAAAAAAAAACAAAACAAAAAAAAACGATCACAGTTGTTTTGCCTGTCTTACTGGCAAGTGCACCTACCCTGTGGCTGCCACCGCTTTTGCCATCCTTTAAAGACATGAGACACAGCATTTCAACCTTCCAATATGGACTGAAGTCTCATGTCTCTCCAAAGAATCCTCCAAACCTTCAGTGCCAGATGGGGACTGCTGAGACATCCAGCTTGTGGACTGAGCTACTACTGGGGTTTCCACTTCCTCAGAGTATTGACTACCATTGTTGGACTACCCAGGCTGTATCATGGAGACCAGTACAGGAAGATCAAGACAGGACATGGTGTTTACTGGACCTCATTTGGTGACCATGGGAAGGGAAGACCCCAGTGTGGAGCACAAGGGCAGAACTGATGGTGGTTTGGGCTTGCCAAGGAGAAGCCTTCAAACATGACATCTTTCAGCCTAATTAAAAAAAAATCATAAGCTGAAGATACTAAACCTATGATATATGTGGCAGCATATGTGCATATTTTGGAGTGATGCATATTGGAAGGAATAACAACAACAACAACAACAAGACTGGGTCAAAAAACTGACTAAAACAGTGAACTTCTGCTTGAAAACAGTAAACTTCTGCATCGAGAATTTTAAGAGAGACTGAGAAAAAGATGAAAAACATGTTTGGCAGAATGCATGAGCTCTGGTGGGGTGGGGGGCAGGGAGGGGGTCACAGGTCTAGATTTGATTTGAAATTTTGTATGAAATGCACAAAGCTTAAATAAAAATTGCCTTTGACAAAATAGATGCCATGTGAGTGCTGGAAACTGACGTCAGGTCCTCTGCAACAGCAGCCAGTGCTTCTAATCACTGAGCTGTCTCTCCAGCCCCATTTAACTATTTTCTTTAATTTTTTTAATTTTTATTTATTTTTGTATGTGTATGAATATATTACTGTCTGCATGTACGGTCTCTGCGCAACCCGTTGTTGTGCATGCTGGGAGGTCAGAAGAGGGTGTCATCTTCCCCTGGAACTGGAGAGTTAGTTTTTAAAGACAAGTTATCAGCTGCCATGTGGGTGCTGGGGATGACCTGGGTCACTCTGCACGAGCAGTCGGCACTCTTAACCACTAGGCCATCTTTCCAGCCCCACATTTTTTTTTTTTTTTTAAATGAAACTCAAATCACCAATTCAGTGGTTTTTAAAAATTATTTTAAAAAATATTTTATCATTTTTTTATTTTTATTTTTATTGAAGTTTTGTGTATTTCATACATCATTTCTCTGTCCAGTTTAGACTCATTCCCCTTTCCATGTCCTTGATGCCACCTGAGCTCATGCATTTCTGCCATACAGTCTTATATCTTTTTCTGAGTCTTTTAAAAAATTTTCGATGCAGAGGATATTGTTTTGGGAAGAAATTTTTTTTACTGTTAGTCAGTTCTTTTGTGTTGTTGTTTGTTCCTTCCAATTTCTATTGCTTACAAGAATGCATATTTATATATATATATATATATGTGTGTTTTGTGTGTGTGTGTGTGTGTGTGTTTGTGTCACAAACATTTACTAAAATTATGTCATTGAAAATAAACTCTGTTATTTAAATCCATATTTTGGACTCACATTTTCTGTTTAATTTTATAATACTCCAAATTATGCATACATACCTTCCACACATATTACCGCAATCACAATGTCTGAATATAAGTTGTAGGTTAATTTTAGAGCCCGTTAAGGGATTCACATTGTTACAGCACGTGCTTTCAGATAAGAAGACAATATAACATTTAATTTTCTCAGAATTGCCTTTACACCTAGGTATTTGGCTGCTCGCATCCACAACATGAAAGGATACCATTCGTCTGGGACTGTGTTACTTCACTAGCATAATGGCTTCCGTTCCATCCCATTTACCTGCAAAGTTCAGTCATTTCTTTCTTTACTGCTTGCTACATAGAACTCCATTGTGTAGATCTGCCACATTTCCTTTAGCCATTCGTTGGCTGAGGGGCTCTTCAATTTTGTTCCAGCTCTTCAATTTGTGAAGAGAGCTGTAATAAACTTGGCTGTGAATGTATCTCTGTTGTAGGAATGAGTCTTGTGGGTATATTTTTTTTTTTTTTTACCCAAGGGTTGGTATGACTGGGTCAGTGGTAAGCTCATTTTTGAGTTTGTTTATTTATTTATCTATTTATTTATTTATTTATTTATTTATTTTGCATATGAGTGTACTGTCTGCATGTAGGTTGGTGCACCTGTGTCATGCAATGCTGCAGAGGTCAGAAGAAGGCATCGGACTCCCCTGGAACTGGAGTTAAAGACGGTTCTTAGCCTCCATGTGGGTGCTGGGAATTGAACCCAGTTCCTCTGCAAGAGCAGTTGGTGCTCTTAACTGCTGAGCCATCTCTCCAGCCTCCATTTTGAGTCTTTTAAATGTTCTCCACACTGCTTTCCATCGTGGTTGTCCGAGTTTACATTACCACCAGCAGTGGATGAGTGTTCCCCTTTCCCCACGATCTCTCCAGCATTTGTTATGTTTTGTTTTCTTGATCCTAGCCAGTCTTATTGGAGTGAGATGATATCTTAAAGTGGTTTTAGTTTGCATTTCCTTAATTATTAGCCATGTTGAACACTTTTTAAAATGTTTCCCAACCATCTCCATTTTCTCACTTGTGAAGTCTCTGTTCATCTCTTCACTTCATCTTTTGAGTGAGTCATTTGTTTTCTTCTTTGTTTTTTGAGTAGTTTATATATTCTGGATGTTAATGCTCTGTCAGATGTATCATGGGTGAAGGTTTTCTCCCACTCTGTGGGTTTTCTCTTCACTTCCCTGATTGTTTCTTTTGCTGTACAGAAGCTCTTGAATTTAATGAGGTCCCACTTATCAATTGTTGACCTTATTTCCTGTGCAGCTGCTGTCTGATTTAGAAAGTCTTTTCCTAAGCCTACGTCTTGTAGGTTGTTGCCAATGTTTTTGTCAATTACCTTCAGAGGTTCCGGTTTCATGTTGAGGTCTTTGAACCATTTGGAGTTAATTTTTGTACAGGGTGAGTGGTAGTAGAAAATAAGGTGAAAGCAATACACATATCTCAATAAATAAAACATTTTTTATGCAATACAATCCAAGGATATATTCATCTGATATTTACATGCTAAGAAATGATGGGATAAAACGTATTAAAGGTCTTTGCTTTCAAGAAGTAAACAATTACATTAGAACAGGAAATTTTGCACAGTAAAAAAAAAAACGTGATTAGGGCTGGAGAGATGGCCTATCGGTTAAGAGCGCCGACCGCTCTTACAGAGGACCCGGGTTCGATCCCCAGCACCCACATGGCGGCCGAGAACCATCTGAAAACTCCAATTCCAGGAGAACTCCAGTTCCAGGGGAATCCGACACCTTCTTCTGATCTCCGCGGCATTGCACGACACGGGTGCACAAACCTGCATGCAGACAGTACATTCATACACATACAGAAATAAATAAAATTTAAAAAAAAAACGTGATTAAAAACATTTTATAGTCTAAATTGGACTGCTTCAGGGAACATTTATTGATGTTGCATGGCAGGGTGGCATGCACAGTCCAAGGAGGGCATGTTATGTGTTCAGATGCAAAGCTGCAGTGAAGTCATGCAATGCAACACAGGTAAACACTGGCAGAAACAGTTTGGAAAGCTGGGATATCTATACTACTAATTTTGCCTTCTAAATTAAAATAACTGGGGGATTTTTGTACAAGGGACTCTGAAGGTTGGACCAGAAGCTACCTGGAGACAGGTTCCTAAAGAAGTGTTTGACAAATCCAATACACAAGGCTGATAAAATTTCTGATGGGAACCAATGAGATGTGAGAGGCAAGCCTTCTCATTTACCTCTTGATGTCTCTGCACATCAAATATTTGACAATCTTCCCAGTCTCATCTTATTTAGCATATTTGAAAATCACACCTTTCATATTTTCAAGCAAACTATTAACAGAATGTTACACAGAACATGTTTGAAGATGGAAATATTATAAGCCTGCTACCAGATTAATATTGATTAGTTTGTCAGAATATTTGGATATAATTCCTCTACTTGTTATGACATTACCTAAATTTACTACAAAGAAGACTTTCTGTCTCAAGTCAAGCTTATTATCATGTAGCTGAAAAAGTCAAAATAAAATAATACATTTCTAACATCTTACAGAAAGATGACTTTGGCATAAAAATAATTAGATGAACATATCTTGTTTTTAGTAAACCCTTCTACTAATTCAATGGCTGTCCTGTTATTGTCTGGAATTGATGTCAATTTCTTGAGTTTATCTCCATGAAAATTCCATGAGGGCAGATAACCTAAGTGTCCTTGTGTCCTAAGAACATTTTACAGTGCTCAGTTCCAAGATGTGTATCTATGTGTGTGCACGTGTGCACACCTGTATACAGGAAGGTGTGTGAAGGCCAGAGGTCTACGTGGAGTGTCTCTTTCAGTTGCTTTATAACTTATTTTTCAAGACAGGGTCTCTCATCGAATCTGGATCTCATGGGCTAGACTGACTGGCCAGTGAGCTCCAGGGATTCACCTTTCTTCATCCCGACTCCCATGCTGGGGTGATAGCCTCAGCCACACCATAGTTTACCTGGGTGCTTGGGATCTGAACTTGGGTCCTCATGCTTGCCTGTCAAGCACTTTACCAACTGAGCCATCTCCTCAGCCCCTCTTATTCCATTTTTTAAATACCAAAATGGCTTCACTTTGTCTGTATTCTTTTGATTTTTCCACGGGGTGCTAGAGCCTCTGTCTCAGATGTGATATAGTAACATCCAGTCATGGTTGGGATCAACCTTTGGTATAACGTGAAGCATTAACAGGTCATATCCCTCTCCAAGATTTTATCTGTATCTTCCATACCTTGTGATTCTGTAACAGATCTTGTGTCCTGAATTCCTAAAGGAACTGTGAAATTCAGCCCCTTGTTTTATTTCTGAGCACATATGTTAGTCTCTGTTCTCCAACAGAACTGATTAGTCTTTTACCTAATTTTTAATGTGAGCTGATAGTGGTCCTAATCCCAGGCTGATAAACTGAGCACAACAACTTTTATTGCCAGCCAGGGAACACAAATTGTGATGCTTCTTTCACTCATTTTATGCAACACTCTGAGTTACCAGTTATACCCTGTTGCCATGCCCCAAGATGCCACCTTAAAGGCCTCTGGCCTCACCAGAGCCGTAGCTAGAATTAGAGTTTGATCTATTTATTACATGTAGGACCTTCCAGGACCATGTGGATTTGCCTTGGATACACACAGCTCTTGTTTAGGTTTTTGATCCTCTACTTTCTTTCTTCGGCTCCGTTCGGCCAGTCTCCGAGCAGCTTTCTTGATCTTGGGCACAAAGCACATGGCTTATCGGTATCCGTGCAGAGAACACACATCATCTGGAATGTACAGGTCCTCAGCTCTGCTCCTCCTGTATAATTTCATTTCCATTGTGTGTAGCTTGAAGATTAGTTTCCCTGACAGAGAACACTGAAGCAAAAACAGTTGGGAACTTTGTTTTATTTCTCAACTATCTCTATTATACTGTCAGTTATTAATATGGAAAAGTCCTTCAGTATTTAGTGTTTTAGTATAGTTGAAATTGTTATTAGGGGTCAATTATTAATCCATCTCATTCATTTATTCCAAAAATATTTCTGAATGTCCAATAATGATCAGATTTTATTCAAATTGCAGGTGATACAGCCATGGAAATGTAAAGGTCGGTTCTTTAGAGTTTAAATCCTGGTATGATTTTTTTAATATATATATATATATATAATTTTTATCAAATCTAGACCCGAGTCCCCCTCCCGATCCCTCCACACCACCAGAGCTCATGCATTCTGCCAAACATGCTTTTCATCTCTTTCTCAGTCTTTCTCAATATTCACCATGTGGAAGTTGACTGCTTTGAGCAGAAGTTCACTGTTTCAGTCAGTTCTTTGATGCAGTCCTTTCTGTTGTTGTTGTTATTGTTGTTGTTGTTGTTTCCAATATGCATCACTCCCAACTGCTTTGGACAAAAGCTCAAGGGGCCAGGCACAAGAAATACTTACAACTAGGTATATGGCACTAGCATTCACAAATGAGGGATACCATTTGTCCTTTGTTTTTCTGGGACTGTGTTACTTCACTCAGCATGATGTCCTCTAGCTCCAGCATATTCCTGAAAAGCTATGATGTCATCTGTCTAACTGCTGCATAGAACTCCATTGTGAAGGTTATACAACATTTTCTCTATCCACTCACAGTGAGGGACATCCTGGGTTAGTTCCAGCTCCTTGCTATTGTGAAGAGAGCTGTAATAAACATGGCCGTGCATGTTTTGTGCAGTGGGGTGAGTTTGAGGTAACTGCCAGGAGTGGTACAGTGGGTCGGTGGCACGTTCATTCCAAGTCTTCCAAGGGTTTGCCCACACTGCTTCCCTAGTGGCTGCATGAGTTTACCTTCCCCCACAGCAGTGGATTGAGTGTTCCCCTTTCCCACAACCTCTCCAGCACTTGGTATCATTTGTTTTCTTGCTCCTAGCCAGTCTTATTGGGTAAGATGATATTTTAAAGTGGTTTTGTATTTGATATTCCTTAAATGATTAGTGATGTTGAAAACTTCTTAAGTGTGTTTCTCAGCCATCTTTAATTCTCACTTTTGAAGTCTCGTTCAGCTCTTTTCCATCCTTGGTATTTTTTTTTTACTTGTTTTTCATTCTTTTCTTTCTTTTGGTTTTTGAGTAGTTTATATACTCTGGAATCAGTGCTTTGTCGATGTTCTGCAGTTGAAGGTTTTCCCTCCAACTCTGTGGATTTCCCTTCACTTCCTTGATATTCTTCTTGATGTACATACGAGCTTTGGAAGTTTAATGAGGCCCATTGTTTCAATTGTCGACCTTCAATTCTTGTGCAGACTGCTGTCTGATTTAGGGAAGTTTTTACTATGCTATGTCTTGTAGTCTGCTGCCAACTTTCACATTGAGGTCTTTGATCCATCTGGAGTTGATCTTTTGTACAGGGCGTGAGTATAGGGGTTTAATTTCATTTTTCTACAAGTGGTGATCTGTTTTCAACACCACTTGTGTGAAGATCTGTCTTTTCTCCATTGTGTCTTCTGGCCCCCTGTCAAATATGGATGGCTGAAATTGTATGTGCTCAGTTTGGATCTCAGTTTTGTTCCATTGGTCAACAGGTCTGTTTTCGTGCAGTACCAGGCTGTTCTTATGACTATAGCCCTGTACGTATAGTTTGAAGTTGCTATAGAGATCCCCCTGTGTATGTCTTTTTCTCAGGTTTGTTTTGGCTATTCCGGGTCATTTGTTTTTCCAAATAAATTGGAATGATTTTTTTTCAAGCTGTGAAGAAACTTTTGGATTTTGATTGGGATGCATTAAAATCTATACAGAGTTTCAGTAGAATGGACATTTTTAAATGTTAATTTTCCAATCCTGAGCATGGGAGGTTTTTTCCATCTTTGGTCTTCTTCAATTTCTTTCTTTAGAGGTTTAAAATTTTTGTGTAGAGATCTTTGGTGTCTTTGGTTAGGTTTGTCTCCTAGGTATTTTATTGTTTTTGAAGGTATGTGGAGGTGGGAGTTCTCTTTGAATCTTCTTCTTCCAATGCTTGTTCTTGGTGTAAAGCAAGGCCCTTGATGTTTTTTTTTTTTTTAGGTTAATTTGTACCCAGCCACTTGCTGAAGCTCTATTCCTTTTAGGAGTTTTCGGGTGGAGTTTTAGTTTTTAGCATCCTTAAGTAAAACTATCATATCCTTAGCAAATAGGGATACGTTGACTTCCTCTTTTCCAATTAGTACTCCTTTAATTTCCTTTTCTTGCCTTATTGCTCTAGCACGTGTTTCAAGCACTTATATTGAAAAGAGGAGTGACAGGGGGCAGGTCCTTGCGAGTTCCTACCTTTAAAGGGATGTTTCTGTCTTTCCCATTTAGGATGATATTGACTGTGGGTTTCCGTATAGGCTTTGAGTACATTGAGGAATGATCCCTCAATCCAATTCCTCTAGGACTTTAAGCATGAAGGATGCTGGATTTTTGTCAAAGGCTTTTTCGCATCAATTGAGTGATGTATCTTATGTTTTTGTCTTCAGTCCCATTTATGTGTTTGCTCCAGTATTACTGGATATTTCGTATGTTGAACCATCCTGCATCTGGTGTTGAATGCAACTTTGTCAAGATGGATCGATCTTTTTGATGTGGTTCTGTATGGCTAGATTTGCCAGTATTTGTTTAGAATTTTGCATCTGTGTTCTTTATGGGATATGGGTCGTACTTTCTGCGGGTCTTTTAGTTGTCTCTTTTGCCTGGTTTTGGTTATATAGAGTGATGCTGGATTTATAGAAGGAAATTTGGTGAGATTCCTCGTCTTGTATCTTCTTAACACTTTGAGTAGCATTGTTTGTAGGCTCTTTATTGAATAATTGTTTATAAAAATCTGCCATGAACATGCAACCGCCCGGCTTGGTTGTTGTTGTTGTTGTTGTGGTAGGTTTTCTTATTTACACTCTTCATATTCCTTCAACTATTATGGCTTGTTTAAGTGTCAATCATCTTTTGGTTCGCTTGGTTTTCCCAGGATTTCAATATCATTCATTTCCTTAGTTTTCAAACTTTAGTTAGAGTATGGTATTTGAAGTTCTCCCATTATGGTATCTCTGAGTCTTTTTCTTGTCTGTTGTGACTATTTCCCTTCTTCCCATGAATTTATGGATTTTGAGTTGCCTTTCTTCTCTTTCTTTTGGTTAATGGGTAAAGAAGTCTGTTATCTGTCTTTATAACTTTCGAACAACTTTGGATTAGTTTGATATTTTTATTTATTCATTGTTTTCTTTGTTTCTATTTACATCTAGATTTCTGCTCCGATTTTTGTCCTTTCTTCCTGTCTTGTTGCATTTAGGGTTCATCTGTTTGTGGCCTCTCAAGTGCTTTTCGCTGTAGTGTTAGATCATTCACTTGTGGCCTCTCGTTTTTCTAATGTAGGCACCCGGGCTATAAACTTCCCTCTTAGGCTTTAAGGTATCCCATCGGTTTTGTTCTGTTGTATTGTCATTGTCATTCAGTTCCAGGATTTTTTTTTTTTTTTTATTTCTTTTATTTCTTCTTTGACCCATAATTATTCAAGAGTGTGTTGTTTAGGTACCATGTGTTCTTGTAGACAGTAGGGCTTACGCTGGTGTTGATGTTGACCTTTACTGCACTGTGCTGATGAGAAGTGAATGGAAATTATTTCATCTTTTTCTATTTTTGGAGGTTTCTTCTGTGTCCCATTTATGTGGTCAATTTGGAGAAATTTTTCACTTGTTCCAGGGGGTGCTGGTAGAAAGTGTTATTTCTATGTATAGGGTGGATGGAATATTCGGTAGAGGTCTATGGGTCCATTTGGTTGTATCATATCCTTCAGTTCAGATGTCGTTTATTCTTTGTCCTGTTTGACCTATCCAAGGGGGATCAGTGGGGTATTGAAATCCCCTACTATGGATGTACTGGGGTTAGTGTGTGACTTGTGGTCCTGGAGAAGTCTTTATAAAGTTTGGTGCAAGAGTTTGGGGCATATATATTCATAATTGTGAAATCTTTTTGGTAAATTGTTCCTTTGATAAAAATGTAATGGCCTTCTTTGTCTCTTCTGATTTCTTTTACTTTAAAGTCTATTTTGTCTGATATTAAAATAGCAACACCTGCTTTCTTTTTGGTACCATTTGCTTGGAATATTTTTTTTCCATCCTTTCACTTTAAGGTGGTACCTGTCCTTGAGGGTAAGATGTGTTTCTTGTAGACAGCATATCAATGGATTCTGTTTCCTAATCCAATCTCCCAGTCTATGTCTTTTTATTGGGAAATTTAGTCCATTAATATTTAAGGTTATGACTGATAGGTTTGTGTTGCTTCCTTTTGCCTTATTATCCATTTGCGGTTTGGGTTTAGGTTTCTACTTCTGCAGTTATGCTTTTATTGATTTCTCTTTCTAGATGCCTGTGGTTGGTTGCTCCTTTCTTCTGTCCTTTGAATTGCTTCAAGTATTCTCTGAAGGGTTGCTTTTCCAGACATGTATTCTTTCAACTTGTTTATGTCATGGAAGGTTTTTCTCTCTCCTTCAACTATAATTGACATTTTTGCTGGGTATAGTAACCTGGGTTGGCATCTATTGTCCTTTAACACTGGGAATGCTTTGCTCCAGATTCTTCTTGCTTTCATAGTTTGCACTGAGAAGTCAGACCTATAAGGTTTCCCCTTATAGGTCACTTGTTGTTTTTCTCTTGTGGCTTTAAGGATTTTGTCTTTGTTTTGGGTGTCTAGCATTTTAACTATGATGTGGCATGGAGAATTTCTTTTCTGATCTTGTCTATTTGGAGTTCTATGTGCTTGTATTTGTATTGGTTTGTCTTTTTTTAGTTTGGGGAAGTTTTCACCTATTATTCTGTTGAAGATCTGATCAATACCATTCTCTTGGGCTTCTTCTCCTTCCTCTATTCCTATGATGTGGAGGTTTGATCTTTTCATAGTGTCCCACAGTTCCTGGTTGTTCCACTTTTGTGTATTTTTAAATTTTTCATAATCCTTCCTTGAGGTTTTTAGTTGTTCTGTGTTATCTTCCAGGTCTGATATTCTTTGTTCTGCTTCCTCTATTCTGCTTCTGAGGCTTTTTCCATTCCTTTCCTCTTGATTGGATGAGGTTTGATTTCCTTTTTCATTTCCTCTTCTGATTTCTTTAGTATTTCTACTTCTTTTTGGAGCTTCTCAACCTCTTCCTGTAGCTCTTTGCTTCGCTGGTTGGTTTCCCTTTCTTTTTCAGCATGGGATTTTTTCACTGTTTCTACTTCCTTCAGGAGTTTGTCATTCTCTCTCTCTCTCTAGGTCTTCTTGAGTTCTTCATTCTCTTTTCTTAGTTCTTTGATTTGCTCTTTATAATCTTGTAGTTCTTTAAATATGTTCCCAATTGTGTTTCTGATATTTGTGTCCTGGGCCATCCCCAGGGGATCCCACTGTAGGAATCTTCCATAGGGTTGGTAGAGCTTGGTGTGGGATTATCCTGCTCCTTTCCCATGTTGGCTCTTCTTCGTGTTCCTGGCATATGAGCTTCTCCTTGCCTGTATTCCAATGTGAGTCCTTAATGCCTCTTTACTGTGTTGAAGGCTTGCTTTGCTTGCCTCCTTCAGATGCCTTCGTAATCCCAGTTGGGTTGGGGGTGCTCTTTAGCCCGTGCCCAGGTACCTGCACTTCAGTTGGTCTCAGGAGATCTCAGATATCAAGACTCACACAACCCTACCTTTAATACCAGCTGGGAGGATAACTCATCCCCCACAGCCACAAAAGCCAATTGAGCCAAAGACAACTGGATTAACGGATTAACTAGGTTAAGTCAATCAACAATCAGCCTTGCTGAAGCACCCCGTTCCTACCTGCCTTCCTGCGCTTCCACTGGTCTCAGGAGATCTCCATCCTGGTATGATTTTTAAATTTTTATGTGTATGAGTAGAATGCATTTAAGTGCACCTGTGCCATGCAATGACCAAGAAGGCCAGAAGAGGGAGGCAGATACCGTGGAACCAGAGTTAAAGACAGTCACTATGTGGGTGCTGAAATTCTAACACAGGTCCCCTGCAAGAGTAGCCAATGCTCAGAATTGCTGAGCCATCTCTCCAGCCCCTGTATCCTGGTCTTAGTAATATAATTTTTTTTGGTCTTTTTGAGACAAGATCTCCCTGTAGCCCCAGCTGTCCTATATAATTCACTCTGTAGACCAGGTTGGCCTTGACCTCACAGAGATCTGTCTGCCTCTGCTGCTTAAGTGCTGGGATTAAAGGCATGCACCATCATGCCTGGCTCTTAATAGAAATTTTTAAAACAAAGGTAAACCTATTGTCAAGTACTATAATGTGTTATAGTGCAAAATGTACAGTGAATAAGGAACATGAAGGCCTCTGAACATCACATTTGAGCAAAGAGGTGAAGGCATGTGTTAAAGAGAATATAAAGACAAAGCCTTGTGGTAGGAATGGGGTGAGTTTTTCACTACCATAGACAAAGCTCAGTGATCAAGTGAGGACTGGTAGCAGGTGACATGTAATGGAACACTGAAAACGATTATAACTATTATAGCATAACATACATATCATAAAATACTAATGTAATAAAATTTATATACATAGTTAAATGGGTAAAAATTAGTTATGGGAATGTCTGCTGAAATCCAGGAAAAGAGGTGAAAATAAAAAGGAAGAGTATAGCTGGAGGAAAACAGCATGTATCAATGCAGAAATTGCTAAAACAGAAAGTGAGAGTAAGAGAAATTAACACTCAAAACATAACTGAAAAAGCATTTCAAAACCAAAAACCTTCTAACAGACAACAAACCATGAAGACAGAACACAAATTACAACTACCACTCCAGATCCTGCAAACATTAGGAAGGCATGAGGGGCCATCTACTTTTGCCTCAAGCACACAGTTGCAAGACCAGCATTCTTAGCCTAAATCAAAGGATTTTAAAACATATCAAAACACTAAATAAAAATAAATCTCGAATGAACTAAACACAAGGAACTGAGGAGTCATTGCCTGTCTGCAAGGGAAGCGCTCCAGAGCCCCTTACCACACACAGAACAGAGAACCATGAAATATCTCACAGGTAGAATTAAGCCATATATAGGAAACCCACTGCCAGCATCATCCCAAACGGAGAAAAATCGGAACCATTCATAGAAGAACAAAATTAAACCCCTACCTCTCACCCTGTACAAAAATCAACTCCAAGTAGATAAAAGATCTTAATGTGAAACCCAAAACCCTGAAAGTGAGAGAAGAAAAAGTCAGCAACAACCTACAAGGCACAGGCATAGGAAAAGTCTTTCTAACTGAGACAGCAGCTGTGCAGGAAATAAGATCAGTAGTTGACAAATGGGACCTCATCAAACTCAAAAGCTTCTGTACAGCAAAAGAAACAATCAAGGAAGTGAAGAGAAAACCCACAGAGTGGGAGGAAACCTTCACCAGTGATACATCTGACAGAGCATTAATGTCCAGAATAGATGACTCAAAAAACAAAGAAGAAAACAAATGACCTACTAAAAAGATGGAGAAAAGAGCTGAACAGAGATTTCACCAGTGAGGAATTAAAGATGGCTGAGAAACATCTTAAAAACTGTTCAACATCATTAATAATTAAGGAAATGCAAATTAAAACCACTCTCAAATATCATCTCACTCCAATATGACTGGCTAAGATCAAGAAAACAAAAGACACCAAATGCTGGAGAGGTTTTGGGGAAAAGGGAACACTCATCCACTGCTGCTGGGAATGTAAACTTGTACAACCATAATGGAAAGCAGTGTAGAGAACCCTTAGAAGACTCAAAAATGAGCCTACCACTTGACCCAGCCATACCACTCCTGGGTATATACCCACAAGACTCATCCTACCGCAAAGATACATGCACATCCATGTTTGTTGCAGCTCTCTTCACATTAGCAAAGAGCTGGAACCAACCCAAATGCCCTTCAACAGATGAGTGCATAAAAAAAATATGGTACATCTACACAATGGAGTACTATTCAGCAGTAAAGAAAGATGACATCATGAACTTTGCAGGTAAATGGATGGAACTTGAAGCCATTATGCTAAGTGAAGTAACACAGTCCCAGAAAAACAAACGGGGAATGGTTTCTCTCATTTGTGGGTGCTGGCACCAAATCCCCAGTTGAAAGGCAAGCTGAACAACATTATTGTTATATTTCTCTTTATCTAAAAGCAACATGTTGTTATAACGTAAATCTCTTAACGGGCTCTAGAATTGACCCACAACTTATTTTCAGACTCTGTAATTACTGTGTATGGGTAGAAGGTATGTACTCATATTTTAGAATAATATAAAATTAAAGGAGGAAAATGTGAATTCCTAAATATAAAAAAAGACTGAGAGAAAGATGCAGGACATTTATGGCAAAATGCATGATCTGGGGTGGGGTTGGGGGAAGGGAAAGGAGACTATGTCTAAATTGAACTGAGAAATGATGTCTGAAACACACAAAACATTGATAAAAGTATTATATTAAAAAAAAAGAAGCAAGGAGCTGAAAGTGATTGTTTCTATACTTTCTCCACATGCATTTCATTTTCCAGTTGTACCAAGACTGACTATACCATTAACAAAAAAGCATAAGATCTGTGTATTGAAACCTCTAATCATTTCTGGGAAGTCTTAAAGAAGTGCTAAATAAATATGGAGACACAAACCATGTTCACATATTAGAATATGTGATGTTCAAATGTTAATTTTACCCAAATTTGTATGCAAATTAACCATTGTGATCCTAATAAAAACCCATAATAATTTCATAAAATTGACATGTATGTTAAATTATAGATGGTAAACTAAAGGGCTTAAAGCAGACCAAAACAGCCTCAAAAAGAAAAGCATATAAAGCTGAATGGAAAACAGTACTTGATTTCGAGATTTTACTACAACGCCAGAGTAGATGACATGCATTAGCATAAATATAAACCTAAAATATCCAGTGAAACAAAAGAGGAAGGACTGGAGAGATGGTTTAGCAGGTTAAGAGTGTCTGCTGCTCTTCCAAAGGACCAAGTTCAGTTCCCAGCACCAAACACAGCTGCCTGTAACTCCTTCTCCTGGGGACTATATTGCATTTTAAAAATATAATGATTTTTATCGAAGTGCTAGGGTTATTCAAGAGAGAAAGAAAAGTTTTTTCAACAAATGATAGTATAATGATGTGATATCCTTATAGAAATATAATCTGACATCTGTGTTCACTCAATACACAAAATATAATTTGAGCTAGGTTATAAAACTAAATATAAGCGCCATACTATATACCTTGGAGAAGAAAATTTTTGAAAATTCTTCATCACTTTTAATATGCAAAGATTTCCTGCATAGGAGACACGCACAAGCAATCACTCTAAAATATATACTAACAACATAAGTGTCAATAATAAAGTTCTCTTGGGGCTGGAGAGATGGCCTAGTGGTTAAGAGCACAGACTGCTCTTGCAGAGGACCCGGGTTCGATTCCCAGCACCCACATGGCAGCTGAGAACCGTCTTTATCTCCAGTTCCAAGGGAATCCGACACCCTCTTCTGACCTCCAAGGCATTGCACGACACGGGTGCAAAAACCTGCATGCAGACAGTACATTCATAGACATAAAAATAAAATTAAATAATAATAATAATAATAATAATAAAGTTCTCTTAACAAAATACACCATTTAAGCAAATCAAAGGGGAAGGGAACACACTGCAGGAAATTCTTGGAAGGCACTCGTCTACCAAAGGATTTGTGTACATGAAGAAACTGCTTCTATGATCATGAAAAGAAAGATTCATCTTTTGTTTAAAAACTTTTTTATGTATATGTGTGTGGTATATGTTTGGTGCATGTGTAGGCCTTTGTCCACACTGGTATGTGTGAAGGCCATAGGTTATATGTGATGTCTCTCCTCCATCTCTTCTCCACCTTATGTTTTGAGACAGGATCTTGTACTGAACCTGGAACTCTTGTTGTGTGTAGACAAGCTGGCAGGAAGTGCACAGGTCTCACCTGCCTCTGCCTGTCAGTGCCAAGTTTACAGGTGCACATCCCCACATGTGACATTTTATGTGGGCTCTGGACACTGAGCTCAAGTCCTCACACTTTCAGAATAAGAGCTTTACCCACCAAGCCCCCTCCTCAACCCCAACCCCATTTTTAAAATCAGGCAAAAGGCTTCAACAATTTATACAAAATACACAAATGGCCAATACGGAAATGAAGATTCTGTTGAGTTAAGGCAAATTCAACTCAAAAGAGAGTACCACTTTGTATGTTCTAGATGGCCAAAGTTAAAACGTTGACATCAGCATGCATGAGTGAGAGGATGAAGCAACCGGACCCATGCACAGCTGGCAGGTGCATAAAAATGCTACACGTATGTTTGAAAACGACCAGTTTCATATAACGTTAAACACCTCTACTCTGTTACCTAGCAATCCCTCTTCCCTCTTCTAAATATTTACCCAAGAGAAATAAAAATACATGCCAACGGAAATACTTGTGTAAAAATTTCAAGGGGATCTTATTGAATACAGACAAATAAATAATGGGAACAATCCAAAAATCCATCAGTAGATAAGAATAAATTTAAAAAGAGCCACAAAACAGCTGTGAAATAATGATTACTATTTAGAAAAAAACAAATATCTAAATCAGACATAACAAAGTGGATCTTAGATTCAAAACATGTTTGACTGTAGTGTACAGGACTGCCTACTTGGGATACAAGAGAGTGTAGATTTAGGGAGCATTCTATCTGTAGTGAGCTGTGTTATGGGTAGTCACATTTGTCCATCTTTACCCTGATACTTATATGAACTAGTTTAAACAAGTAAGTACTAACGAATAACTATTTTGACTTACAAAAGAATAAGCTGAAATGAATAAAGCTTCCATGGGTATTCGTGGTTAGTATTCAACACTTGTTGAACACACACACACACACACACACACACACACAGCCTTACTAGGGGAGAGATGTAATGAGAAAATAGAAACTGAATTCTGTGGTTTGCACATGACCCTTCCAAGATTCACACTGATATTTAACCCACATTATGGTGGTATTAAGGATTGGACTGTTTGCAAAGTGATTAAATTTTAAGTGTGCTGCTCTGATGAGCAGATTGTGCTTTATAAAAGGACTGGAGAGAACTTTCTTATGCTCCGTTTTTACCTTCTATTCCCTCTTCTACCAACAACAAACCCCAGGGAATCTAGATATGGGACTTCTCATTCTTCAGAGCTATGAGAAATAAATTTCTGTTATTTATAAAGGACCAGCCTTTGCTATTTTGTTATAGCAACACAAACAGAACCAAAACATGAAATAGGAAGTGGTGATAACTCTTTGGGAAATTTCTGCTGTTCAGAGACTCATAAAAACATGAAGGCAGTGCAGAGTCAAAATAGGAATTCTTGTTAAGCTGTGATGTATTGCAGTACTTTGTACCAAGGGGGTGATTCAGAAAAGAAGGAATGTATGAAAAGCAATAGAGGAAAGAGTCCAATACGAAAGTGATGTCTTTGAAAGGTGAGAAGGATTCAGCATGGAATTGGGGTCTTCTCAGAGAAGTATGTGAAGAACATGGCTGAGATTTTACACACCCCAAATTCAGAGAGGTAGTGAGTTCATATTTATTGCAACATTGGCATATCGTCCATTTGCTGCAGATCCTTTTTCCTTCCTTTGATCACATGAATTTCACACATTGGATGACTTCAGAACAACTGGCACCTCTTCAATCATGCAAAGAAAGCATAGTCAGTAATTAAGGGTGACTGATAATTGGGTTCAGGGATGGCCGCAAAAGGTTTTAGAATCTGATAACTTTAACAGCTATTCTCAAAAGAGAAGCACAGCCAAAAGAGGAGAATATAGAGCTCCGAGGTCAACTTCAGGTTCAAGAGTTGAGGTTAGAGCAGAACAGCCCCTAATCATTCCTTCATCACATTGAACTGATTGAAACCTCCAACTTCTTACATAAATGCTACAGATACACTAAACCGTCTGTGATTTTCCTAAGCCTCACTGATTTAGAATTAATGTCACTAAAGCTCTATTCTCACCACATACAGAATGATCTCACACACAAAAAAAGCCTGTGTTCAAAATCGACAAATACCCACAGCTTGAGATTAATAGTCAGGAATTAGGAGGGCAGGAACCTTCGATAAAAGCCACATGAGAAGGCCAGAGTGGATGTTTAATATTGGGGACAACAAGCATTAACTAATTTCTCCTACTGGAGTGCACTGTCCTTTAGTCTCTATTTTTGCTCCTAATTCTTCCTGCAGGTAGTAGGTTAACATGGACCACACTTAGAGAAGAAAGCAATTGAATATGGCATAGATACTGGAAGAAAGGGCTCAATAAAAGAGCAGCGTGTGCTCTAATCTGGCCTTTTACAACATCCACTATCAAAGAGCTTTGGGGGTTTAAGGGGATTAGATACCATAACCCATCTGTCAGGTCATTATGGAAGGAAGCACTCCTGCTGTTTCCAAGGGAAGATGCCCTACTGTATATTATTATCATTAAGCATTTACATAGTATTGTAGGCGGGCAAAGTATTTTCAAAGGATTTTTATTTGTTGCTCCTCACAAAACACCTCTAAGAATTATCTACAAATGAAGAAACCGAGGCATTATAAGATGCTGTCAAGTGTCTCATTCATCCATAAAATAGCACAGCAATGAGGGGAACTTGAAGCCTTGCAAAGAATGAATAGTTTCCTACTTGAAGACATGCCAAAGGTGTGAGGTGAAGACGGAGCACGTACATGTATGTTCTTGTATGTGTATATGTATGTGTAAAAGGCGAGACCATTTTCCTGTGTTTTCTTGCAACCCTACACATCATTTCATAACAAATGCCTAGGGGTTATTTTCTGCAGACATAGGATGTGTCTTAACAATGCCTGTACATCATGATTGACACAGTTCCATATGGGAAGAGAAGCAGGATGCCGTCAAGCATGTGTGTGTGCCGTGAAGGACTGATACATCGTACCTATTATTTACACAAGTGGAGATCCCAAATCTAAAGCATAATGAGGCAAAAATTAAATACTATCTGTCCATTCTTCCAGACCGCTTGTAATTTTCTAGGAATAAATTAGCCTTCCGGTAAATCCTAAGCATGTAACCTAAAGTACAGGGCAAAAAAAGTAAAGGTTCCCCCAGTGAAGCAGCAAAGCTGTTTACCATGGGCTCCAGGAAAGGCGTTCTCTCATTACATAGCCATCTGGGGCACTGATTGCAGTTACTTTTTCTGAGAGACCCCCCCCCCCCCCCCCCCGCCAACTGAGATTACGAAGAAGGATCTGAAGGAGGCAAGCAAAGCACGCCTTCAACACAGTGAAGAGGCATTTAAGGACTCACATTGGAATACAGGCAAGGAGAAGCCCATATGCCAGGATCACGAAGAAGAGACAAACACTGGAAAGGTGCAGGATAATCCACGTGCCAAGCTTTACCAACCTGTGGATGACTCCTGCAGTGGGATCGGGGATGCCCCAGGACACAGACATCAAAAAACACAATTGGGAACATACGAACTACAAGATCATAAAGAACAAATTAAGAGACTAAGAAAAGAGAATGAGGACCGAGAGAGAGAGAATGACAACTCCGGAAGGAAGTAGAAACACTGAAAAGAATCCCATGCTGAAAAGAAAAAAGAAACCACCAGCAAACAAAAGAGCTACAAAAGGAGATCGAGAAGCTCCAAAAAGAAAAGAAACCTAAAGAAATCAGAAGAGGAAAGGAAAAGGAAATCAAACACTCATCCATTCAAGAGGAAAGGAATGAAAAAAGCTCAGAAGCAGAATGGAGGAAGCAGAACAAAGAATATCAGACCTGGAAGATAACACGAACAACTAAAAACCTCAAGGAAAGAGTTATGAAAAATTTAAAAATACACAAAAATGGAACAACCAGAGCTGTGGGACACTATGAAAAGATCCAAACCTCCGCATCATAGGAAGAGGAAGGAAAGAATCCCAAGAGAAAGGTATTGATCAGATCTTCAACAGAATAATAGATGTAAAAACTCCCCAAACTAAAAAAGGACAAACCAATACAATACAAGAAGCACATAGAACTCCAAACAGACAAGATCAAAAAGAAATTCTCACGCCACATCATAGTTAAAATGCTAGACACCCAAAACCAAAACAAGGAAAAAATTCTTAAAGCGACAAGAGAAAAACAA